>WBMY01010241.1:0-87233 GCA_013397315.1 Donacobius atricapilla | reverse complement strand
TTCTTTCTTTTTTTTTTAACACGAGTGTCTAAATAAGTATATTCCGAGCTCGAATTCTGGAGTTAATACTAACAAATAAGCATCTCAAGGGATTGTTTACTTCAGTGTCTGCATCCCATTAAGCAGCACCCGTGCTGCCTAATAAATGAAATAAAACACAAAAGATAATGCCCCTATAATTTAACTTTACAAAATGTCAGAGGACAGAGTTGCGCTTTCAGTCTCCCATGGCAGCTCTTATCTCTTACTCTGCTTCCCTGAGGAAGCTACACACTTGATGGCTGAGCACATTATCTGACAAGCTCAGCTGGTGGAGACTGGAAGAAACATTTTACTAACTCAAAAAATCTTGCTGTTGCAGCAGGTGAGTTGATGGGGAGGATGTGGTTAGTAATGCCCACTGCATTTCTCCAGCCCACTTCAGGCAGATCTATCCCACCATCAGCCAGGCAGGTGCCTCAGGCCCCAGTCGTGCCTTTGGAGGCTTTCTTTCTTCCGTGAAATAAAATGGTTAGTAAATAAGTGGAAGAAAAACTAAGCGTTTCTCTCTGGGCACCACAGCTTTACACAGACAAGTCACAGTGCTGAAATTCAGTATCGTTTTCAGCCTCTGCAAGAGGAAGAGCGGAGATGGATGATGTAGTAGCTGCAGATCTAGCACCTTAGCAAGGCAAACTTTCCAGGCGTACAAGTTCACAGTCACACTTTCTCAGAGACCTTACACTGATTAAGTGTAGAAACCTAATTTATTTTTGTCCAGCATGTTCAACTGTATGTGCTTATATAGAACTTCAATCATAGATGGCTTTGAGCACCAAATAAAATGTATTTGAGGCTCTGAGTGCATATCCCTCAGAGCATTAATTGGGTCTCAAACTAGTGCTAAGCTGTATTTTTTCAAAAGCAAGTCTTTCAAGGAGTAAATGATCATATTCATGTACGGTTCTCTTGGTTACAAAGAATGTTAATAACGTGCACATAGCCACGAGCTTAGAAACGTGTAGCGGGCTGGCTGGACTGACTCAACCACGAGATAGTGCTGACTTTGAATGCACTGGTATGTGCGTGAGTAAAGGCAGCAGTGTTTGCCTATGAATCACGAAGATCAACTGCTGATTATTTAAGAGTTGAAAGGAATGCTTAAAGTAGCAATGAAAACTCTTAGAGATTCAGTTTTCTATATCATAACTGATTTCGGCTAATTACTCCTGCCAAAATAATGTTGCAGAGCTCTAAGCATTAGCTCTAAAGCACATTTTAGCATGAGATTTGGAAAATTATTTTGATTTTAACTGAATACTCTCTGCTTCTTTGCAGAGCTCCATTGTTTCAATAAAATCTTATAGACACAGTCTGGTGTTTACATAGATTTGATGTAGCCCATCTGGAGAAGGATGGAACAGAATACAAAAGTTTAGTTTCATCCTGAATCAGGAGAAAACATAAACATTTTGCAACATTTCCTGAACAGAATTCCAAAAACTGAGGCTGTAAATATGAAAATGTCCATTTCAAAACATTTCTTTTTCATCTTTTCAAAGCATGTCAATGCAGTTTAAATTTAAAGCCTAAATTGTCAGTGTCACTTTTGTTCTGACATGAACAGATCTTTTCAAAGCAGATGCTTTGGCAGCATTTCCTTAAAATGTTGAATGATGTTTATGGATTTGTCTATACTTTTCCAATACCTTGGATATCTACATCTCTATCCCTGCAACCAACAAGACTTTTAGCACAGTCCCAACTTTCTTTGTCCTAGATTTTGTGATCTGCATTTTTAAATTGAAATCAGATCTGTAGACTAGGTGGGATGTGATCCATTAACAACTGTCTGAATCAGGAGCAATAATTACATGGAATTGCTAAGCCAGAGGAAGAACCAGTTAAGGCTGTCAGCATGAGGCCAATCTGATGATAGAGCATAGCGGATGTGCCAGCCGTTTCTATACCTGCATAAACTTCATTACTTCTATTGATTGTAACATATTCTAGGCTATAGCAGCTCTCCATGAAGGAAAAAAAGTGTGTAACACTCAGCAAGTCCTAGGAAAGGATGAAGGTTTCTAGCAAAATGGTGAAAGAAAGCGCGTTTTTAGATATTTAGAAGCTTGCTGAAGAGGCGAATGTGAACTTGGATTTTGTAATGTTTTGACAGCAAAGATCCGCATGATTTCACCACTAGGTACATCTCCCTTTCATCCACTCTGACCTTCTTTTTGCCTGGATTCCTTTCCAGGCAGCAGTGCTTTCTCTAAGGTCTGACCACCTACAGGTGAGCAGGTGCCGTGGCTGTGTCAGCGGTGAGTGCGCCACGTCTGCACCTGCACGCTGCCATCAGCCCAGACAGCTGGACAGGGTGCTCTCACCCTGCTCATGTGATGGAGCTGAAGAGAAGGTTGGCTACGGGGCATCCTGACAGGGCCAGATAAGTAAAGATAAAAATAAATAAATAAGGTGAGGGACCTCTGTCATAGCAGGAATGTACATTGGGATGCCTCTTTGTCTATTCTGTACGGGAGATCTGTTACTATAAAGGGAGAAAAAAAATGCCTCTCTCATAGGCAGGAGCAGGCCATTTCTTCGGTTGGTGTTCTTGTGGGTGGTCACGGGTTGGACTGAGATGGGGTGTGAGAAGCAGAGACCGTGGACAGACTACAGTCCTGGCTTGAGGGCCATGTGGGCCATTCTATGTTTCAACAAGTGTGATGACTGTCTTTACATGAAGGCAGAGTAAGAATTTATTTTAGTAATGGAGATCTAGGTAGAAGAGAGAGGGATCCATTAAAAGAGTTTTAGTAAGTATTTTTTTAAGTTTCAAAATATTAGATGTGTATGATGAGGCCAAATTTTGTCAGTGATTATATGAGTGGATCTGACCACAATTATAATTTTCTTTTCTTAGAATTTCCCTGTGATTTTCCTTGAACTGATCAGCAAAGTATGCTGATCACTGATCACAGTGGTCAATGCCTAATCCAACACTTCATTTATTTGTAGATCTGTGGATCACTATGAGGAGCTGCTATGGTGGCTGTGATTCTTCTTGAAAGGAATTAGGCAGCTTGCTTTCTCCTTTACAGCAATGGGACAATCCTGTCAAATTGATTGGTTTTGTGAATGGCTTCATAATATTTTTGCGTGCCATTACACATTCCTGCAAGCTTCATCCATTGTGGCTGAGTTGTGGACCTGGTTCTCAGCTGATGTGATGCTAGAGGGCAACTTCTAGGTGTTAAAAGCTGGAGAACAGTAGACAACATGTGATTCTCCCGCCCTGGGAGTGGCTCAGGCTGAGCTGCAGTGGTTCAACTTGGGTGTCTTCAGCAATGTCAGATGAGGAGCACAACTTGCTAACCAGCCTCATGGCAAAAGATTACCATTATTGTCACTGTCCTAATGAAATTTATTTGACCGGTAGGGCACTATAACAAGGAAGTATCTTCTCCCAGAGAATGGCTAGAACAGGATCTGCTTTCTTTTCTGGTATCTGGTATTCTGATATGCCTTAAAATCAGGTACACTAGGGAATTCCTCATTGTTGTGGAAACCACCCGTGGGCAGCAACATTCCATAGATTTTAGACCAGAGTCACCTCCACATGAAAGTAGCAGAAATTTCTTCTACAAATGAGATTGCAGAAACGGGAGGTTTGGATTATTTCTGGAAAAGGATTACCCTAACCTATAGCATAAAAGGCTGTTTTAAATAAAGAAACCAGGTACCACATGCATAGAATTACTTACATCCAAGGTTTCTCAGGCTTAGTCAATGACTATCACCACACTGCACGTTGATGAATAAGTCAAAACAGACCTAGATTTTTAACTGTGGCCCCTAGAAGTTATTTTTTTGACTGACAAACAATGCAACATATATTTTCACAGAAAGTGAAATCTGTTGAAACATAGAGAGGAAATCTGTTTTTCTGCTTAAAATTCATTGTTAATAAACACGTACATCTTCATACTGTAAGTTTTAGTCATAGAAGATTAATGTCCTTTAGCAATGAAATTTATTTCTGAAAATAAGTTGAAACAGCTTCTTCGTAGTAAAATGTAAAAGTACTATATCCTGTACTTCAAATAACTTCTCCAAAGGTTTGTGCTTGTTTTTGGTTTTTTTTTTCTTTCACCGGTGCTGCAGAGGTCTGTATAATGATAACTTGATTCTTTTTTCTTAGAGATAAGTATTTGCTAATTGGAACTGCTTTGCTGATATCTATACTCTTACTGGTTTATAGTCTATCAAGGGGTCTAGAGAGCTAAAGCCAGATAAATTAAATCATGCTTTCAAATAAAGAAGTGATCTTCATTAAAAAGCAAGATAAAATGATTGAAAATATTTAACTGGACTGCTTTTACAATCTTTTTTTCAGAGCCATGTTGATTATGAATTTCTGGAATAGGGACTGTGCAGACTGACTTTATAACATAGGCTATTAGAAGTACACGTGAACATAATAATATTCAGATATTGAGTAAAGTAATAGTTTACATATGTTTACTGAGAAAGCATAATCATAATGTGAATCTAAGGGATAAATAGAAAGCATATTTGAAAATTCTACCAGTAAATTATACTTGCCAAAGCGCCCCTGTAGCTGGTGTATATAGATCCCTGTAGCTGGGAATATACAGGTGAGAAAGGACACATGGAGAGAGAGAGTTGCAAAGAAGAACCACAGAAGTCTGTGACTATGCACAGTCCTGGAAGTCCAGCACATAAGGAAAATCTCTGCAGTTGGTAAAATCTACTTACCTACTGCCCGTGATAAATAACTTGACAGAGACTGTAATACTTGCACCAGAGCTGTAGCAAATCAGGACAAAGAGAACACACTAACTGAAGATAGATGGAACATCTGTGTTGGCTTGAGTAAGATGCAGGGACTTAAGTTCAAAGTAAGCAAGAAAAAGGAACTTGTCATTTTTTGAAAACAGAAAGCTAACAGAATGATGTTTTAAGCAGGGAAATCTCATGGGGAATTTAAGCCAATCCTGCAAGCTGGCTTTATTTTCAGCTCTGGGTCAGCACTCAGATGATGGGGTCTTGCTGCATAGGACAAACACTTCTGAAAGCTTAAATATTCTAGAAAAAAAGAAGTTAAGGACTAGAAAGAAATTTAGCTATCATACTACAACCAGAGTTGTCTTTATACATTTCTTTAAATTCCAATCTCAGAATAAGAAACTGAAATGCCCATGTTTCAAAATAATTCGTAATTTATTTTGATTTTTATTCTTCAAATTGTCCAGTGTTGGAGAGAATTTCAAAGAAGCGGATAAATTTGGACTATACAGTCCGTTTGGAAAGAGCAAATTCGAAATAAAGTTGTGTGGGCATGCAGTTATTGTAGGACCCAAAGAGATATCTGGAGCTATCTTCTGAAACTACCGGAGGCTCTGCAGTAGCTGGTGCTGTGGTGTACTGGGGTTTGAGGAGAAATTCTCACTGGCAAACATAGATTATGCCCTCCCCCCACCCCCCCAGCACAATCTCCTAGGTCTATAAAGAAATAAAGCATTAATCAAAAATTTATTGAGTATCAACAGAACATACAGAGAGGTCTTGTCCATACAGACTCCCACAACATCTGGTTCTGGCTTGCTGAGAACTAACAAATATCTGGGTGCCAAAGGCATGGAGTAACTACAAACCCCCTTAACCTGCCTTTGAATGAAGGATCCAGAAATGATCTGGTCAACTGCTGACGCTGGTGGTGTTTATAAACATGGAATATTTGTAAAGTCAGTGTCTCCAAGAGCAAAAGGCAGTAAAAGGGAGGTCCTGAGATAATACAGGCTTCATGCTTTCAAGCTCTTTTTTAAATTTCCCTAAAAGAAATACATTGCAACCTGAATTGAAGCAAAAAAAAAAATGTAGAAAACTGTAGAATCTAGTGTGAAATGTCTTTAATTTTCCATATGGAATATTGATGTGAATATAAAGTATAATCTGGTTTCAAGTAGGTTAATGGAAAGAAACAAAGAAATCTAGGAAAAGTACATGGATCCATTTTATTCTTGTGACCACAATGGTTATTCTACCTTTGACTACTTAGAAAAGAAAATAGTTGAGTGAACAGATAAAATCTAATGTGTGGCCAGAAAAGCAAAGCAACAAAAAAGAGTGGAAATCTGCTCTTAATCCTGATTAAGAAATGTATAAAGTGTAATAATACCTCAGAATTAAAGGACAGAATATTTGTTTCCTAGTAATCAGATAATTAACCATGGACCCATGAAGAGGATGTATGTGAATGCTAATGTGCATGTATTTACTGGGAGAAGGGAAACAATAATGGGATATTGAAGTGAAACAGGGAGACACCCGGCTCAGCCACTTGGTGGCTTTCATGTAGAAAAGGAAAGCATAAAGTCATGGAAGTAGTTTTGTCCTATTATTTTTTCTTGAAAATGTACTATTTTTAAAGCTTGGAAGTCTGGGAGGAAGGAATAAATGCTTTCCAGAGACTTAAAAAGAGAAGGCTACTTGAGGAAATTAATTTTGAGCTGGATGGTATAGTTAATCCAAAAATACCATGAGATTATCAGCTTCTAACAGAAAGAAAACATGACTTTAGAAATGCATGCATACGCATGCAGATTGTATACCAACACTAAATATATGGCTTCAAATGTATATTTAATGTCACTATAAGATGCTTATAAATGTTTTAAAAAAATCTAAATACTGAATATTGCTGTTGGTGTTCAAAGGCCATGCTGCAAAAATCACTGTGTTGTAATGGTGGCCATAATGTAATTGAACTATTCAAATATTAGACACAAACAGTCTATTTCTAAGACTCTTCAGTGTAAAATTTCTCAAGATATTACTAGCAGACTGAGAGATGGATTATAGAGTGATCAGAAAAAAGTTGGAAGAGAATCAAAAGAAAGACAGTAGCTTTACTAGGTGGCTTACTTGATAGCTGTAATTCATAATTAATGTGAATTATCATTAAAACCACTGAATTTTCATTTGGAAATCAAGTCAATTAATTCTTCCTCAAATGTTGTGTTTTGAACAAAGAAAACAAAATTAAATATTCCATATGAAAAAATTCTATCTTTCCAAATCAATGACTTTCTTACAGGAACCGTAAGTATGATTTCTATGTTTTCCCACAAGAATAAAAAGAATTCTTTGAAGTCTTTTACTACAGTACAAGATGCCTTCTGAACAAATACCATGGTGAATCAGAGGAATTAGTAGACTACAAACTATTCTAAAATGTGTCTATGAATACTGATCCCACATGAAAATGAATGGACTAGTTTAAACTACAATGCTACTATTTTGTTTCTGCCTGAGAATTAAAAAAAATGTCTGTCTATGATCATAAGTATGGACATATTATATACATCCAGACTATGTTCTGAAAACATTTTCAGAATACTTTCTCCATTAAATATTTTTGGATTTCAGTTTCTTGACATGAACTGATTAAAAGACATTTCAAAGTTATAGAATATTCACTGAATTAAAAATCTTTATATTTATTATTTTAAGAAAAAAGTTTAAAATTTTAGGCATTAATCAAAGACAAAACCACATTAATGATTCAGGAAATTCCTATCTTCTCTGGCCAGAAGGTATTGCTACATAAAAAATGCAAAGCAAAGGTACAATGACCTTTAGTTCTCTCCCTAGGATCAAATATAAATTCATCCTATATTAATATTTCCCATGGCTACAAAAGAGAGAAATGTGTTATTTTTCTGTATGAAGATACTGGAATGTCAGACTGTAAGGCAATTGATGGCTTGGGAAGGATCTAAGGAAGCTCCATCCCAGGAACACTTGTATGCAGGAAGGGCGATAACGCACACTCCTCCTGGGCTCATCAGAACAACATCAACTCTTGCTGCCCTTTAGTCACTCCTGACTGACCCGGGTAAGCCACAAGAGGGAATTTCAGGGCTCTCATGGCTGCTGCCCCTCTTAACATCACTCTTAATTTTCCCCTTAAATTGGCCTCTTCTTCCTCCTTGTTTGTAGGGCTCCCTTTAGGCTCAGATGTTATTTTTCATTCACTCTGGAAAGGCACAGTGCAAACACTGAGCAAGATGGCAATGCAGTACTCGATGGTGATTAAAGATCAGAGAATTGTTGAGGGAGACAGTATTTAAAAGGATGTGCTCTGGCCAAGTAAGCTGAGTAGACTGGAGCTGAACAGAGGTGTTTGGAAAACAAGATTTCTGTGGAATTATACAGCTAAGCAATTGCTATCCTGAGGAAAATGACATAACAAGAGCTGTCTACGAATAATTAAAGGCATGTCATAAAGTAGGCTATATTTTTTGATCAATCAAAGAAGATTAAGGAACTCATTTAGCATGCAGAGGGGAAAATTTAGATTACACATTAGGAAAGACTGTATAAGATTCAAACAAATAAGAAATCATATACAAACCAGAGTGTGCCATCACTAGCTTAAAGTGAAAAACCGTTGAAGAAGTCATAATTTCTTTGGAGTTGTTTAGAAATAATTAAATAATCTCTGTGCTTTGTAAGAGAAAGTATCAGGTGACCCCTAGAGGTCATCTCAAGACTGAGCAACTCTGCAGCGGCAATCTCCCCTGGCTTTTGTTAAAAGGCAACAAAACATGAAACTGATTAATACCTTTGTGCTGTATACAACAACACTGTATTTTAACCACCTTCTGGGCACTTCAGACATCTGCATACTAGGTATGCAAACCATTCATTTTCATAAATGGTTTGCTTCAAATACTGTTAGATTAAGAATGTTAGTGTAACCTTATAATATAAACAGAAAGCAGTGATTTACGGGCATGAGTGAATAAAAAGCAGACTGAAAAGCCAGACTATGAAAGAATACATTTACTTTTGTCAGTAGCAATGTTTTCAAGGCCACTACAGAAATCAAATCTAAAGTGTTATAACATTGAATTGTGCATGACAGTGACCACTATAGTCCGAATATTATAATTTGCATTGTGGTGAGACAATCACTGCCAGCATGGTGCAAAGTCCAGTGCCTGGCAAATGACATTGGATGTTGCATATTTTCATTCATTAAATAATATTTCCAAGAAATTACTTTTTTATCTCTTCCATTTCCCAATCTTGTATTTGGAGATCCTTCAAATTTCTTTCTTATTTCTAATGAGCTTTTGTGGACAATGGGACTACACTTTTTTCTTTCTAAATGCTGTTTGTTCCACTCAACTATGTATTAGCCAGTGGCAACTTTAGCAATCACATTTTTGTCAAGGTGAAATCTTGTAGATGCTTCAGCTCATTATTTTAAAATAGCGTTCATAATTACCTATTCAAATTATTTCTTGAATTTAGCATGGTATTCTGCAATGGCCAGAAGGACTGTTAATTAGGTGTTAATTAATATGAATGTGACAGCTTTTATGTATAGGTTTCCAGCATTGCATTGAATGTATGCACAGTACATACATCAGTAGGAAAGAAGAAAGTGTCTCAATGATAAAAGTCTGTCAGTAAATGAAAATGCAACATAATTCTCTATCCATTCATTTGTGATGGGGCAAATGGGTATAGTGGAGGGTGGAGTGTTCAGAAAATTCCATTGACTGCCTTGAGGGAAACATAAGCAAGGCAGCCAACCAGGTAATTTTAGATTTTTGGTATCAAAATTCTGCCAGTTGATAAAGTATCAGAGTTTAGCTGGCTATGAGACTTAGCTTGATTCACCTGTTTTAAGACAGTTTTTAATGTCAGTATTATACATATATATAATTAATGTTTTAATACAGTATCTGTTTTAGTGACACCAGTACATAACAAACTCCAAGTACAAGCACAGAAAAATGTAACTCATTGGTAACCATGCTTCTGGGAAGTGTAGCCTGAACTATTTTTGGTTCAACAGCCTGAACTCTACCCACAGCTTTGAGGTCCAATACAGGCTCACCTCGAGCAGTCAAAGGGGTTTGAGCTGCTTTTTGTACGAGTTTCTCTCATCCATTCTATTGCTTTTGTGTTTCAGGCAAATTGGGGCAAAATACCAACAAGACTTAGCCTGTTCCTGAATGGATACTGGTTTTTTTTTTGTAGTCAGCAGAACCTGGGCAGGCCAGAAAGAGAACCTGATTAATTTTTTTCCTTTGGTAGGGCATATTTTGCTAGTTATTTTTTCATTGGAATATGGGAAGATTCATTCCTTACAATTTCCTTCTTCACCTATGAATCTATAAAGCAATGGCAGGTGGTGATAATGAAATGCGTGCTTTCAGGATGTCAAAAAAGGTAGCTCTTTTCAATCTGGTGCAAGAAATCAAGCAGTTTACTATTGATACAGGCAGTTTTGTTGTTGATAAATAAACCTATATTTTATAACATTTAAATAATGGATATATGAACAGATATTTACTCAAATAAAGCACCACATCCTATCAAATGAATTACATCTTTTAGAAGCCAAAAACAATTTTAATAATATATTTTCTTCAGCTAAAATAACCTAACAAAAGGCAATCCTGAATAAACATATTGGGGGGCTTTCAATGACATTTGTAATACTTTCAAATATGGAACTACTTTTTATCATTCTTTCTCAAGATATCTTGCATTTTTCCACATGCACAATACTACAGATCTCAGCAAATGAAGAATTCCAGTCAATTACAGAACAGAATAAAATTATTCCTTACCAATCCAGAATCTAGTATAGTGATTAAAGGAAGTGGACCATGCCACTGGAGCAGCCTACCACAACTATGAAATTATTCAAAAGCAAAACACTTAAGTCCAAGCCTAGAGAGGAACAAAGTCTTCTGGATAAAAATAGAGTGGAAAATACGCTAATGGTTCTGTAAAGATGCTCAATCTGGTTTTGGTACACAATTAAGGTGAAAATAACTTGTTCCTACAAAACTACTTATTTTCTTCTTTACTTTTCTTTAGAAGCTACTGCTCTCTTGGGATATTGTAGAAATTAATTCAGCTTTACTATTTTTGTATACCATTCTATAAAAACACAAACTGTTGCATTATCTGTAATTATTTTTTGTTATCCAATGTTGCATAATTGGCAGTTGCATAAATCAACATCTCTAAATTTTCTCTTCCTTGTGTTAGCAGCAGATGATACAGTAATGATTGGAATGAAATATAATGTATATTATTAGGTGAAACCTCAGGTTAACTTCTGCCACCAATATGTTCAAAGCTAACTATAATAGCTCAATTCCAGAAATGGAGTTCTCATATGGAAAACCTTTGCTGAAGTTTTAAAAATATAAAATAAAGTATCTTCTCTTACCTCTTTTAGAGGAATGGAAGCACAAAAATCTTTCAAACTTGAAAAAACGGATTTGCTACTCTGTATTTTTTATATTCCAGGAGAAAAATTAAGTTTCTTTTCCATCTTTCCCTGTATTCTTTGGTAACTATATTACAAGACTGACTAGTGGCAGACTTCACACATTTCTCTCGTTAAGCCTATTTCCAAACAAGCAAAAAAACCCCAAATCTGTAACCAAATAAAATAGCCTTTTGTATTTCAGTGACATACCAGTATATTTACAGCTACCTATGTATTGTATTAAGTAAAAAAAGAAATAAAGAAAAGGATGACAGCATCAGGATAAGATTCTGTCTTAATGAAAATGTGTGGTCAGCAAGGAATATTTTACATTAGGTCTTAAGCAGTATGAGCAGCAGCAAGAGCTGATAACATTGCCTGATTAAGCTCTGAGCAAATACTTGCCAAGTGCAAGAAGTCCAGGATAGGGCTGGGGTGGTCTTCATGAACCAGAGGACTGACTTTCCAGGAAGGAAATAATCCCGAAAGAGAAACTGGATGATTCAGTTTCATGGAAATACTTTGGTTTATCAGGTTTGGATAAACAAAGGCAATCACCACAAACATCTGATGTTCTTTTTCTCCAGGCAAGACTGCTGAGGAAAAAATTCTTCAGATCATGTAAGTGCTTTTATGGTTCTCCAGTGAAGATCAGGTTTGAGATAGGAAAGGAAGAAAATCTTCCACGGAGAATGAACTACCAGTAAGATGTTTCCCTGAAAAAGAAGTTCCCGATCCTGATGGAAAGACTGGATCAGTAGGACATTTTGTGTAGTAACACACAAAATGTGATTTTATTTAATCAAGTAAGACATTTTGTATAGTTGCAGTGTAAGACATTTCATGTGTGTTAAACAAGGAGGAACTCCCCAGCTCATCTAAATGAGTGGTAATTGAGAATCATTTTCTTACAGCCCAGTCAGCTGTTCACTTCGGCCTGTCTGTGCTGAAAATGTCACTTGGCTGGCAATTATCTGAACATAGTTGGTCCTGGAAATGGTGACTCAATCCCAAGCCCCCATGACATCTCTCTTAGGGCTATAAAGCATTGATTTAATGACACAGAAATCCCACCAAACCCAGGAGCATTAAGATAGAAAACAGCTAATGCTAGCTTCATAAACAACAGACTTTGTGTCTGATTTTTACAGGATCTTTTCTTCCAGATATCAGGGGAAAGGGTGTTGAGACTGTCCAAACTGACAGCTACACCCTACTGCGGCACAATTAAGGTGATTTCACAGTTATAAATGAAACATTCCTTATTTTTAAAATAGATATTTGACCCTCCTGTGTGTACTGCAGACATCCCTTGCAGTACACCGACAAAAATAAGAAATTGAGATTTGTAGCAGACATTTTCTGGGTAATAATTACCTTCCTGATAGGCTTCTAAAAATTTCTGAAAATGCACACGTGCTCTGAACTGACCATACTGGATGAAAATGTTGAAGTGTTTTATAATTTTAGAGGTTATTGCAGGCTACAGTCTCCTAGAATGGTAGTTAAACAGCTTTTATATTTATCATTTGGACTGTGCAGGTGCCAGATCTTAGTAATTGCAGTCCTCTCTATTGTGATGGATCTTGTGTAAGGAAAGCCCATAACACTAAACAAAATGCTTCTGGTTGTTTAATGAATGGTGCTTTTCCTTGTGAGTAAATAGCAAAGTAGTACACAAACCACGGGCCATATTATATAAACATGATACCTAACTACTTGCAGTTGGAAGGGGAAAAACATTTCTAAAGTTTCCCAGAAAATACATAAATCTTGCTGACTGGCTCTTATTTTGGATAATTTACTTCATTTTATTCAGTAAATTACCTACATTCTGTAAGTCTCATAGGTTTTTTTCATTTAATGCATCACCCCTCTTTTATCATTATTGACTTTTTCCTGTATTTCTCCTTCTGTTCCTGCCTATTCTCCACATTTATTTTCTGCATCTTGCATTCTTTGATCTTTACTTAAAACTCTTTTAAAAACCCCTATTTTAATTAAATAAAATAAGTTTGTAGCGATGTTAAAGTACATATAAAGTGAGCAAATTCCAGATAATTGGATGAAACATAATCTTAATTGCAAATCAGAATTTATAAAAGTTCTTAGTGAGACATCAAGGAGTTTGGGGAAAATGTACTAATGTTTTACCAGTTCTACTAATTTACTAGGATTTTATTTATTATATTTATCTAGAAGCATTTTGGTAAAGGAATACAGACATTTTCAGGCAGATATTCTACCATGTCAATCAAAGGATTTGTGATTCAATTTCAGTACTGATAAAATACAAAAGTACTGCTAAAATGATCAGAGCAACTATATTAAAAAGTTAGAAAAAGATCAGCAGCAATCAGACTTTACAGTTTTTCTGGAAATAAGCACTGAAATAAACAGGACTGATCCTATGTGTTGTTGCAGGACAGAGGATTAAGGTTGTGACAAATTACCAGCTGTAAAGGACAAATATCATACATATGACATATTTCTGGGAACTCTGTATTAGTCTGAAATAAGTTTTTATTACACCTTCCAAACTATTAGAAGGCTTAACCTCTTGAGAAATTTTCATTAGCTGTACAAAACAATGCCATCAGCTGGCTTGCTTTTGCCAGTCAAGGATTCCACTCTAGAAACTCTGTGTAGCTGCTGGCTTTGATCTTTGCCCCATTATTTCAGTTTCATGCTTCCTCTCAAAGAGTTTTATAATATCCACTTTATAACAAAAATAATTTAACTGACAAGTGAGAACTCCCTTGATAAATCTAGAGTTTCTGGATGTTTTTAAAAACGTGACTGAATACAGCAAAAACTACACTAGAACACACTCTTTTAACATCTGAAAGAAGCAAGATAAAATGCATTAAAAAACCAAAGGATTAAAAGGGGCATCTGGGAAAAAAGAGCAATCATGGTAAATATGAGCAAGAGTTACAGTAAGATCATCTTAGGAATAGTCTCTCAAGATTTGGTATAAATTGGAAACGTGAAAAGATGCTTGGTAACAGTGAGAAAGTCTGGCAGTCAAGATGTTTCTACATCCAAGATACAGTCATTTTCTGTCCTAAATTTCATGGTAGAAACTGTAAAAAGGCAATAGTCATGAAAGCCCAAACAGCAGACGTTTGAGGTCCATAAATGAATGGCCCAGATGGAAGCTAGAATTTTAAATTAAGACATATAAGAGAAAAAAATTGCAAAGTGGAATTGAATAGACTTACATTTTTAGTATAAAAATCTTGTAACAGGGAATCTTAAAATTCTTTTTCTCCTAAGGAACATCAGCATAAAAATATGTCATCACAGGCAAGGGCTTGCCCATCTTTACAAACCTAATTTCCATCTGTAGTACAATGCCACTGGCCAAACAAAGTATTTAGGGTTGTCTTACTGGCTCTCTGTTTACTAGTTTCTCCTGGTGTTTGCGCTTGTGCTTTGCTGACATATCACTGTAATTAGTTTACTTCCCTAACCACGACAAGATATTCCGTCAATGACTCTAAGTTTCTATTTAATATCAACATTTCAGGCTGTCTTGCTCAAAATTGATTCAAAGAAGTTCAAGCTTGAGAAGATCTTTATTAGTATCCCATTAAATCTCTCCAAACACAAGGATATTTCCTAGGGTTTTTTTCCCCCCAGACTAGATTTAAAGGTCCCAAATGAGAAAGCTTTGGCTATTTTCACAACCATCTTTTATACTGCACCTCAATGATACTTTATGTTAGTGATATTGAACTCTCAAGTTGGGTTTTTTCCTTCACTTTTACCAATGCCCTTTGCTGGCATTTATTCTTTTGTGAATAAATTTATTCTTTCATATTTCAGTCATTTGCATGCTATTATGTTACTGCTTGTGGAGGAAAAGTTACACCAATATTCCAAAAAGTCTATGCCCTTAATCAAACCAGATCTATTGAATGCTTTTTCATAGTTGTATTTAGATGCTGAATACCAAGGTTTATTTGCTCCACTGTACTTCCTGTAATTTTCTTGACAATGTTATTCTCATAAAAAAACTTGATATTATTTTTTCAGCCCCTTTCTACAAATATGGTTCAAAATAAGACACCAGCCTTCCTAGATTTATATAACTGCTAATAAAATTTTCAACTTGCTTTAAATAAAGCATTTTTAAAGCTTAGTGAAACCCCTGTTTTATCAGATTGCCCAATAAATACAGTAGCATAAGAAACAAAAAACGTAACACCTACCAAAAGTAGAGCCACGAATTAACAGTGACAAAGTGACAGAAGGAGATATGCTAGAAAGTGATTAGAAACAGATACTTCCAAGGCAAATAGGTATGTTAGATCTGGACAGGGCAGGAAGGCCAGGAAAGCAGGAAGGTAGAAAGGCAGAAAGAAGTAGACAAGAATCCCTAATAAGCATGCACAAGAATAATATCAATTCGGGAAACCAGACATTTCAATAAAATCACATTGCATGCTACTTGTTGAGGGTTTCCCGAACAAAGAAGTCTGTGGAACCTTTCATGGCTTTTCAGCTCAAAGCCCCATATTCATTTATGTGTCCCCTTTGCCATCCTATTGCCATTTTCTCTTCCCCGTTTTCCTTCCCTTGCCCTGCAAGCCCTGAGATTCTGTTTGTCCATGGTGAATTCTGGCTGCGCTGAGGGCAAAACAGAAAATCTATGTCCTCGACAAATTGACTGTTTTCAGTGTTCTGGAAAAAATAATGGGAGGGAAGAGGATTGGCACAAATTAGCCAGCTGGATGATAATAATAATGAAGTTTAATAGACAGTCCAAAAGTGACAGTTATTTTTGACATGTAGTGGACGGTTGAGGAAAGGCAAATGAGGAACAAAGTGCAGACCCAGCAATTTGTTGCTTTGTGATGCCTAATTACTGCCCACAGCTGAGATCCTGACAGAACAGGGAGGAGACCTACTGCAACTTCTGGCAGAGGCAGAAGCTGTTTGATAAAACCAAATGAAGGGGTGAATTCTGACAATTCCTGTAGCTTTTTTTTCAGAAGTTTTTCTACTTCTGCCATATCTTTGCATAGTCAAAGTAAGTCACTTCAGTACTGACGCTTGTTACAGAAGGGAAGGAATATATTCACCTGTTTGTCATATTGAAGAAAACACTTGGGATTTCCCCCAAATTGAAGCTGACACAGAAAGACAAAGTGCTGGAAGGAGTTACCAAAAAAGTAATAATCTAGACTTGTGAGGAAATTTTAAGAAAAAACATCCTAGTATTTTTAGGACAGATCTTGACTGAAGACTTAATTCCTTTCTTGAGAGACTTAATATGACACTGGGCAAAATGAAAGCACAAGGACACATTCCTTAAGCCTTTGTTCAAGTAATTGGAAAGACTAAAGAAAAAGAAAAGGTGTTATTGGAACAGAACTCCTTGCAACTCCACACTTACTGTACTGCGTGTGTGGCCACTGTAGGGGGGTCAGAAACTACAAAATTCACCATTGAACACAGACTTCTAAGGTGCCTCAAAACTAGCCAAAGAAAGGTGAGCAGGAACAACATTCTTCAGTAAAACCCTGTACATTTCTGACAAGAGACTAGAGCTGTTCAGATGCAGAAGTCATTGCTGATCAGAGTTTTTCTACCCAAGCATGCAAACTGCTCAATTTTAACTTTAAAATTAGATTATATTTCTTTATGCTAGTGCATGGACAGCACAGTAATGCAGTGCTTTTTAAATGACTAGGAAAAAATGAGATATATTTATGAAACTGTATACCAGACGAAAAAAGGGGCTTTTTTGTCTTTTTGAGAGAAACAGTATCTTTTAATGTGAAATGGTTTTTTTTTAATGGTAAAAGGAGTATACCATTGAATATAAATGGTGCAGTGATACATAAAAGCTTAGGTTCTAACGTATATTCTCAGTAGTATCTGAAGACTCTTGCAAACATATTTTTCTAGTTCGTCCTGTTTCCTTTGAGTCCTCTCATCTGGCACAGATGGCTTCTAGAGTTCCTTCCACTTTAATTACTTGGGATCCTATGAAAGAAACGGGGTAGCATGAAAGTAAAAGTAACTAAGACCTGAAGATATTTTGGTGTTAATTATACTTTAAAAAATAAACTCTGGCTTCAGTGTTCTTAGCTCATAGTTAGAAGAATGCCTGTATTTGAAGGATGAATTTATGCAGGGTGAATTCTGCCCCCAGTTACTCAGGTTCCTTCTCATGGACTCCCTTGGACTCTGGAACTTGTTTAAGCAGGATATAAATTAGTTTGTGGAGTGCCACCAGGCCAATTCATTCTGGACTACTTATATAATGTCTTTCAATAAGTAAATTGTTTGGGGTCAGACACTGGTAATTTCTTTAGATTTTACTGACATTACCCCTTAGAGAGAATCTGAGTGCCCAACCGAGAAAGGCAGGAAGTAACTTAGGAAAGCTTTTCAAAATAGAAAAAAATACAGGTTAAAAAAGTAATCTTTTCAATTTCGTGGAAACATCTGATTTGATAATTAGCACTCATTCTCAAATTGCTACTCCTTATAATATCTGCAATTAGATATGAACATTATATATTTATATGTATTATATTTTTATATGAACATGTGAAGATTTGCCTATCAGTAAATTATACAAAATCTCAAGAAAACTGTAGTATGCAATAACAACTACACTAGTTAAATGACGAAGTATTTGCCACATTAAATTGTTATTGCATAATAATTACCAGAAATTAATGCAACACAAATAAGATGTTATTCTTTCCCTATAAATCACTCCAAGAATGGCTACAGCACATTTCCAATCAGCATCTGGTGAAAATTCTTCTGAATGTATTGTTAGGCCGGAGGCAGCCAGGCAGGTAAGCCTCAAGGACTCATGTCCAAAGAGGAGCAGGAGGGTATCTGGATGTAGGCAGGGGCTGTGTCCAAGTCTACTACAGAATGAAGACTCCCTGCATTCAATACAAAAACCCCCATGAATCCACGGAATTTATCTTTGCCAGTGACCTTTAGCCAAGTCCTGGATATGTCAGAGTAAATCATTATAGGCAAATGCCCCTATCTTAAGAGATAACTTACTCATTTCTCATTTCAGTAATGTATGGATTTAGTATAAAATTCACTGTGGTAATTCTACCAGTGTATGTAATCTGAAATACTTTCGTAGCAGTAAAGAAACTTGAGGAAAATAACTTGACTTTTTCAGTTTCTATTCACGGGGAAACAACACAATATGATGCTTTCAGCAGAACCAACTTCTAGGTTGTGTTCATGTATTCCCTCTGTTCATATACCAGTTAGCACTGTTCAATCTTTTCCCCAAAAGGCTCAGATGGTTTGCTGGACTTCATTCTTTTTGAGTGACAATAAAAGCAGAAGTAACTCCTAAGTTCAAATACACATACCAACAATAAGCTACTGTTCAGGACAAGATCTGTAACCTTCAGATTGCACTCTTTCACTTCTTTTATCTTCAGCTGAGTTAAATACTGAGGCGAACTGTAATTCAGAACTCTCAAACCTTAAAACTGAGATCTGATTAGAAGTACTCTGTGCAAATACAGACCTGCAGCATTGTTCTTGTTATTTCTCACACATCTTCTGGTTTTTGTGAAATAAAATATGAGTTGTGGAAATGACGAGCCATTCAGAAGAACAAATGTACCCATTGATTATAAATACTCTAAAAATCAATCTGAAAATAATTAATGCATCCAGTGCCACAAATAGACAAGTTATGTGAAATGCAAATTTAAAGAATGATAGAAGTTATTTCTGATGCATCCACTAGCCTGCAACAACAACCTTATTTTGTGAAGTAAAGTATTACTATTTGATACTTAATCAATACCTGAAGTATAATTGGAAACACCTGCTAGTAACCAATTCCCTTTAAGAACCTACTACATTCCATAAACGGGAAGCAGTCAAAGCACCAGGATGCATACTAAATATAAAACATATCAAGAAAACCAGATAATTTCCTACAGTGGAAAGCATTATCAGTTCCTCTCCACAATCCATTTAGCAGTCACCTGTTCTTATGATCTGTCTTTTAAATCTCCAGTTTCAGCAGGGGCCCTGTATTTCTCTCTGGATTTATGCCTCTGCATGGCATCCCAAAGCAAGCCAGTGGGAGCCACAGCTACTTGGAAACTTGCTCATCACTTTGCGAAATGGGAATCACTAAAGAGTTCCCAGGGAAGCACTCTGACAAAGTATGGGTCATTATCCCTTCAGAGACCTCTGCACTGCCAGCAGTGATACATGGCATATGTCACTGAAATCAGTCTGGGTTTGATCCTTTGGATTTTGTGGTAGCTGGATTAGGAATTTATGCCACATTCTCCCTCTTTACCATAGGGATTGTTTATTCTTACATGACAGTCAAAGGAAAAGAGAAATATTTTGTGGGAAAACAGTGATTTAAATGCCTAAGGGATCAATCTCCCATTGATGTCCATGGATGAGCCAGTGACTCTGAATGGTCCCTTTTGGACCAAATTCTCATCAACTTAGTTTAATGAATTTACTGCTTTTAAATGGATGGGCAGTCAGGATGACACTTGTTCATAATTGGATTGGACATTCCAAATCAAAGACTCTTTAAAATAGCTTAAATTGAGCAGCAGCATTATAAAGTAAAAGACCAATGGCTTTAGATTGTAACATTTTTGAACAAATTAAAATCTCCAAGCTAATGTTTGTTTTACCTGAAACTAACACACATGCCATTAGAAAAACAACAACAAAAAAGAAATAAGTTGACAGTTGCTCTGTGGCTCATGGATAATTACTTTCCTTGCCTTTTCATAAAGATTTTGCACCACCATCATGCCCAAGTTTCTCAGTTTAAAGATGAATGGGCCTGAAGATGCCAAATCCTTAATCCCTACAAGTGAAGCGGTTTCCATATTGCCTGGTAGTAATTCTTCTGGGTAACTACACTGTGTAAACAGGTTCTCAAGAGAATCTTTTTTTTTTCCTAGATCAGGAGTCAGTGATCAACAGTAAAATATTACTTGTGGTCTTGTCCACAACAGCAGAAAGGAAAAAATACAGAATTCTAAATTGGGAACTTCAGAAGCTCTTCTGAGGCATATTTCATTACCATATATTCTGAAAAATTCTCTGCTCAAATTTTACTTGAACTTCAGGGTATTATGGATAAATCATGAGGAGAACACAAATGTTGCTTTAGGTTTCTCAAAGAATGAAAACACAAATGAAAAGTTCTGTCACTGGGGGGAGGAGAGGAAGGGAAAGAGATGACTAAGCCCTGCAGTTCTGGCACATTAGGGGAGGGAAGGACTGTCCTGAAGCAGGAAAACAATAACCTAAAAAATAAAAAGAAAAGAAAAGTTATTAATGCACTCAGAAGTATTCTTTTTTTTTTTTTTTTTTTTAATCTGACTCCTAGTTCAGTTCTTAATCAGATTTTTCCCTTTAATTCTGATTTTCAAGAACTGTGGTTTTTATAAAAGTATTATTTCAGTGGGTTATTTTCTAATTCCAAAAAGAGTTCCGGGGAATGTATTGGGCAGGATGTCGCCAAAAAGGACTTTGGTAGTTTCAGCTCTTACTCAAGGCCTGGGCATGGCAGCCTTTAAAACCAAGTATACACTATCATGCCTTTTTGCAGAAATTTCAGCAATAATAAACACCTTTGGAAACAAACATTCTGCTGCTAGCATGACAAGAGTTAGTTAGGAAACTACACGTAGCACCCTAACAGCAACTAATTTACAAAAATTGGATGAAGTGCAAAGAATAAACAGACCTTTTTTCCTCAGGACACTTTTTCTAATTAAAAGTAAACAAACTTCCATTTCATAAAGCACACCGATTTCTTTAATAGCTATACTTATTACCAGCCTCATTTCATGCTTGCAATAGAAATTTCTGTAGAAAGTAGTTCAGATGTCATCTCCAAGGAGACGAATTTCATAATGAGCTGATGAATTCCAGGAAGATATTGTTGCTTTTCCTTCCTCTTGCCATATGCTTTGGATCATGCTCATACTGAATTATAAAAAATCGCAACAGTGACACTTATTGTGAAAAATTTTCATATTATTTGATTAACTACTAGAATAGAGAACTGTAGTGTTCACAGCTTTCTGCTAATCAGGTAGTACAGTGGGAGGAAGAAGGAACTATTTTAAAGTGTTCTAGAGTGAAACATTATTTTCTACTTGGATTATGACTTGAATTGATGGTATTATGTTAGTAGTGCTTTGGCTGACAGTCTTTGATAGCCAGTTCCTCCAGATTCAAGAGAGGCTTTTGAAGTTGTTTTGAAAGTGCTTTTGATGGCTTCTCCTGGAAGATTGTATTGAACTGTGAAGTTTTAACAAAAACTTAGTCTGTTATGCAGCGTCATGGTTTAATCCCAGTTGGGATTAACTCTAATCCAGCCATAACCAGCACTTCCACAGAAATTAAGTGTATAGATAGGATTATGGGAAATTTATAGAGGTCTGGGTTTGCTTTTTTTCTGGAAAAATTTAAACTAAGTCTTTCAGCAAATGGAATATTTTCTATCAAAATGCAGATCTTCTCTATATGTTGAAGACTTTAATTTTAAAAAGTGATCATTTTCACTCCATGTAAAATTATGCCCTACATTGGTCTATTTCATCCTGAGATAGGTGGTTATTACTATTTCAATCACCTCTTCAAGCAGTTCTCTCCACAACTATCACAAACAACATCACTCCACATCTGCTTTGCTCAGAGAACTCTGTTCTCTTCCATTCTTTGATCCCTTCAACCTATGACCCACTCCATTCATTGATCCAATTTTTATCTAACTGTAGACATATTCAAAACCTGGCAGTTGGTAATTCCAGCACATGACAGGGCCTTTGATGGTGAGTCAGCTCCATGCAGAAGTCCTGTGCATCTGAACATGCATGATACAAGATCCCAATGATTCATGCCTTTAAGATGAGGCACATTTTAACTCTGTTTCATTTATGTCCGAGCACATTATACTTATTATAATTAATCCTGTTTCCAGGGGGCAAGTTCCTCACCTTCTCAGGGTGAATTACCAAAACCCAAAGTCAAAATAACCTTTCTCAGTGCACATTTCCATACACACTGTGTGAGAAGCTGGACCAGATTTTTACCTGGCAGTCACCACAGAACCATGATTTGTGTTCAGTATTTTGTGTCTGATTTGCAATATATCAAACATTTCCCTGAGACCATGAAAGCCATCAGAGTGCAGCCAAGAGAAATATCAGCTTTCACCTGCCTTCAGCCTGTTTTCTAGCCTGTGAGAGTCCCACCATCAGATAGCCTATGAGAAAGATGAGTAACAATATTGTAGAAAGTCTCTAATCCAGGAGGTACAAAGTGCTTTAAAATAACCAAGTCTCCCATTGCTGCTTGCTGGATGGGATTTGAAAAATTCTGTGCTACCTCTATATTTAGTAAGCAATGATAGGACAAGACTTCAATGTCCTTCAGTACTCAAGATGCTTAGGTGTTTTTCTAATGCTATAGCACCTTCAGAGTATTACTGAAGCAAGAAAACAGAGCAGTAAAATCAGTGACATTTTTCCCCCACTACACATTTTAATCCTTTATCTGTAAATCAAATATGACTTCTCCCATCTTTTCTGTTTGGTTTGACCATTTTGTCTTTTATAACTGCTTCTGTTCCTCATTTTTCCACTTGGCAATATAACACATTCAGAAATAAATATTATTGCCCTTGAACTTACCATGGCTGTATATTAGAACAAAAGAAAAAAAGTCCAAGAAATACACTAGTAGGAAGTTAACATAAGGTCAGAAATTCGGCACCATACCAAACTTTTAGAGATAATAAGGTTTTCTTATACATAATGTGAAATTAAAACTGCACTAAAAACTGAGGCTAAGTTATTTTAAGCTGTGGGGTTTTAAAGACCATATAAATGCTATAAGCTATTGTTACATAATGATAAGAAATTATTTTCCAGTAAATATTCACTTGTAAGTAACACTTAAATTCGTGCCTTAAGTGTATATACATCATGATCACTAATTGGTACAGATACTGCTGCTTCACTTTGCTTTGGAGTTGGGGTCATAAAAGTTCATGCAAAGCAACCCAGAGGCTTAGCTGCATGCTATGTCCTTCCCCTATTTCATCACCATCTTGTGAGAATGGAGGTTGTTTCTGCAGTGTTAAATCAGAGTAAAGAGGCAGGACAACATTTTATACTTCAGGACTTTCTTTTAACAGCCTTGTGCACCCTTATTAGTCCTCACCTCTGAATCATTCCTGCACATCTTGAAAGCCAGGCCACTAAAGGAACACTATGGTATTTCCAATGACTCAGCTCTTCTTTTTCTGCCAATTTGTGCACCTGTTTTGACCTTATTAACATTCTGGTCAGATTCCCTTCTCACACAAAAAAAGATAAAGTGAATGGAACCTGAAAATACATGAATATGTAACACCCATCCCTTCTTCTGGTGTCCTGTCCAGACACTGCTAGTCAGAATAGATTTGAATCACTGTTTAGTGGGTATGGAAATGCTGTCCTGCCAAACTAAGCAGCTGACCCAGAAACCATATCTCATTAATACTATTTAGTATAGTATGAATAGAGATCCTTTAAGAGCAGGAAAATGTCAGAGACTTCCTAATGATATGTCCATTCCTGCTGTCATCAATTTAGTCCAAATTCTTGGAGAAGGAAGAATTGATACTACCCTATACCTCTTTTCTATATACTGACTAATTCATCTATATAATGACTGAGAAATAATATCTTTCTACAGTTGCCGTAAAAATAGGTGATAAAACATAATTATAAGAAATAGAAATCTAGGTTTAGAGATTTCTTATTCATATTTCAAATTAATTGTTGATTAACCTGAAATGTGTATTTATATTCACATTTATGAACTGGCAGTCTTAGAAATATAAATCATGAACAAATTCATAAGACTAATAGTCAGAGCCTGGCTTACCAAAAGTATTCTAGGGGCAGTTAACTTTTTGAAAAAGAGCAGTTGCTAGCAAATTCCTCTAACTTTGCAGATGCCATAAGACTTACAATAGCTGTTGAAAAATGGATACATAAAATAAAAAAGAATCCACCACGTTTTCAAAGGATCCAGGCTATATCCTTGCCAAATTAGGTTCCCATGACAGAAGGTAGTCTTTCACTGGTGAGTACAAATTAACAACACCTTTCATACATTTTTAAACTGTATCACGTGCAAAAGCAAATTGATTGTCTGTAGGGATATAATGTGCTGCAGCTGCTTTGTGATACTCTGACAGAAATTTGTCTAGACCATCTAAATAGACTATAAATGAAAAAAACCACATTGTACTGGCAGTCACATGGGATCAAGATGCTGGTCAGGGTCTAGTTTAAACATTTTACTGTCATGATAACTTCCTGGAACAGATCATTCTGCATCTCAAAGAGAAAAGTCCTTTCAAGGAACACTTAGATGCTTTACCTCCTGTATAATAAGAGAGTGGTTGATAAATTTTCTTGTCCTGTTTGTGAACTGCATCTGGTATCACTGGCAGAACATTCCTGGAGGAATGAAGAAACTTTGTGTACCTTTTATCTTGTTCACAGAGAATCAATTAGTAAAACTGTAAATTATATCTCAACCGCATGTTGTTTAAAAGGAAAAAGTATTTCTCCAGTGTAATGTATTTTTTCCCCAGTTCAAAAGAATCTGATAATGGCAGCTTATCTTTGGCAGTTTTCAGCTGACAGAAAGGTTAAATATATCTCATTGAACTAGATCTCTTTAAGCCAATTCATGCATACATGTTGTTCCCTGCTGACTTGATCCTCTATGCCATTATCCTTGCCTACGAAAAGCAGGAAATGTTTTTTAACACTTATTGGTCACTCTCAATTTTTATGTCATTTACTAAACCCTTGGTCTCAGGATGCTGAGGAATTTTTAAGTGCATCTTTCCAATTTTGTTTCTTTTTTTTTTCATTAATAGCATACTTTAATTCTGGCTGGTGCTACCTTCAAAGAAAGGACAGCCTGTCTTGGAAAGGTTAAAATGAAGTTACTAGTCTTACTACTTTTAAATCCTTTGCCTCTGCTTAGGAAGATGTGTGGTAGTCTTTGGAAGGCTATTGTTAGACTGTATTGGTGGGAAAACACTAGAATTTAAAAAAAAAAAAAAAAAAAAAAGAAACACTTTAAAATCTTTCTTTTCTTCCTGGAAAATATTCTTCAGTAAATGAATCAAAAATGGGGTTTTTTTAGCACCAAGAACAGCATAACGTGAGGTAAAAAAAAAAACCAAACCTGGTATCAGTAGTTAATACCTTGATTTACCTGTAAGAGATGAGAAAGGGAATGAAAAAGAAAAATTATGTCGCTTTAACAAAACCAAGCCATGCCTCCAAGTTAGCAGCTGCACAATAGCAGAATGGAAAAGTTACATTAGAAGAAAAGAACAAGACAGAAAAACTAGAAAAATGCCAGAAAAAGTCAAGAAAAGGAAGACTGGACAGAAAAAGTTCCATCCAGGAAAAGATACTGGATATGAAACAGCAGAACTGAGCTCACTGATGGACAGTGACTGACAACGCCTAAGTGTATTGGCCTTTCTAACCCTGTCCTAAAACATACAGAGGACACAAGACCACTGAAAGTGTTCTACTTACTTGGGACAGACAGACCCTCCACTTGTTAAGAAACCCAAGAACAGCTATGATCTATGGTTGTACAAATATGCATTCATCCTGCACATTGCCTTTTTGTATGCTACTTTAGTTTCTCAATCTGCTATGCTGTTATACCTGAAAGCTACAGTTTTATTACTCTGGAAGTACATTTCACTGAAAAATGCCATTCAACTGCATATCCCATTTAATAATGAATATTAATAACAAAATCAAAACAGGTATTACAGTGTGCAGTAATTTCCTACCCAATATTAACCACTCAAATCCTAAAATCCACTTTACAAATAAAGCACAGTGTTTTCTTGGACATGACCTTGAGCCCTAAGAAGACATCTGGAGAACCAGCATTGCAGCTTATTGAGAGCATTCTGACAGACTCTCTAGATCTGGTCCCCATCCATCACCTCTGTGTAAACATCTTGCTGATGTGCAGGCACTACAAACATCTACCACACAAAATGAGTACCATTCTGTAATTTGGATACAAATAATATCTTTCAGCATACAAACAGCAATAATTTTTGTGAAACAGGGAAGTATGAGCCAAGGTGAGTCTTTCAGAACAAAATCTGGAATTATAGCACCACTAATACCTGTTTCAGGCAAGAGTTCAAGTGTTTGGAGAAGGGTGAAATTTCAAAATGTGATGCTATAAGGGAACTTTCTCAGATATTTATGTTTATAGATCAGTCATAGCTAATCAACTGGTACTTGCAGTGTCTTGGCCATTAGCTATATATGACTCACAGAATCACAGAATGGACAAGGTTGGAGGGGATGGGTCATTCGATCCAACCTTCCTGCTCAAACAGGGTCCTTCTGGATCACATTGCACAGGATTGTGTCCAGATGGTTCTTGAGCAACTCCAGTGAGGAAGACTCCACAACGTCTCTAGGCAATTTGTTCCAGTGCCCAGTCACCTACATCTCAAAGAAGTTGTGGAACTTCCTCAGATGAAACTACCGTGCATCAGTTTCTGCCCATTGCTTCTTGTCCTATTGCTTGGCAACGCTGGGAAGAGCCTGGTCCATCCTCTTGACACACCTCCTTCAGATACTTACAGACCTTGATGAGGTCCCCTCTCAGTCTTCTCTTCTTGAGGCTGGACAGACCCATCTCCCTCAGCCTTTCCTCATAAATGATGTGTCCCAGTCCCCTCATAATCTTTGTTGCCCTTTGCTGGACCCACACCATCAGCTCCATGTCTCTTGTACTGACGAGCCCAGAACTGGGCACAGTTCTCCAAGGCCTTACCAGGGTTTAGTAGAGGGGTAGGATCATCTCCCTCCACCTGCTGGCAATGTTGAAGAGCTGCCCAGCACTCTGGAGCATCAGCCACTCCTTCCAGCTTTGTGTCATCAGTGACCTTGCTGAGGAAGCATCTGCCCCCTCATCCAAGTCACTGAGGAATAAGTTAAACAATGCTGGGCTCAGTATTGAACCTTGAGGGACACCACTAGTGACAGGTCTCCCACTAGACCCTGTGCCAGGACCCTCGGGGATCTGCCGTTCAGTCTGTTCTCAATCCACCTCGCTGCCTACTCATCCAGTCCACACTTCCTGAGTTTGCCTATGAGGATGTTGTGAGTGACTGTGCCAAAAGACTTCCTGAAGTCAAGGCAGACAATGTCCACTGCTCTCCACTCATTCATCCAGGTAATTGTTTCATTTTAGGCAATCAGGTTGGTCAAGCATGATTTACCTTTAGTGAATTCACGCTGACTACTCCTGATCGCATTTCTGTCAACCATGTGGACAAAGATGGCCTCCATAATGAGGTGCTCCTTCATCTTTACAGCGATTGAGGTGAGGCTGACTGGCCAGTAGTTCCCTGTGCCCTTCTTACCCTTTTTGAAAATCAGGATTCCCTTCCAGCCTGTAGCAGACACGCCCCATAATGTCACCTTTACTAGTCTGCCCTTTTATCCCGACCCATAAGCTCTTGACTTGCTCATCATCCACCCAAAGAGCTTGATACATTCCAAGTGTTTCCTTACACAGAGGGCAACTCCACCATCGTGCCTTCCTTGTCTGTCTCACCCCAACAGCCAGAAGCCCTGCACAACACTGCAGTCCTGTGAACTACCCCACGCTGTCTCCATAATGACAACGAGGTCAAAGCCTTGTGACTGCCTGTGGATCTGCAGTTCATCCTGTTTGTTCCCCATACTGCACATATTGGTGTACAGGAACTTTATACAAATATTTGATGGTCTCAGGATCCCAGCAGGAGTGGGGAGTGCGAAATGACGCACTACAGTCCTGTCTTGTGCTTATGTCTTTGGCTGCTTATGCTTGCTTGACTTCAGAATTTAGGGACTAAAACCTGTAATTAATCTTTTTTATGCCAAGTTTTATGGCCAGTGCAGGCATATATTGACTTATCAGAGTATATGTCTTATTGAAATACCTTCAGTGGTTGATTTACCAACATTAAAATGGCTGATTAGAGGCTTATACAACTGGGAAAGAAGTAGCTTTCCAGATGGCAGGGGCTAAACACTTTCTAAGAGACACAAAGTGCACTCTGATTACAGCTCAAACTGCAGCTTCATTTAGGTCATCACACATATGTTCTGTGTTCAGCCTGCTGTGTTCTGGAGTGCCAAAAACATAAACTTGTTCCACCAGCTGAAGCCATTGTAGAAGAATATCCTGTACAAGTAATGCCTGGTCCCAATTCCTACTCTTCTTGATACATGAAGGTACTAATGGTCCTCCATGCTTTCCAAACTCATCAGTCATCATGACTGCTCATCTATTCAGGGCAACCTATTCATGTGAATTGCACTGTTAATCACCAATGTTCCTGCCTGCTCTTTAACATAATGTTGAGATAATGTTTGGAAATCTGTTTTGAAATAAATTGAAAATATTGCTAGCTGGGGGCAAAAGAATGAAGGAATTGGAGTTTGATTGTAACTTCAGGAACTTTGTTCTGTAAATATCTCAGCAATCACTGTGAAAAGATTCATTAATCTGTCAATACCTGTTCAGAATATTATGTAATTGTTCTTAAAGGCACTCCTCAAGAGACACCAGCTTCCTAACATCCCAGTTTCTAATGAAAAGTAGAGAAATGCCTGCAAAAGTTGAAACTCAACAAAATTTTTAAAAACTAATCTTGCTGGATATTCCCTAAGTAAACTTTTGCTGATCTTAACTGTGAGTTTATGTAAATGCAAAATTGTTTTTTATAACAGGAACCTTGATCTATCTTTAATAATGGAAAAAGGACTGTCCCATACTGGGACCTTATCATCAGGTATCCACTTATGACTACCACCTTATTAATAGCTTAAAAAAATGTAAACAGACTTTTGTGAGCAGAAAAGGTACCCTTTTCTTAATAATTTTTGGGTGTCACATAGTAAGTGGAAAATGAAAAAACTGTCTTTAATAATTAAAATAACTTGAAATGTATTTTGCCTGATCCCCTACAAAAATGCAAAAAAAGGGTGATCCAGCTATCTAGGTATACCATACCTGCCACTAAAGCTTAGCAAAAAAGAAAAAAAGGATTGTAAAATAATAATCTCTCTGGGGTACAAATAGCAATTAATTATATAGCAATCTTGAGACTTCTCCCGTTTGATCCTATTCATTATCCACTGTCATGTGAATTGTTCTTTCTAATTTTCCCAACAGTAATTATAATTCAGTTTATTGTAATATTTTCTTTTTTGTTCTTCATGTTAACATTTAACTCGGGTTTCTCGTAACTGCTTTCAACTGTCTATGTATTTCATGAAACCTTTTTCTGTCATTTTGTTCATTCTTTCAAGTTGCCCATTCTCCCACTGGAGAAGCATATCAGTTCCCATTGCAAACTTCCCTACAGCCCTGCCAGCACTTCAAACCATTTTGCAAGCATCAGCTCCAAATGGTTTTACAATTTGTAACAAATATAGAAGCTAGAATGGCAGCCATGAAATACATTTCACATAGTCCACTCCAGAGTCATCAAACAGCAGTGTTAACAACTTGGTATTAACACCTTGTGTCAGCTTTGAAGGATTTCAGATCCAAAAAGAAAGAGCAGGCTCTGTATGATGCTCCTAATTTCTCATCTTATCTAGCTGCAGTAAATGTGCGTATGCATGACTCAAAGGAGTTCACTCTTTCTTGCTATTCAAAAAAACATTATTATCATCCGAAATACTTCCACATTACACAACTAACAATGCTGAGGTTTAAATGGACACAGTACTAAACTGTACCAGAATTATTAAGACATATATTAGTCATGACAGTCAGCGTAACATGAAGCTTGTTCTTGGTTCTGTACAGTACCCCCTGGTCCAATACCGTACATCTGCTTTTTCCCCCTTGACCGCTTAATGTACCAAAGCTGAGGACATAGTACCTGACAGCTGTCTTACAGAGTGGAAGTACGGTCCCTGAAAGATATCATTCTGCACAGCCTCCAGTGCCCCTTCTTCTCCCTCACAGCTGCTGGAACAGATCATAAGTTCCCCATGATCTTAGTCCACTGAGATCAGGCTGGTTGGACAGTAGGAGTGAGAGAGAGAAAAACATCCTGCCTATAGCCCTTGAATCCTTGGTGACTCTCTATCCAAAGAACAGTGATAAACTTAAGGCTACTATGATCCATTCCTGTTACCAGCTTTATGAAGACAAGCATCAAATTACACAGCTCATTACTAATCCACTGATGTTCCAATGATAATACTGCTTATCTAGTGAGCTGTGCTCCATGAGACATTTTCCACAGTTATATATCATATCAGAATATCTTGCTACAAGATAAGTATTAAAAAAGAGGCATAGAAACAGGAATAATACTCTAATACCCTTTTGTAAGAAAAAACAGGGTCAATGCCTAAACAATTGAATAGATTGAGGTTTTACAAAAGATTTTTTGTTGGATTTCATATTGATTCCTACTGCCACTTTTTCCTCTCTCTTTTGAAATCTTTATTGCTTATCTTTATATCTATTTTTACTTTCCACTCTTATTCCTCAGATGTTCAGTGTGCCACTGTTCTTACAGGTTCTGAAACAACAGCAAAAGTGAAGCTAGCTGGGCTATGCTCCTGTTAACAGCACTTTCCCTTTGGACAGCAATAAAGGAAGGCTCTCATCAGAGTCACAACATTGTTACCATACAGTCAAGCACACCTTTGAAAGTCTGAGGTGGCTTATCTCACCCAAGAGAAAAAAAAACGTATGCCCCACAGTATAATCGGTGGTATTCATTCTCATTTCCCTTCTTCTCAGTTGTTTGGNTTTTCCCATAAAAAAAAAAAAAAAAAAAAGCTTTCATTGTCATGTCTTCTGATGAACATTTTTTTAGTAGGCTTGGAGTTCTATTCAACTTTGTTTCTTGTGTTGCCCCTACAATTAGACAATAGTGATTCATGATTTCTTTTCTTGCTGGTCCAGTCTCTATGGAACAACACCTTTCAAACTCATTTTCAAAACTTTACTGTTTTATATTAGTGCAAGGAAGACTAAAATGTAACCTTGCAATGTGAATCCATCAAAATTATTGCCACCTTAAATAAAAGCTAATGACAGATCATTCAGAGTACTTGTAAAATAATTTCAGATACATTTTTGGAGCCATCTAGGAAAAATGGCACTACACTATCTAAAAAAAATAATTTTTACCCTGAGGCAGACTCCACTGAAATGGAAGATTTACTTTTAAAATTATTTTAAATTTTTTACCATAACTGAGTTGACTAATTCTGAATCTTATTTGAAGAGAAACAGAGAGAAAACCAGGAAGGAATAACATTAACAGTTCAACTGAGTAGAAGAATTCCTAAGAAGAGAAAAGGAAATGTGCACCATCTGGAAGAGAAGCTTCTAAAATTAGGCTATTAGGTTATATGGTTCATGATTAAAATCTGGCAAACTTCTTCTTTTCTCTGGCAGAACAGACAGTATCTTGACTCTTGAATAATATTCATGATACTACTTCAGAACAGGGAACATTAGTTTCTAAGGATATGAAGTTCTGAATCCTCTGGGAAGAGGCCAATCCCTTTTTTGAGCTGAATACACTTCACAGATGAAGGGGAAGAAGAAGAAAAAGGTCTTGCTTATTTACCATGGATGCTATCAGTTGAGGAAAGCAGTTTGGCAGAGCTCCATACAGTGGGCTAGCAAATATCAGAAATAGTTTTATTTCTTTGGTTGAAAGGACACAACTTTTTGAATCAGTCCCAGTAACTATTTGAACAATATCCATAGTCCAAATTAAAACAATTAAAAGATGGCTTAAAATGTATGAAAAATATATCTAAATTTAGAACTATTTTTTTTTAGCTGTGTTCTGTAGGCAGCTGTTCCTTATTAATGAAATTATGCGAGTCAATCTTGAAAAATCTGGGTATTAGAAGGGATTTGGGAGTGATGACACCTGACAAATCATTTTGCAGGCACTACACCAGGATTTCTTCTATGCAAGGAGCAAAGGAGACTAAAATGAAAAACAGGTAATACCACTCAGAATAATGTACAAAAAAAGAAAGTGTTTTATAATTGCTTATCTTTACACTTTTACCAGAGCAGAAACCTTTTCAATTGTGATGATACAGCACAATTCAGCGCAGAGTACATCAGTGACTTGCAGCATCGCAGTCACACCAGAGAGAGGCTATGCCTTGTCCAACATACACAACTTCTGGGCAGAACAAATTAAAGCAAGGAGAGTGCAATAATGCAGCTATATTGCTTCTTACTAGGTAACTTGCCACTATCTCCTGCAAATACCCTAGAGGTTAGGGCCACACAGAGCTGTCTTCCTCAGGGACTTCATCTCCCTCTAAGGTTATGTACTCTGTTTAGCGTGATTACTGAAGAAACAGCGTATTTTATTGAATTTTGGAAGACTGACAGACTCTTCTGGTTTTTCTATTTTTATAGATGTTTTTGAAATAATAGTGCCAATTATTTTCTTCTAGTCTTCTAAATTCTCAATTCACAAATTACAAGTATTCAAGATAAGACAGTCTTGCTATGTTCTACATTTTCACCCTCAGATTCTAAATAAGTTACAATTTTCAGTTAAATGAATATCTTGTCTTTCTTAATCAATCTCCATGTGCACAATAGAATATGAGCATAAAGTGGATAAAAAAGGTGCATGTGGGATAATTTATTCACCTTAGAGACATTTGGACAATATGTCTTTTAATAATTATTTTCTTAGATGTTTTACAGGCTGTGGGATATTCAGGGTCACTTGCCTTTACAAGGAGAACATGCAGGTCAGAATCCCCTCAGGTCAGGAACTATTAAAAATTAAGAATCTTTTTCTAAAACTGATGTGAAGAAAGATAAACCATAACTAATGTAACAGCATGTTAGTCTAAAGTCTCAGCATGCAGGCTGCACACAGGAATTTTCAGATCATGTACCTGATTCTGAATCAGGGGAATTAGTTCCATGAATTATAAGAGAAGGGTGGGTAGATTACAGAGCATAACTTTACGTAAAATTTGTTGAAAATAATTTAGGAAGATTGGTGTATGATGGTCTGTTAAAAATGTCAGCAATGTCTTCTTCAGGAAGAATGCAGAAGCTTTTTCCCTTTTGAGGAGAAATGGAGGTTTCTGATTTACTGCAGACCAGCTGGGTGCAGGATGCACCTTCCCCTAGAGACTGCAGAAAGCCATTTTTCACTGTAGGTTTTGGGCAGCTGATTTAGCAGGGAAGGGAAGAGAATGAAGGTAAATGAGCTAAAACAGCTAGGAAAGTAGCTTCTAGTATTTGAATGCAGAAATACACATGCTGCAGCTGTGGCATTACAGAGGCAATTAAATGGGTGTTCCATAATCTGAGCTTGACTCACAAACCGAATGGGATGTACCATTTTAAAATTCTGCCTTCATGTACTACATATGTGAATAACTGCTGTATAATAATGTTCTAGCTCCAGATTAGTGGAGACAACATGACTAAGCATGCTATTTTAATCACTTTTGTAATGATGATTTCTTTAAGATGCTTCTGAGAATCTTTAATCTAAGACTAGTCATTCATTTCCATTTCTTTCTTGTCACAATCCACCCAGATGCTGTCTATTGTGACCTTTCTGCTCCTGTTTCACTGTGCTGTTTACCAGAAGATTATTTTTGATCGTCATTCTACTTTGTAGCAAATATGCCTTATTGCTGTCCTTATATAGACTGAAAAATAGTGGTTATCTCAATATCTATGATAATCTGTTTAAATAAGTACAGTGAAAGAGGTTGCACAGGAAATGTTTTTATGTCATTTAATTCTGCTTCTTCTATCTGCTCTACCTTTGTTTTTAGAAAGGGAAAAAAGAAGCAGAAATAGGATGTTTTTGTGGAAGAACAGGAATATTGGATAAAACTGCTCTATTCACTAAAGGACTGTTGGTGGGATACTATCACTGCAAAGCTCTCACTGTGTAAATAACCTTTACATTCCTTTTGTGCTACCAAATTTGTATACTGATAAATAACACTGATCTTTAGCTATTCTCTCAGGATATGAAACTCATATAGGAAAAAAATTGCAAAATCTGCATTAACTTGATGCAAGTTTTTGCTACATCTTTACTAGTCATATAATAAAATAATGCTGATCTCAAACTGGTGATCTCAGAGGGCCTCAGGTAAGCCAGAAACATCTTTTTATGAGAATCATGTTAAAGGGGCTTACCCAAAATTCAAATGGAGGGCTGTGTGTTATCTTCTGTTCTTTACAGAAAGTGTAGAAGAAGTGATGGACCAAAACTTCCTATATATCTGAGAGCTCCCATTCTGCTATGCTCCAACAGATGGCAGGGCTTCCAGGAATTTCTAGGGTTTTTCCTGCTGGGATCCTATGTAAGGTATGGTTGTCCCTCTGCGTGAAAAAAAGGCAGAAGAACAAGCCATCATAAAACATAAGGCATCCTTGTGCTTATTTTGTGAAATGAATTTACATAATTTAAGAAAGAGAAAGCTATAATTACCATTTTTAACTCTTAGGTAATGTTGCTGATTTTTAAAGAACATCTCTATAAAGGGTAAAATATAAAAGTTCATCTTGTTCTAAAGATAGCATTTGTTGTCACAGCATTACCTGTTCTAAGAGATGGGATAGCTCTGGAAAAATAACATGCATTTAATTGTGTCTATTAGATATTCAAGTTAATAATTTATTTACTGGGAACAGCTTCACAGTTTTGTGTAAGGTTGTCAGACCCTAGGAGTCTGGAGCACCTGCTAACTACTTGCAATAAAAAAGCAGGCAATTAAGATATACAAGTAGGAGAGGAATAAGAGTCTGTGGAAACTCTGGCCACACTCTGCACTCAGATCTCTTTTTGTAGTTTGAGAATAGGTTGTCCGATAGTAGTTACTCTGAAACATGACTGAAAGCAGTACTTGCTATATGTTTGGAAACACAGTGTTAATTTCTACCTGAGACTATAGAGGTGAACAAAAATGAAGGTTAAATACCAACTTCAATAAATCTGACTGATATTATTTAAGACACCACATTACTAATTGTCTTGCTGGTAGCTGTAGCCCTAGAAATGCTACTTGAAAAGGGTGGCAAGAGATCACTGGAAATTAAGACTTAAAACTAATGTTTCTGATGTAGCAGACTTATAGAATCTGGGATTATGTTGAATGAACTCTGTGCCACACTTAGAGCTTGCTGTGAAATGTATGTAACTTCCCCTCTTTAGACTAGCATATGCTTGATTTTGAAGAGCCATAGTGGAAATGACATAAAATTTGAAATTCTTTCATGTTTCAAGTCGACAGAGGATTTAAGCACATTCTGAATTTTGAATTAATCCCACTGAAGTATTTTTAAATAAATTTAGTTAGTTATGGTTAAAGTACATGACATTAAATGTCATTATGACCCTAATGGTGTCTGCAGTATGAGTCTATACTAATGAACATATTCTTATGTATAACTTCCTTTTAAAATTATACTAACCACTACAAAACTGTGGAGTATGTAATCAATAGATTTTGTTCATTTCTGTCTCCTCCACAAATTATTAGAGGTAAAGGACAGGCCAATCAAATTTTAACAAAGTATTTCATTCCATTATGGAGTGTGTGAATTAGGTGATCAGGCCAAAAGTGACCAGCTTAATTCACCATGATCCATCAGCAAAACTGAACAGCTGCCTTGGGGCATTCGTGCCTCAGAGCTTTAATTTTTAATCACTACATATAAATAATCACGTCAGAAATATGCTTCTGATTTAGTTACAGGATTTAGAGTAACAGACATATATATACCTCCTAAACCTGTCCTAGAGTCAAGTATTAGTATATGGGCTGGTTCCTTTAAGTGGTATCAGACTAGAAAACCTGTGAATGCAAAAATGAATATACAGTTGCATCCAGATATTTTGGGTGGGTATTCAGTGCTGATTATATGAACTTGGACACTAAGGGATACTAAATGCCTTTCCTTAACTACAGCAGAAAATACCTCAGAATTGCAAATTACCTTTCCTCTCCTTCCTCCTCCCCCAATTTGCAAGATCTAAATACTCCCATGACAAAGTTACTTCAAGAAGAATATGTCAAAGCACATTTGAAATGGTCAGTTCATGAGGTATATAATCTACCTGAGTGGAATTTCCAGAAATACTTACTTGGAAAAACGCTGACTCTACTGTGGCTGTGTTTAGACTCATTTTGAGGCTAGTTTTTATATGCCTATTCAGGCAAATGAGTCAAATAGCAGAACAGTTCAGAAAAGGGAGAATAAGAACACAGAAAATTTTGAACCTAGAAATGTGACTAGTCATAAAAATTTGTAAGTTTCTTTTAACCAGTCTTGGAACACAAAAATACTACATGATTCATATTTTCAATCAAAGGTCTTTAAAACATCTTAGATGTTGAATTTCAAATATTTGTGAACAAGATATACACTAAAACTTTCTCAGGGAAGTTTTCTAATGAGTACATTTGAGAAAATTATAACATGGTCATGACAAAATGACATGTAGAAACAGCTAAAACTAATTAAATCAACTATTTCCCAGGAATTATTTGAAACTTCCAGTTTTGCCAATATCAGACACCAAGCTTGTGAAATAAGAGTAATAATGCTTTAAAGCAAGAACAGTATCAGTCTCTTCCAACTCACCATATTCCATGATTCTGTGACAGTAGCCAACACTCACACCCCTACTCATGATGATATTATTTACATTTGTTTTAAACTATGACAGAGTACAATTAGCTATTTTACTTAGTTCATCATTTTTATTGAAATTGTTTCTGAAAGAGCTCAATATTGCTAAAACTCCTGGATGCTTGCTAGATGACTTACAGTACAAACAGAAGAAAATTAACTTTATACCAATGAGTTTATTCTAAGAATGTTCTTACTTTAGCTTTCTGGCAATTTCTTATCAAAAACCCCCAAAGAGATTGATTATTTGCATATATTCAATATGTACTATATATTTGGGTAAACATAGGATCACAGACTTCTATGCAAACAGATAATGAAACAACAAAATAAAAACTTCATTTGTTCAATCTGATACTGTGCATAAAAATTAGTTACCACCCCTAAAACTGTCAATTTAGCATGAAACCTTAAATCATAAGACCAAGTGCATATGCTCCATCAACCCAACAGTATGGCTTTAGACCAACAGTCAATGAATGATCTGCAGAGCTCACTTAACCCCCATTAAAACGACTTCCTACTGCTGTGTACTTTCTAGAGACAAAGAAAACAACCTGAGTGAGAAAAGCAACATTCAAAATGGAGATATGCTAATATTTCCCTAATCAATAACAAATTACTAATTTGATGGTGCTTTGAGAAGTAGCTGCAAATTCCCCCAGAAGAAATCTATTCAAGATGTGCTCCACAGGAAGGAGTAAAGCTGTTAGAAAAGTCAGGATTTCAATTTGAACTCTGGGGATAATGGCCCACAGTAGGGCTTTAGAATGGTTTCTTCCTCTAACCAAGAAACTGTGAGGAGGAGACTGCTCTCCCTCAAGTCCACAAATCACAAAGAGTTGCAAAATGGAACAGCTGAATCAGTAGCTAAATAAAATAAAACAGATTTATTTGAGTAATTTTTGCTACACTGTCTGCAATTTTAAGATTCACATCTGTATTTCAAGTCGATGACTTTGAGGATGGCCTGAGAGAAACAGCAATGCAGGAAGAATAGGAGACATGATACCAGGTATCTCATACAGGTGGAACCTTTTGGAATGAAAAAGGTAAAGAGAGACAGAGAAGGCAATGCAATGCACTACAAAGATCATGATTTATTAATGCTCTAAATTATTAAAATGGATACTAGTTGTTGTGAAATGTGAAAACCAATTACTTCTATAAATTCAGGGTTGTTCTGTATTTCATTCTCTTGATTCAACAATGGACATAAACAATAACATGAAAAGCTGCCAATAGGTTACTTCTCATTCCCTCTTCCTTCTCCAAGAGAAAACAGAAGGGCAGTGAGTCTATAGAAATAAAGAAATAAGTTTCAGAGAAAAACTAGTCTTTGCTCACTAGCAGCAAAACTGTGATTCCCCTTGATGCTTTGCAACAGTCCTGACATAACTCAGACAGAAGAGTGAACCTATGCTTACCTTTCCTATAGTCATAGCAGAATGAGGTTACCAAGAACTGAAGGTTCAGGATATCTTGGAAGGCCTATTTTTATCCACTGAATAAAGGCCAGCCACACTATGCTGGATGTGTGGCAAACAGGCAGGCATATGCCACTTCAGACTGGCATGTTGTCAGAAAAGCAGAGTATGGAGACACCTGTGTTTGTATGACAGCAGGAAGGAACGGAGTAGTTTGTTGCTTGTATTTTTATTTCTAAGTTTTATAGGAGCTTGGAGAAATTTGCCTTCTGGAGGGTACATATTCCTCCAGAAGGCTCTCAGAGCTTTTTAGTCTCAAAAAGCAGAAGCAGGATACTCATGGAATATCAGATGTTGCAGAAAAATCCTGCCATTATTCATGTTTAAGGAAAATATTTTTCTACATTTGTTTTCTTTTCTTTTTCCTGCCAATTTTACACGGAACAAAAGTATTCTGCTTCTCTGTTACTTCAGATTTCATATACAATGCACTTGACCAGAGACGCTGACAATTTAGCTAAGTGTTTTCATTTCTAAAAAAAAAGCAATCTCATGGGATTATTTTCTTTCTATCTTACTTTCTTCTGCAGTATTTTTTTTCTTGTTGCTACTGATCCCCTTTTTTCAGTACTGTTGATATGCGGAGGATACAAACTCTACAGAAAGTCAAAGGGGTTCACATCCTATTTTTGTTTACTCTTTTCCCCTTTCTTATTCTCCTGGGCTTTCGCAATTCAAGCTATCTTCATGGTTCCTTGCATAAAAGGAGGAAGATGTTGCCTCAGCCTTCTGTTCTTCTGAAACCTCAGTTGCTATGCAGCTGAGCTCTCTCCTGGCCTCTGTTGTTGTATGACCATATGTAATGTCTTCTCACTTGAAAAAAAAAAGAAAAAGAAAGGTTAGCAATGCTATTGTGTATTCCATTTCTCATCAAGTTTTAGACAGGCATTGAAGCAACACTAATTCAGATCCTCTGGGGCCCTCAACCTTAGTATTGATAAATCAGCTTTATGGAAATGCTCCTTCTAAGAGGACCAAATCAGGATACAGCAGTAGATGATAGAAACCTGCATGTTTGATCCTAATCCAGAAGATCCTATTTGCACTGGTTAGCATCAGTTACAGAAGATTTGGAAGACCTCTTGGCCTCACAAGCTTATGCTATCAGTATTAGTAAATTCAGTAAGCAAAAGGCAAACTTAATAAACCAGCACAGGGAGAAAATCTTGATAAAGTGAGGTGGCCACCTAAGTATTTACAGATTGAAAACTATATAGGCAGCTATTCCAGTGCCATCATCTAAACATGTTGATCAATTCATTACTAGTAGATAGACCACAAAGTAGGCTACTTGCTTTCTACTAAATTGTTGTAATGTTTGCTATTTCTTCTTTGGAATACTCACATTCTGCAAGGCATTTATCTTTTACAGTAACAGTGAGATACCATCTTTACTTTGGGGGCTAGCATAGTTCTTACATCAGAAGTGAATATTAAAAACCATCAGCTTCTGAAAGTGAAATGTAAAACTAAGAAATGGTCTGTAAAGGATATTGTGATTGACATATGCAGGTGGTTGGTAGAGACATTAATGAAACAACACATCAAGTCCTGGATGCTGTCTGCTAAAATTATAAATTATTACATCAATTCCCACAACAAACATACACACATAGAAGCTGTGACATTAAAAAGCAAAATACCTTGTCTGGTGGCTTCACTTTTTGATAGCTCTCTGTTTCACTTATAGTAAGCTCTCCTGCAGGTCCAGAGAGGTGCTTTCCCTTCCAGGGGTGCTCTTTCTCTTGATCACTTTTTGAATGCTTTCTGTAATACCTGCCCTCCCCTCATGATACAGGAGATTGTTCTTTGGTGCTGTTCAATAACATGGTAGGCTCTGCAAATGCAAAAAACTTCACAATCTATTCCAAATCATTTAGGAAGAAGCAGATGTATCAGCCTACCACAGAGATTCTTTTGCTTTCCAAACATAGAAAGACACAGCTTAGCGTTTGGTCTCATCACTCGTTGTTGCTGTGACCAACATCTGAATGATGCCTGGAATGCTTGGAATAATAAAGATGAGATGATCCTCCAAGATGTAGGAGCCAGTGCATCTCCTCCTTGGTTGCGGGTTTCAGAAAAAAACCAGCTTATATTGCAATTACTGACATGTAAATTAGGTCTATTGATCAAAAGGAACCAACACCACTTAGAAATACTGATAATACAGGTTGCAGAACCCATCTGAGTAATCAGAATTAATTCATTAAGTCTCAAGAGATAAGCATTTGCCTCCTCCTGGCTCAGGAACAACCTTTGCTGAAAACCATCCAGATGCAAGAAGAGTCATATACTCCTGGAACTACTGCTATAGAACAGGAGAGGGAACTGCATCGGAGTCCGAACAAAACCTGAAGTCTGAGACTGCAGCTTCGTATTTTCCTGATGTCTTTCTCTAAGCTCTTCTGGGAAAATAGACCTTTTTGTGCAGTAGGGAAAGAAAGAATTATAGTTCTCATAAAAACAAATATGGACTGCTGCAAGTCTAATTCACCTGTTGCACCCAAGAGTAAAAGATCAGTGATACGGATTTGATTAGCTACTGTATATATATATATATATATTTTTTTTTTTTCCCCACATTACTTTTTCTTTAAATTCCTGTAGAATGGGACTTGCGACTGTGTGCCAGGGCATTTTTTATGGTACACGCAAAACCAGATTACTTGGCTAGATTGCTCACAAGTTGCCTTAATCTCATAATAAAATTGCAGTAAGACTGCATAAAAGAGAATGAGGTATAAGGTGGTCTTTTCCTTCCATTTCAGGCGCCAGGTTCTGCCAGTGCTCCAACAGAAGGGCTTTCATCAATTTATAAAGCAAGGCATGAGAAAAAAAGTAGCAACCCACTGAACAAGACTAAGTCACAACTTGCCTTTGAATCAATGAGCTATGGCCATTAGCAAGCCTGAAGCCTGCAGAGAAAAGCTGCTCATTCCAGCAAGGATAGTTGTTTATGGCTAAACTGCTCAGTGGAATGGAGCCAAGGAGTGAGCCCAGGCACCACACTGCTGATCATACATATTAATCAACTAATAGCCTTCACCCTGGGACAGCAAATTAGCACTCTCTGTGGCATAGTTCTCAGGACAGCCTGCACCAGGGACCATTCTCACTACCTAGCTCAGACATCACCTGTTCTTTTGGAAGTAAGGATGAGATTTTTGCTGAATAGATATCAGTCAACTCATGCCACTTAATTTGAGAACCCACCAACAGTCCATAACCATGTCAGTTTGTAATCTAACTCATCCTCTCTGTCACTTCTCTCAAAAAATCCTTCTTTAAATAGTTTCTAACTTTACTAGAACCTATCTTATCTAAATCTATCAGCAGAGAATGGCCTTGATGGCTTTCTAAAACCTATGTACTGTTCATACACAGAACTTAAATGCTTTTCTTTAATCCTTAAAAAGCTCATATGCTCTGCTAGTTTGTCAGTGTTCTTACTGCACTTAAAAATAGAAAATAAGAAAATTGAAGTTTTAGAGTTGTAAATACTACATGATAACTAAAAGTGTCAATCAGAGGATTTCCGCAAACCAGTTAGCAGCATGAAAGTTGCAGAAATATCAAACAGTACTACATTTCTTGGAGTCTGTATCAATTTTACCATTTAGGAATTTCTCCTCAGCTATGGGATATATGACCTTTACCTGAGTGGAAGTATTTTGCTTCAGAAATAAGATAAGCTGCTTTAAAATCTTTTTTGGTGAAACTTCCTGCCTTCTCAATTACCCCACAAAACCAAAGTTAACCTCAAAAAGCATACAGACTCTGACTCCTCTGGCTGTTGCCTGCTTCTGTTAATGGGTAAGAACATTTCTTTGCTCAACTTATATGATGTGCAGTAGAAATAAGAAGCTACTGGATCCCTTCAAGAATGATCAGAAACATTCTGAAATTCTTCCTGATTCACCCTCCATATCAGCCCAGAGGATCACCACACCACTCAGATTTGATGACTCATAAAAGTCAGAAGTTTTCTGGCATATTACTCAACATGCAATCACTGCTATGATGCCAACATTGCTCTCATCCCCAACCACTGCAGAAGAGATCACTATCCAGACATAAAGAGGAAATTTTCCAACAGAACAGAGCTCTATAACATAGAATCTGGATATTGGCACAGTTTTATTCCCCATCATACAGTCACTGTTGGACAGTAGAGGTCAAAAGCACAATTTCAGAGTAAACCAACAGTTTAGCACGTGATAATCGGTCACAGGGGGGTACCTATTTCCTTCCACTGACCTTGGAGAACGCCTATGAAGTATCAAGGACAATTAACTAATATGCTTATTTTAATGAATAAAAATGCTAGATTATCTACCTACACTTTTATGAACTTAAATATAACAATAACTACTATATTTCTTTGTTTATAATAACTACAGCATTTCATCCAGCTTAATTTATTTTCTTGTATTTGCAACTGAAAAAGAACTAAATGGCAAGAATGTGATATTTTGTGGAAAGTATCAGCTTTCTACCAGCCTTCATAGTCTGATCAATTCAATTTTTAGAAACCTATGAAAGTTTGAAATTAATTTACAGAAGTAGAGGTAAAACAGTACAAACAATAACAAAACCACCAAGCTTCATATTCAACTAAGTTAAAAGATCTGGATTGTCATACACAAAGGAATGATAAGCCAAAGTCAGATATCCTAGAAATGATTCTTGAGTAGAAACATTTAAAATGTTCCTGTATCCTATATCCTGGAGAGTTTCTCCAAAGGTAAGCTGCTACGTCTATGTAGTAGTGCTCCTCAGTAAAGGGGTCTCTATTATCCTCAGATTTTGACATAAAGGATAAAGAACAGAAACTGGCATGGAGACCTTCCACTACCTGAACAAAGCCTAGACAGAAGCTAGAGATCGACTCTTTATTAGGAATAAGGAGTAATAGGTACAAATTGAAAGAGAGGAAATTTAGATTAGATATTAGGAAGAAATGACTGTGAGGGTGGTGAGGCAATGGAGCAGGTTATCCAGGGAAGTTGTGGATGCCCTAGCCCTGGCCATGTTCAAGGCAGGTTAGATAAGCTCTTGAGCAGTTTGGTCTAGTGGAAGCTGTCCCTGCCCATGGCTGCAGGGGTTGGGACTATATGATCTTTAGGGTCCATTTCAACCCCTTAACATTCTGTGACTATGATATAAGCAAGTAGACTACTATATCCAAATCTCTGAACGTGCCAAAAGATCTAAAAAAATCTCGAATTCCAATTAAAAAGTACTGATATATTGTAAACGACATAAACAGCAAGGTTGTTACATTCCGGATGATTTTAACAACTGAAGGAAGAAAAGGAGTCACTAGGCTCATGCCATTGTCATGTTGCATTCAGCTACCTCTATGCTTCTGATGAGGCCCAGAGCACATCCCCTCTGCTGTCCATGGTAGCATGGAGGCCCCCAGACACTGCCATGGGGAAGCCCTGCACAGCAGTCCTGGGTCCATGTCTGATCCCAGCCCCCACACACCGTGCCTGACCTGGCCCTGTTGTGGGCCGATATCCCAGTGCAGCCTGTTCCTTTTCCCGGGGAGGTACCCAATCCCTGGGGCTGCCCTGGTCCCCCACAGATGCCCTGTTCCTGGCTGGGCTGGTGGGATGGGGCTGGGCTGCCAGATCCTGTCCTGCTTCCCTGGGGAGCCCCCCAGTCTTGTGAGACCCTGTCGCTTCTGAAACCTTCCTAAATCTTGTTCCTCTGTCTATTCTCAAAATCCATTCCTTTCCAGCACCATTGGTAAAACATTATGTGTTCTGCAAAGCGACCCCATCCAACAGACGATGGAGCTCTGTGACACGTGCTACACATCCACTTAGTTTAGCTTGGAAATACTACGGTTTTAAATAGCAGCGCTTGAGACTTCCATCAGTGTCTTTCAGAAAAGTTGAGTCATTCCCGGCTCAGGCACTGCCAGTCAGAAGGAAGGGGCTGTGGGCAGGAGGGTGCTCTGCGCCCACACCATCCCACCTGCCAGGCCCAGCTGACTGCTGAAGTGCCGTGGCACAGCCAGAGCAGCACCAGGCTCCCCCTGCGCCACCCCCGCCCCACCGTGAGACAGACAAAGACTGCCAGCGGGAGCGAGTCACAGGCTGAGACCTAGGTAAGCGCCAAGGGAACAGCTGCCCAGAGGAGGGGCCTCAGACTGTGCTGATGTACCCAGGTAGCGCAGCAACTGACAACACCACACCTGTGGTGCCACAGGTTTCAACAGCTATTCCCTCTGATTAAAATTCGAGATGGAACAGTTAATTTCTAAAGGACAAATGAGCTTCCACAGGACAAGACAGGATGTATGAGATCTCTGAAATCTCACCATCACGCTGCAGTGCAGGCCAACAGAGCCACCCTGTTTATGCAGGACAGCTGGAAGGCTGTGTTTTGCTTGCTTTTTACCTGATCAAATGAAAATAAAATTTAAATCACTCATAATAAAATATTGATAAACTAATTTTTCTTCTAGAGTGGACAGATTATGAGTCAGAAAGTCCTCCTCTGAGAAGTTTACAAAGTTAAAGGAGTAATGTCTACCGAGCGAGCAATGGAAGAAGTAGCAGGCTTTAATTTACAGCTGATGTCAAAATTAGAAAGCAATCCAAAAACCTAGGTGTCACAGAATGTGAGAGAGCTGACAAGTAGAGCAAAATTGTTGGAAACAAGATAATAATGGAAGATATAACAGCAAATGCCAAGATTATTCTCACCCATACTTTGTATCAACTCTTAAAGCAATTTTTTCAAAATTATGTATACTAATAAAGTAAAACACAAGTAATAAGGGCAGGCTGCCAAATAGTACTCAGAACAAAAATCAAAGGACTATGCTGGGTACACATTAAAATTTAAACCTTTCATCTGCTACTTGTATGACAGTATTGTGAGAAAGACAGAAATGGAAACTTTTGTCCCTAATTAAAACTCCCCGTTGAGATGCAAGTCATTAGAATTTCATATAAAGTGTTGTTACAGCAAGACAGTAATGAAGATGGGTTTTGGTATAACTAAGACAAATAGGACAGGGAGTTAAAGATAGATATTTGTCATTGCAGACAACAGGATATGTCTAAACAGGTTGAATGCATGTATATACTTTATGATACCAGGGTAATAATCATACTGAGGTCACAAATTATCCTGCCTTTTCCAGAATAGTAGGATACAACGCAATGAGCAGGAAAATAGAGGAAGAAGCAAAAAAGAATCTTCATTTTTTCAAGCACCTCTTCAGTACTAGTAGGTATGAGCCAAAAGGATACCTGGGTCCTTCTGAATGTGTGCTCTAGTGCCTGGACACATTTCCGGAACATTGTTTAATTTACTAATATAGTCATGGAATTCATTGCTCTGAAGTCACAACTAATTTGGTAATGTACCAGGCACCAGAGAGGTTATGTCTGCTGCTCACTTATTATTCCAGCAAGTACAAATCTACCAGCAATAACAGACACTTACATGAAATTGAAGAGGGTCTCCTGGGTGGTCCACATGGAAATGAATGCAATAACGGCTTGGAAAAATATGTGTGAAATCAGAATTCTAATCAAAACCGTTCTTCAAAGTTTTCTGTCTATAGTATTTTCCAAAATTTTCTTGGTGTGTCAAAAATCACCAGGGCAATCTGTAATCTGCCAGGCTAGTCTGTGACATTTTATGTGTTCCACTGAGATACAACATATCCTAAGAGGTTTCTCTAGAAATAAAGTTCAAAATGACAAACAATATTTAGGATATAAGAGAAATATTCTTTTGAAATACTGAGAGAAAAGAAATATACTTTCAGGCTTCTCCGTTCAAGGTCATTTCCGGCAAGGCATCTTATGAACCATATGAAAAAGCTTTTCATGCCAAAATGACTGACCCCTGTGTTTTCTATTTTGAGCAGTAAGACAAGTTTGAAAGCTCCAAATGTTGGCAGAAGATTATTTTGTTTTCATATAACTATGTGAATTGTGTTGATCATTAATAATGGAATTCTCCAAGTATGTACTCTTCCACTGTTTAAGGTAGGGCTTGTGGGCAGAACTAAAGCAGAGGAGTGTTGTTGCAGCACTAGTATTGTTGCTATCTACTGCTTAGAAACAAAATTTTAAAATAATGCTCCTTGCTAGTTCTTCACACTCACAAATGCCTTAGTACTGGTTACAATGATAGTTCTGGGTTAGGTCAAGCAACAGAAGTCAAAAGAATTGAAAAGCAAACTTCTACTAACTGTTAGCTCATGAGATTCTGGGGTTTAATCATAAATACTGAGAAGTTTTTTGTAGTTCAAAGGCATGTCTGCTTCAACTTCATGAAGAAATTCTAGCAGAAATACATTTTGCAAATTCCCACATTTCTGCACCCAGTACTGGCCACTGCATGCCTAATTTCAACTGAGTACAAAGAGAAATAATTTCTCTCCACAGATACATTTCTGTATTGCAGTATCTAGTTCTAGTTGGTCTTACATTTTTCTAGAATAAGAGAGGTCACAAGGGTATTTCAACACATGAATCATAATCCTTTGCACATTTGATCTTCTATTTACCTGGTGTCTTTAGGCAAGCTTCCTAGAACTTAGAAGGCATTGACACCTTTGCAATACTTCTGATATGGAGGGTTGGCTATGGTAAGATGAAAGAATGGGTATGAGCTTTAGAAAAAGTGTATCACTTTATTTTGATTATAGAAAGATGGAGCTTTCTGTATCTGCCAGCCAAATAACTGTTTTTTAAAACATGCCATAGCACTTTGCAGACCAGTTTACTCTTCGATGAATGTTTTTTGGATGTTGCAATCTTTTGACATCTTTGTATGCAGGGAAATACCCCTACTTCTAGTCTTGTTCAATGACAGAAGTAGATCTCCATTCTACACCTACCATGAAAAGAAGAATATTATTCTGGTAAAGTGGAGCACCAACCCAGTTCCCCGCATAGGCTGTGTGGCATAGCATTAGATGAAAATAGCTGATGAGAAGATGCTATGCACCTTTATATTTAATAGAAAATGCGCAAACTGATTTTAAAAGCTTTCTTAACAGTGGGCTAAAGCAAAAGAAAACTGATACCAGATATATTGTAATTATCAGTAGTATATGATATAAGCTCTCATTTCTGGCCTGATGGGAGTCTGTGTTGCACTGTGGACCTCTGTGAGTCTGAAAATAATTTCTAGTGTTTCAGCAGGACTACCGTCAATAGGCTTATATTTGCTGCATATGAACCCACATGTCCACCAGAAATAAGACCACATATAGTGAATGAGTTTAAGAAACATTATCAGAATTGGTTTTCTGGTGTGCAGACTGGGAACTTATACCTGTCATGCTTTATTTTTTATATTCTCTGTAATATTCCAAAACTCATTCATTTGCATATTAGGAAAATGCAAATACAACTGAAACAAACTGAGTCCTGTAGTTTGTGGAAATATTTGGAGTAGTTACCTAGCATTAATAACATGAACCTTGTTTGCAAAAATAATCAACTGTGTAACACTAGAAATGACAAGGAAAAAAAGACAGAAAAACTTTTTGTAGAACCATCAACCTGCTCTAAACCTTCTCAAAAGGGTAGGATTTGTAGTAATGAAAACCACCTTTTAGTAGACCAGACTGACACATCTGGGAGATACTGATGTTTGAGCAATAAGGCCTTCAGGTCTCAAATCATAATTGCAGCCCTTAAAAAAGAATACAAGTTGAGAATATTCAAGCTGCATGCCTGAAGCTGCATATCTCAGGCCCTCTGAGAGAAAAAGGTGATAGGTATAAACTGATTTAAATAAAAATATGAGTGGCTGCACTGGGCCATAGCAGAGCTCTAGGGACATGTTTAAATCAACATCCTCACTTAAGAAATGGCCCATACAAAAATAAAGTTCCCCTGGTTGCTCATGTTCCATTGTCACTTTCCACTTTAGGTGATAAAAATGTTTTAAATGTAATAAATTTACCACTTTAAAATTCTACTTAGATTGATGATACTTCCCAGAGAAAATGTCTATTGTGATTACAGTACCAGTTTAAAAATTCACGGTAATTTTGTGGGCTGAAATAAAACATGGCTCTAGCAGTTCAGATGAATACCAGCAGTAGGATAAATACTACTTAGCAATGGAATTTAACAGTATTAAAGTCTCTTACCTTGGTCTTATTTGGCCATGGGTATTTTATCCTTAATCCAGAAATATAATATTAGTGCTAACATCCAAAAATAACTAAATGCTTGGATTCTGACATACTCAGAAGAGTTAAGAAAACTATCAAGACAAAAAAAAAAGAGCACAGAATTGCTGTGGACTAACATTTTCGGTCCCTGTAAGAAGAGCACCAGATCCACCTAGTGGAAATTTCTTTTATTACAATGACTCTAAAATGCCATCTTGTAAGCAATATCACAATATATGCTACTTGGTGGGAAAGCTAATATGTGTTATTGTCACTGAATCACACAAGTTAGGGCTGGGGAGATTCCTGCTAGGTTTCTTCCTGTCATGCAGCACTATTATGCTGCCTTTCACCTACCTTAAATTTATGAAAGGATGATGTTTATACTGCTTATTTAGGGAAACAGTATTTTCTAATTTTTCGTATGTCATGAATGTGGTTTTTTTTTTCCTCTAACTAAATTAAATGTGTCCTTTTTTTGTGTAATCTTATTTTTTTAAGCAATTGAATATATTATTCTGACAACTATCTGGTTTTAAACTTCAAACCTATAAAGTTCTGTCATGTTCCTTCTATACTCCATAGCAGTATTGGTAACAATTAAATTGGAAAGTATTAAATTCTGTTACTGATACAGTTTAAACTCTCTGGTGAACTTTTTCTTTCTTCTCTCAATTCTCTAAAGCACATATTAGTATCTTTCTGGGGATATGTGCAGAACTGTACTAAGATGATGCACAGAAATATCAAGGACACTTAAAATATGTTTTGATAACATCTTCTTACAACTGTAAGACCATATTCAAACTATTTTGTATTTTTAATTATTCTCAGGAATACAGGCAGGAGTTGCTGATTCTTCTTGTATGACTGTTTCCAGCACGTAAGACAGCATAATCAGATTTCATTCCTTCTTTGCCATATACATACTTATTTTCTAAGAGAACACTAGAAAAATGTTTATCAAGTTTTCTAGGCCTCAAGTGTAAAGCAGCTATATTAGCAGAACTCGCAAGACATACTGAGCTATACTTTCAGCAACTGCTTGGTTTGACCTCTGAACACAGAATTAATATTTATTATCTTGCTGTGAAGTTTAGAATTATCATCATATACAAAATTTATCCTTAGGAAGTGCAAGTGGGTTGAAATCTTTAGGCATAGCTAAAGAGCACAGCCCTTATAAAATCAGGTCTGTGCTATTTGAATGGGAATTATCTTGCCTGAATGAAAAAGAAAAAACAGGTCCTGGAGTAAATCCAGGAATTTAAAAAGGAAATTGGAAAATCTGTTTTCTGTGGGATTATGCTGGACTTCTTCAGAATACTGACATGTCAGAAAAATGAAGTTATTTACTTTGTTCTTTCTATTCATAACTAGGAGTGTGGATTTTAAAAGACATGGTAAAAGTTGTTCTCTTTTGCAGAACAAATGCCATAGAAGTACGAGAGACATAGCTGCAGGACTGAAAAAACCCAGACATATGATACATGATGTTCCTAAGAAGTAGGCAGCATTTCGCAGTCTGGTACATCCAGTAGCTGTTAATGATAAAATGTGTTGGTATACGATGGTGTGCTACAATTACTTTCTCAGAACATATACCGAGACTTTCAAGTATGTTTCCTCAAGTAAGAAACATGTTTCTAGGGGAAACAGGTTTCATCTCAGGAGTTTTGATACTGGGACTATTTTTTAATTATTGTTTTTCCTGTACATCACAATTTTAAGTCAGTAATTTCTATTTTATTTTCTCAAGTACAAAGCCAAGTAGAGATTCAGAGCAATATTCATCTTACAGCATATAAAATGTCCACAACAAAGATCTCAGTACTCACATAAAGGTCCATTTAATTAACAGAGAAAAATAGGTGCCTTTAAGGCATAACTCATTTGATATAATTTAGGAATTTGCTCCAGGACTAGATGATTCACATCTGAAAAATGGCTGCATGTCTTCAATGATTATAGCAAGACCCTAGACACGTATCTCCTATGACTGAGTAGTAAATATGAATTTCACTGATACAGCCAGAAACTGAAATTTTATTCTTCCATTGTTCCTCCTTTTGCTAAAGCAGAACACAATTTAGCATGTTGAGTGCAGGTCAAAGAAAACACTAATGACTTCGTTCCAATTTCAAGAGATCACCTAGGTATATGAAATAAACTTTCAAGATAATCCTTAAAAATATTTTGATATTTTAAAATTATAAAGATTTTCAAATGCAATTTATTTTTAATTTTTTAAAATATATTTCAAATTTTTCTTTTCATAACTATGACACAGTTATGAAAAAGAGTGTATGTTTCTCAAGCCAATTTGTTTTAGTAAAAATAAAATAATCTGGTCAGTTATCAGTATATCCATGATTGCATACTGTAGGACCAATCATCACAAGGAACTTAAAACACATGCATAGGGAAAACATAGGTTTTTCTAATAGTGCATGTCATGCTCCTCTTCCACCTGCTTAATGAGTGGAATATGTAAAATAATTATATAATGGGCAGATGAAAGACACAGTTATGAATTTTGCCCAATATTGCCCTTTATTTGGAATAATTTAGTAAGATTGTGCTGTAAACCCTTTTGAACTTAAATCATTTTGGTAATGGCTGGTTAGAACATGTACTCCAAAATATCAATAATGTTACTGATGGTTCTACTAATCCATGAGGAGAGAAACTGGTTGAGTTAAAGCTCTCTGAGAATACTCTTCTTTTTTATTGCTCATGCTGTAATACCATATGAAGATTGACAAAAGAGAAGGCTTAAAAAGTAAAAGCCAGGGGAGAGAGGCCATAAGTAAATTAAACATAACACAAGAAGCAGATCAGGGTAAGTATGCACAGAGTTATATCACCCTGTTAAATGACTGTGTTGTTTTGTTTTGTTCTAATATTGCTTTGTACATAGCTTCACATATCAACTGAACAACTCATGGTATCCTACTGCCACAGACACTTGAGGGCACACATTTTACACATTTCCAAGAGCCTCATGGCAAAGCAATGCGCCAAACAAAACGCTGGGTTACTACAGTATCAATTAGTTTCATGAGGAGATGCGGAAGAATTCAAAGTTTTCAGCTGTTGGCAAGACAGCTTTGTGAAAGCACAGAAGGTATAAGACCTCCAGATATGTCCTGGCACTGGCCAGTGTTTGTTCTATCTGTACCAAGACTCCTGACTTTTGGCATGCCAGCTAAACTGGATTAGGAACTCAGGTGGGAAACTCACAGCGAGAGCAAATGAAGATCTGAAATGTTTTAATGGGAAACTGCCCTTGAGATAATAAAGATGAAGCAGAAAACAAAATGAACAATGAAAATAATCGATTTCCCAAAATATTTTTCAAAGCCAAGTGTCAGCTAGCTTCTAATATAAATAAAACATGCTTCTACTTAGTGTTATTTTACCAGTTATGGGTAAAAACTGACTGCAGGTATTGTCACTAACACTCATCTCTCTTACAAGTCAATAAAAGATTTGTTATAAAGAGATAGCTCTTTTGACAGATATTTGGGAAAGGTTGTGGGATCTTTTATTCTTATTTTTCTTTGTTTTTTTTAAATTTTTTTTTTACTTGCAAGACATCAGGAGGACATGATGAAGACTAAATCCAAATACAAGATTTCATATATTCAGAATTATGTGTTGTGATTCTGATGACAGTCTTCTGTTTACCAGTAACAGATTTTTGACCCTCCTATCTGTTTAAACTTACCTTGACATTTTCCCATCAGAAGATTTATATTTCAGAACTTCTGAGTCTATTTAGTGTCTTGATAATTGCAACTTGCACAGTCAAACAATATAAGTGAATTTCAGGACCAAATAAAATTCTTCATTTCCCTATTAATTGATCTATGTTTAATTATCTGCAGTATCTTCCCTGATTCCTTACAGAAAAATGCAGTAGCTAATTCCATACTTACATGGAAAAAAACCACTCAGGTTAACACAAACAAATGGGATGCTAAAATGCTGATGCTTATGGAAATGTAACAAACTGTCAGCAATAAACACAAAATCTCAGCTATTTTGCTTTTAACAGCACCTCCTGCAAAACAGTGGGGGGGTTTTATCCTTGACACATTGGACTAATCTGTGTAAAATTCCTGGGGAAATGCAAAGAAGATAGCAGTCAGATTACTTCTCTGCCTTATCTGAGTTCCAGTGTCCATTAGAAATCTTATGGTGAAAAGCTGAGGTACACATCAAAATCCTCAGGAAAATATTTTGCCAACCTCAGCTAAAATTAAACTTCTCTAAACAATCTTTTGTAAACTCTTAAACTCTTTCTCACATCAAGGCATTCTTGACACAAATCTCCGTACCTGAAACACTATCCAATGTTTTATTTCCTCTATAATATATGACATGTGGTCATCGTTCGCATTTTCTATAAATCACTATTTTGATATCCATAGTATTTTTTATTAATAACACCATAAAAATACTGGAAGTATAATTTATGATCATATTTTAGAGAGTGTTCTAGGAGCTCGCTGTCAGACCTTGAGGGTGAATCTCTGATGCAAAGGGTCAGCAATCTGATTTGACTAAAGAAAAACAGAAAACCTAATTGTGAGAGCAATACTGAACATTTGAAACCCCCTATGTATCTGTGCAGTCATTTGTTTCCATTTTAAATAGACATAAAATAAGGACTTTCATATTTTTTTGTTTTATATGATACTTAGATATTCTGTGTTTGTTTCTTCAAAATACATTTCTAGTCATTATTGCTAAGCCCATTAGCTTCTAATGGCACTTATTTCTTGACATCTCATCCTTGCATATATTTCATTTACTACTAACTCTCCTCACTTCTCAGCTTCCTCTTTGCCATGCTTCAGTTCCAAATTTGTGAATTTCCAAAGCCAACCACTCCATATGCTTAAAGGCATGTTAAACTTCTGTAATTTTTTTTCTCTCACAATGTCACATCTCATGCTTCTGATTCCCAGAGGGCCACAAATTACCAACAACAACAAAAACAAAGTTCACAGATCAGAGCAGATAACCTAAAATAATGAACTTTTTTTTTGGTGGTTGTCATGTACTAGTGCTACTCTATACTTTGCTATCAAAAGCAGGTGAGAAGAATTATTCCTGCTTGCAAATTGTTGCTCAGCTTCAACTAAAGAAGGAGCATAGATCTATCAGTTCTCTATAACAGTGTAAATTTATGAACTAGCCTGGTGTTTTGCCATCCATCCTCCTTGGCTATGGCTTTGATGTTAATCTATTGCTTATATAAATCTTACATAAATTTAACTTAAAAAGCAGGATGCACAAAATACGTTGCACTTGGTTATGTTCACTGAAAACATGGTACGACCATATTGTGTGTGGGAACACAAATGTTTTAAATACTTAGCTCTGTATAATTCTTCTTCTTGTGCTTTAGTGTGCACATGAGTGCACATGCATTTCTTTGTGGCTTACTGGAGGAGAAAGTATTTTAAAGAAACTCATTATGACTGTGTTTTCTGTTTTCAAGTAGATCATGGTTGTAAAACAGGAGATGATGAAAAAATCCTTCGATGATAGAGACTGAAAGAAAGTCATTAGCAGCTCATCTGCAACCACTCAATAGAATTATTATTGAATCTATTACTTTAAAAGGGTAGCATGAAGTCCAGACCCTGAGAAAATCAGGATGGCCAGGTGCTTGGCTGATGCCTCAAGAGTGATAGAAAAATGCTATTTGGAAAACTCATATATGTCCATCACTGACAAATATGCTCATACAACCTGATTAGCTCAGATAGGTTCTGATTCAGCTTTTAATACGTGACATAAAGAATAACTAAGGTCTAAATATATTTTTTCCTGTAGCTTCTGTCATTAGAGTATCTGAATCAGGCACTTAGTTCATCGATTAAAAAAGCACAGATAAAGCATTTTAATAGATTTTGAAACTGTTTTTCTGTTTTGAACCCCAGAAAACTAGAAAGATTTCTAATTTCCTATTAACAGACTCACAGATTTGAAACAGCTATGTTGTAATTCATTATCTGAATAACATTTTGAATATCACTGCACAAAGAAGCAAATTGAACTGCATTTTCTCAAATTATTTTTTCATATTATGGAAGTGCATTTAAATCCATACACATACTGCTTTTGGATGAATACAGCATTTTCAAGATCTCTACATGGTACAAAGAACAATCTTTAAAATAAGCAATGAGTAAGAAGATAAAATCTGAGGTAGGAATCTAAATCAGGAGTTAAATGTACATAACCTTGCAAGGTCTTGATCGTTATGAAAGGGATTGCAAGTACCTGCCAATAACTATTTCAAGGATGTAAACATCTGGGCTGCCAGTGTGTTATTTACATCTATAGAAAATTTTTAACTGCAGATACTGGTATTGAATTTTGAAATAATACAGACTGAATATGACAGGTTTCTTGGCACCAACAGCTATTAGAATTGTGCTTTGCCCTTTTTGAAAAGTGACTGAAATCTTATTCCTTTGAAAGTTAAAAACAGTGGAGGAAAAAAACCCTTGAAGATGATTTTAAGGCTCAAGCCCTGTTGGCTGTAGACTGCAACAGAACCTTTTACAGTTGAGTAAATACTTCCTTTCCCCTCAACGTTACTGCTTTGAAAAATTTTGACCTTACTTCTATTAATAGTCTTGGTATAATACTTTCCAGTCTTTGAAATCCTGGGCTGTATCTGTATGATACAAATGCAGTGGTCTGCAGAGATATCCAAAGTAGCTCTGAACAATATGAGACAGGAGAATCACACAAAAGACACAGGGTAAGTTGCTGTCCTAATTCTGGCACATTAATCACACTGATAGGTCTATATGGCACTAACACTGCATTGGCTGTCACACCTGAGAATGTTAACAAAATCTGTTATAAAGGGAAAATATTTCTAATCTTCAACCTCTTTATAGTATTGCTGTTCAGTCCTCTTCACCTTCAAATATTGAAATCAGTTGCAAATAGAAGACAAATCATGCTAGCCAAGATCGGATACACTTGTGAATTTTAACTGGAAATATCAACTCCTCACAATATCCTATAGAGCAATGCAAAAGCAGAAAGAAAAAAAGATATACGAAGATTTTAAAGAAGAATTATTTCTCCTTTGTACACTACTGTACAGTATTCTTTGAAAAGCACCAAAACAGTACTGCAGTTGTTAAAAACATTATGTAATAAATTCTGCAGATTTATTTATTTGAAAAAGGGGATATTTCTTTATGATTTTGTCACTGCAAATTGCTTCAAAATAAAGGCAGAAGTATTAGTTTACAACATTACCACAATTATGTTCTTGTTTGCTTTTATATATCATCACCTTCAAGTATTTTGTACTGACCTTCAATCAACACAATATGCTTTAAAATGCCTTAAGCTAAAAGTATGAGAGGTTGGTTTTGTGGGCAGAAGATGCAAGCATTTGAAACAAACAATTTATTCCAGCCCAAGTTAGACAAATATTGTCTACAAAATAAAAATAAAATACCCATAATGAAATTATTTAGATCAGCTATCTTTTGCTACAATCAACAATTCTTGTTGTAATGAAGGATGCTATCCTAAGCCTGTACATTTCAGAGGTCAAATTCAAAATAGGATATGTAAAATTTCTAAATTAATATCAGCTTGATCTAAAAAAGGACATTATTTTAAAATGAAAATCCAATTTCCCTTCTGGCTCATCAACACTTAAAAGGTTAAGCTGGTAAAATATAATTCTTTATTCAGGCCTCTTCTAAGCTACTGAAGGCAGAACAAGTTGTTGCCTAGGACAACAAAATATTTAGTGGCTGTATTTTATCTGTTTTTGTAGAGAACTTGTGGGCTGGCAGAAGAGGTTATTTACCGGGGGTTTTAAAGGAAATAAGAAGTCTGTTGTACTCCCTGGAAAAGAGCTCACATTTTAAAACTTGAAATATGTACATTCTGATGGAANCTTGAAATATGAACATTCTGATGGAACACCAAGATTTTAGACAGAAAATGAAATGATAAGGCAATTTATTTGTTCCCTGAATGGAGAGGTATTTTTTTTAGGATGCTTTAGAGACAGTACTCTCTCTGGCAATAGGTAGAGCAGGTTGCTTTATAACGCAAGATAATTTTTTCAATAAATCAATCATTTGTGCTACCTTGTGTGTTACAGGACAAGAAAATGATCCTGCAGATGGAACACAATAGGTGCTAAAATTGCTCAGCTCTGATTATTAGTGCTAAAATGGCTGCCAATCACTACCTGGTTATGATTTGTTTTGAAGAGAGTGTGGAGGAAGAGAAGGAAAGAAATAAAAGAGAAAAAAAAGGGGGAGGGGGAGGGGGAGGGAAGTTCTGATTTTAAAAATTCTAAAGCAAATGTTTGTCTCAGAAAGGAGGGAAAAGCAATTGCTACCTGCAAGTCCAATGGCTAGATATATGAATCAAACATGGTTGTTTTAACATCACTTTTAAATCAGAAAACAATATTTTTTTGTTATTGCCATAATGTAAGGAAATAATAGAATCAGGGAAATTACTTAAAAGTATTTATATCATGTCTTCTATTTAAATAACCTGTAGTGCAAAATGACATCAGGTGTATTAGAAAAGAATCATTACACTGCCAAAAAACTAAATGTCCTGACTGTTCACAATGCAAATGTTTCTCTCTTCTTCCTTCCTTCCTTCCTGCACTGCGTTTGAACTAAAGGAAGTGTTTTTCCTCCCACTTCTCTGGAGTCTGAGTACTTCCATGCTCTAAAGTGGGAGTGGGAAGAGGTAAACACGAGATGTTTAAAGGACTTGCCATGGTTATGTCATCTCATGATCTTTTACAAGTAACAGTATAGAGGAAAGAGAATGATGTATTTCAAAAGTATTTTCTTTAGTGTGAGGAACAGATGGAAGCTTGTGCATCAAATCACTCCAACGCTGTAAGATCACTACCTATGCAAAATGTCACATGCAGAAACTGTATGGAAGAGTTAAACATGTTATGAAGTTAAAATACTGGCACATGGATTTGTTGAGGATACAGATCTTCCAATGAGATTTATAGAGACAGCTACTGAAATAGTACAACATAACAACAGTTTCCAAATTATAAGCAACATCCACAGTAATTTAGGAACTGAGTGACTAATAGAGATATTATCAGCATTCAAAACAGAAAGAGTCTGACTGGAGAAAGAATAATTTTCAAATGCAAGATCCAAAGGAACAAATTTAATACATGATTGCACTTGGTACATATTTAATTATTGCAAAAGAAACAGATATGCATTACTGAAACCACTTTGAGACCTCTGTGGGTGCCCCGGATAAAGGAAATGTACACAACTACTGTATAGTATATGTAAAAAAATGCTATTTATATAACATCGCATGGCTTTTTTTTGTACATTTAATGAACTCACTGACCCTGTGTCAAAGGTAAATAGAGTAATTTAGAGTGTCTTCCTTTGTATTTGCAACCATTGTGGCTAAGACATATGAATTTAATCCAATTTAAAGCATTGTCCCACTAATGCAGGAGCAACTGAAGAAATCCATATACATCTTACCTCATGAAGAAATAGTGCATCATGATGAAAGCTATTCAGTTCCATATTCATCTTCAGAGTTTTTGATATGAAAAACATAAACAACTTTCCTGTTGTCAAAAGAACACTTAATATTTGGTCCTATATATATATTAATCAAGATAGCTTTGCAAATTAAGCCAAAGAATTAGAATGGATATGGAAAATTTCCTTCATATTTCCTCAAACAAACCAAGGTTGTCTATTACCCATTTCAAAATTGTAGTTATTTAATATAAAACCCATCATAAATGTAGTAGAAAATGTTTTCCTGAATGTATTAATGCATCTTATATATAGGTTACTACTCTACAATGAGTGAGAAGGCCCAAAGTTCAGTCTGCCTGGCAGAGAATTTTATAGATTTGCATTAAAATTTCAAGGGCTAGAAATATCTGTTCCTTAGTAAAAGAGGCACATCTGTTTTTGCAGGATGTCAGAGACATTCTCAAGAATTTTATATTACTAGAAACTTTGAAAGAGAAGACCTTTGGTTTTGCACCAGTATATCAAAACGATTGAGTCTAAAGAATATTGGCTCACGTAAGTTAGCTTAAAGAACTTAATCAAGTACCCTAGTAATATGCTTCCAATGTTTATAATGAATGAACAAAGAAGTCATACAGAAAACTTTCTACACTCCACAACTCTAGAAGATAGTTTTATGAACAAAATACCTAATACCTTGAGATCGATCCCACAGCCTAGTGCAGCCTCATGGTCTTGAAAGCTCTTCTGACCAACAAAATGGTTGGTGCCATTTAGAAAGCAACTACAGGAAGAGCTATGGGAATTTTTATCAATCAGCAGTGTCTCTGAGAGATCACAGAAACGCCTGTGGCTCTGAACACTTAACTCTTTTCAGTGATATGAAATCTAGCAGGGGGCTCTGAAGCAGAGAGAAAAAGGAACAGGAATTGTAATTCTGGAGTTGCAGTGTCTCAGAGTACATTCGGTTCCTACCCCAAAACTGTGCTGAGTAGCACACTCAGGGAATCAACAAGAGAAGAAGAGTCACAGAGTTCTTCTAACAGAATCTGAAGGACAGCCATCCTTTAAAAAGGACAACTTTTCATGCTAGATGGCATGGGAAATTCAGTTGTCAAGTGAGCACTGTACAAAATCCATCCATTTGGGGTGTACTACCAGTACTACCAGTAATGGAGTTACTACCTGCTTTGCTGGATTAGATAAAGAGGCTGCTAAGTGAGACACTAGCCTAATCAAGGTATCTGAATGCAGTATGTGCAGGATGTTTACGTTCTATAAGCACAGACTATATGTGGCATAGATACTGTAGGGGTATTAGTCAGCTAAGGCCTCATGAGAGCTCTGAGCACTAAGTTCAAAACAGTGGCTTCCATAACTTAGACCTGTAGGCTCAATCTAGATAAGCATAAAGAAATTCTGACTTTGAAATTAGACATGTATCACTGCCACTCTGTGACTGTATTGGAGCTGTAAAGAGAAGGACCAGAAAGATACAGAACAAGGCTTTCTGGATGTCTGAAATTACTAAATGACTTAAAGACTCTTCAGTTTGCAAATGAAACCACTGACAGGAGAAATTACAGAAGTGTGTAAAATGAACCATAGCACAGAAAAAATAAATAGAGAAGGAATTAAAGGATGCATTTGATGAGCTACTAGCAACAATGTGTAACTTCCCTTGAAAACTTGTTATCTGAGGACTGGAAACTGACAAAATTGATGTCAGTTTTTGAGAACAGTTTCATTGAAGATGCACAGTAATACTGGCCCCTACGACTGTCCAAGGTGAAAGAAAAAGTAGGAATTTAAAAATGCATACTAGTAATGCACACATGAATAAAGACAACCAAGAAGAGTTAGAGTAACTGCATGTAAGGATGCCTCATATCTCAGGAGCCTACTGGTGTTCCTTGAAGCAGTCAAAATCAAGTGGAGAAGGTTAATGATTTGCTTGATCTGCTTGTTTGCCTGAACTTCTAAAGTCTTTTGATGAAGGCCTTTTAAAATGCTTTTACAAAAAAAACCCCAAAAGCCACAAAACATCAGTCATGATATTAAGCCATAAGAAGAGGTTTCTTCATGGAGAAATAGCTGTTTAAACCAGGAAACCACAGGAGAAATTGCAGTTTTCAAGGTGGAAGAAGGTTTCTAGTGAATTCCTCAAGAGACCTGTGAATGGACCTCAGCAGCTTAATATATTTTTCCACTCTACAGGGAAGAAGACTAGCAGTAAGATCGCAAAACTTGATGATGACAAGAACTTATTCAAGATTAAAAGGTCAAGGACTAGTTGGGCCCAATTCCAGAAGTCCTTGAACTCAAAATTACTATTTTATGGAAAGTTTCTATGCTATGCTAATAATTAATGCTGTGCAAATAATTAATAATATGCTTGTTCATAATATATTTGCTACATAGGCTTCCCTGGTCCTCTGTTTATGGTGATTTTTATAGACACCACAGTGGGTTAGGTAGACCCACTGATCTGCTTCACTATGGCTGCTGTTAGGCTTTTCCATTCTTACCGTAAAAATATCATGGGCTTCAATAATCATGAACCCACTTTAAATAAAATTAAAGAGTCACTTTTCCACATAGTATATATTTTCAATTAAATTGTGGAACTCACCAGTGATCTTGCAAAAGGTCAAAGTATTTAGCTATAAACAAGTGGAAGGCAGTCCATTGGTAACTAATTTCTCTCTCTGGTATTTTTGCTCTGATCCTGAACAGCAATCATTATATCCCAAGAGAAACCAGGAGTGCAATTTGGGAAAGATTTTCAAGGACACTTCCCAAAAAGTTCAAAATCTGGACAGTAATTGAACCATATCATAAAGATTAATTTTACAGAAGACGAAGACTGAATCATCCGAGTGAAAGAAGTATGTAAGAGAAAAGAAGCTCAGAGTGCAAGATGAACTAATTGAGAAGAAATGTAAACCAGGCCACTTCCATGTAACCTTCCTCCCAGGAGTTCAACTATCTGTAATTCCAGACTTACTTGCAATCGCAGCTGCGCAACTGTTCTGTTTCCTTCTGAGAAAATTGCTAGGGCGTGAGATGGAGCTGTGAGAGAGTGCACAGGCTGGAAGCGTTGGAAATAAGAAAGGTAAAGTTGCAGCCATAAGTAACATTGTTGAGACAGGAAAAACAGGCACCTGAAAGATTAAAGGAACAACACTCACATGAAGAGGCATAAAATCCTAATGAGAAAAAAGAAAGAAGATAGCATCTCAGCACTACCACAGATCAGCCTGTTCCAGTGAGTCCCAGAGCCCAGCTCTCCCCTTACCTGAGTGATGACTACTTGCCCATTATACTGAGTGACTCATTCGGTGGGGGTTGATTTTAATGCCTTGTTCATTAGTCCTAGATCGTACTATGTGTTACGTGACAAATAACCTGCTCTGTGCTTTTAAGGTGTTTATATCTTGCCCAAAGAATCTCTATGGTAAAAATTCCCTGAAGAGAGTGAGTCCCACAGGGGGAGGGTTACATAAGTAATCCATAATAACAGAGAAGAATAATATGATTAGTCATATAGAAGAGCATTTATACTTCAAAGCACATGTGCACAGGTGGGTTAGGGGATTACAGAACATACTGGACTTTTTTTCAGCAGATATGTATTTCAAATAAGTTCCTCATAGCTACAGCATTGAATAAATTATATCTGAATCTGGATACAGAATCTGATCTCTCTAGTGAGCCAAGAAACCTGGGAGACAAAAGCAATGGTGTTGGGAAAGCCTAATCTAGGAGAAGGCATTCTGAATACTTACAATCCCAGGATAAGAAAATTAGAACAATGCTTCCCAGAAAGCACATCACAGAAGGAAATAGATCTGGGAAAATTCTAAATTATCTAAATGAAAAATTAATTAGTGAAACAAAATCTGAATTTCAAAGTCTGAATTGTTGAAGAAGAATTGAGAATGCTGGTGGGAGCTTACAAGAAACACAAGCGAATAACTTTTAAAATTACTCTTCTGATTCAAATGCTTTTAGAAATTGCTGCTTGGTTGCATTTGAAGAAACACATGCTCTATGTATACCTGAAAGTTTGAAAGAAAGTAGCATGTAAGTCAGAGATGACAGTACCTTGCTGGAATAATTTAAAATAAATTATAGAAAGCTGAATATTAAATTTGTTTCTTAATGGCAGAGCTGGCTGAGGGACCAGAAAAGCTGAGGGAAGATGCCCTTTACCACCAGTGCCTCAGACATTCTCCCTCTCTCATATGCTTGGTACTCTCCTCAAAGTGGTTTTAAATGTGATTACCTAGATGATAATTTACAAGAATAATAAAACTGTGTTGAAAATAAAGTAAGAACTGTTCTTTTTCAGAAGACAAGAGGATTCAAAGTTCTGATCATTCCAGTGTCCTTTGAGAATAAAGGGTAAATCACAAAGGATAACTTTAATCATAGAATCATTGAAGTTGGAAAAGACATTAAAGTTCATTGAGTTCCACCATAAACCTAACGCTGTCAGGTTCCACTAAACCATATCTCTAAGTGCCATACCTACATGTCTTTGAAATATCCCCAGGGATACTGACTCAACCCTGGTGACTTCCCTGGGCAGCCTGTTCCAATGCTTGACAACTCTTTCCTTTCTGTGAAGAATTTTTCCCTAATATTCAGTACAAACCTTGAGGCCATTTCCACTTGTCCTATTTGTTACTTGGGAGAAGAGACTGACCTCCACCTTGCTACAGCCTCCCTTCAGGTAGGTGTAGAGTGAAAAGGTCTCTCCTGAGCCTCCTTTTCTCCAGGCTGAAAAACCCCAGCTCCCTCAGCCACCCTTCACAGGACATGTGCTCCAGACTCTCCACCAACTTTGCTGCCTATATTGGTTTGGCATGAATGGTAAAAAAACCCAAATAGTTATCTGCTTTAAAACTGACATCCAGGTTAGCCAATTAGATACAAGTGTACACCCCTGGGACACACGCCTTAAATACAGGTGGACTCTTGGGAATGTCCTCTTTTTCTGCGGGTCTGGCCCTGAGGTAACATCAAGGCGTGGGGGGGGAGCAGTCGGGGTCCAGCTCAGGGCCCGCCACTACCCCAGGGCCAGGCCAGGGTGGCCGGGCCGGGGCTGGAGCCGAGCCAGGCCCCTAAGCCCAGCAGACACCAGCAGAGCCACGGCTGCGAACATGCAGCTGATCCGCCGGGCCGAGGGAGATGGCCCCCCACCCCAGCCCCCCGGGTTCCCAGGCTGGGCCAAACCCACCCCATAAGACCGAGGGGTGGAGGGGGAGAGAAGACCCTGGCTGCCATTTCTGAGCTTTTCTACACCTTGAGGATTTGAGGCTTTCACTGATGCCACAGCAGAGACCACGTGGCTGTCTGCAGGCCCAGGCAGGAAAATATTAACTCTTTCCTAACACCAACTGAGACTTCTTTAAACTCTAACCCTTCTCAAAGAGAGAGGAAAGGCCAAATTGGAGGTATGCAAAGGGATAATATGAAGATATCAAAGTCAGTAAAGGAAGGGTGACTTCTTAAGTGGAAAAGATGACAAGCTGCCTTAGTTTTAGGCTATAAATCTCCTTAATTTATGGTAATGGACTGTAATATTCCTTTAAATTGTGGACTAAGAATGGGGAGATGATTCTACGGATTCAAGCAAAGGTGTCTGATTTACTGAGTGGATATTTGAATTAGAAACTATAACCTCTGATTTTACTGAGTAGATATTCAATTAGAAACTGTAATCTAGTGATCCTATGAGATATTTAAAGCCTCGTCACCAATGAAGAATGAGAAGCCCTTTCTTGTGGAGCTGTGCATCTTTAAAAGGCAAAAGCCCATGCGTAAGTCCATGGCCCATATGTAATTATGGAAAAGACTGCATTTGGGACACTCACAAATACAGATTCTTGGGCGGGCTGCTTTTGTGGGAGCCAGAAGCCACAGGCAGACAGCGTCTCTTGTGGAAAGTTACCAGAAAAATTAGGAGGGACCTGTCTCTCTCAAAGACTGAATGAAAGACTATTTTACAAGTAGTACTGACTTAGAGTTCTGATTTTCTGTCTCTTTACATTGTTTCATAGAAAAGTAAATTGTTGGTAAGGGGGAGGGGAGTGCTTTTAAAAAGGTTTCATGATTTTTTTTTTTGTTTGCCCTTTAGTGCGTGTTAATAAATCTAACTGTTTCTATCTTTAAGTTAAGCCTGTTTTGCCTTTTTTCTAATCCTATTCCATAGTAGAAAGACCACTACACTACATTTAACAAAACAAATTCCACGAATGTGAAACCGCTACACTGCCCTTTTGGGATGCACTCCAGTGCCTCAACCTCCTTCTTCTAGTGAAGGGTCCAAACAGAAGATATTATCTCTAGCATCAAACCTGTTTCTACCTCTCCAGGACTCATGGTTGATTTTCCAATAGCTAAATGGAAAGAAGCACCAAATATGAACAAAGAGATTCCCTGAATCAAATTAGGTATGGCTTTTATGTCAAATATGGTGGCTGAAACTGTTCAAAAAGCTGAAATGAAGAAGCAATAATTTCTGTAGCCCTTGACATATTTTTATTGCATATTAGACATAACTTTAATTTAAACTTCTTGTTCCATCTATAATTTAAGCATCAAGAGCCACCCAACCAAAGGTACTCTGAATTCTTTTTAGGATCTGAATCTGTTTTTTCTTTCATTTTTCAAGTGCCTGGATTTTGACCTACTCAAGTGAAGAGTCTTATTCCTGAGTTAGTGGGTTTGACCTTTATGCATTCTTTTATGAAAAAAATTCTGCAAGAAGCTTTTCTTTGCCGTCAACTGAAGAAGTGAGACCTTTGAAATCAATTTCAGACAGCAGGCCTGCTGGTCAGAGGTAAGTATCTCATTCTGAACAGACTGCACAATGCTTCAAACCAATTTCTTGTCCATTTCTGAAAGATTCTTCTCAATTGAAAGAAAATAGTAATAGTAAATACCTTTCTAAGCTACAGATTTTCTCAGTGAATGTAATACCATTACATTGAGCTCCTACTGACTGGGGGGAATCAAATATGGCAGGACTAAAACACTGATTTTTCTAAGGTAAAATTGTTTTATTAACTTTGCTCTTGAACAACATAGTTCAAACATATGAGGTGGAAAAAAATATTTCTATTTCTAGATTCCTATAGAAGTACTTAAACAACTATTAAACAGCTTCTTCTTGTAACTCATGGCAAAAGGGGGCGTTTTCCCAAGAAGTACAGCTCTTCAAATGGAACATAATGTTGAGCTCTAAAGTTAGAGGGACATAGGGGTTTGGTTTATACAAGTTTTCCAGAAGTGTATTCCTGTTAAGGTCAGTTTAAGCAAGTTTGGAATCAAACCAGAAACCTTTTATGAGTTTTAATGATCCACTTGGGGGAGCTAAAGGGTAATTTGTTTCCAATTTGATTGTGGCAAAATGGGATACAAAATTACAGAGAACAATAAAAGCAGAATCTTCCACTTTTTTCAACTGCTGGTTGATGACCTATATTAGCTTCTGAGGTAAAGGGTCCCCAGTTCTCATTAAAATTCCAGCCATTTAGAGAAAAAAGGATCCCAGTTATAACTAGCTTAGCAGCAGACATCCATAGTGCATCAATCATATCCTGACTTCAGTTATGTACCTACAAGATACATTAAATGAGACAAAACACATGAGGCAGAGTTTGGCCCTTACACTACGTTTTTGTTCAAGTTAACATCAACTGTGACAGCAAGAAAAGAAATTCTAACATTCAATGGTTTTATCTTCCAACTAATAAGAAATAACTACTTCAATGTTTTTCTTTCTTTTGTTTAGTTGCTGGTCTCAGCCCACGCCTGCCCCTGCCTGTGCAGCAGTTACTGTGTTGCAACAGGGCTTTGCACCATGGTTATGTTCTTCATTTCTCCAGCCTGGGACACAGTGGAACTGTTTCCTAATACACAGCTACACCAGCTGCTTGTTTGGCTATGGTTACTGGTAGCCCTTGGACTGCTCTGGGCCTCAGGCATTTATCAGAGGCAGAGATGTAGTATCTCCTGTACCTGAAGGAAGAGCAGAGTCTTTGGTCTGTGAAGAATCAATAATATATGATATCAGGCTTCTCTCCATGTAGAGGTTGCCCTAAAAGTTCATATAAACTGACATTACAGTTGATTTCAGAAGTCACAGCAAAGCTACAATCATCAACCTTTTGTAAGCGAAAACAACTCACTTTCAGATTCATAACTCACATGAAAATTTCACTGGCAGAGCTGTACTGTCAATGTCTTCGGTGTAACATTACAAACTTCACTATAACAGCAGAAACTTCCTCTCATTCCAAATTACCCTCCAGTGCAGTCCACATTAAAGTTTATGGTTGCCTACATGGACATCTAATTAAACTGAGTCATGTAAAGGAAGTTTCAAGCAAAAGTGATAATTAAATAAAAAATTATGTTATTTTAGAATAACTTACTAACTATAAGGTTTCCTTATTTTATGTCTAATTCAGCTGGAGCATGTAGAAAAAGTAAACTATAAGTATCTCTATAGGAACTACTGTTTCTAGGCACTTTAAAAGCAAAGATGTGTGCTTTGTAGCTATAAACTCCCCAAATATATTTTTAAATGTCATTCAGCCTCCTGAAGGCGAATACAATCATGCTGATTGAATACCATGCTAAAGATGATGGCAAAGTAAATGGAAGCAAAGGGTACAGTCAACCCAGCTACAGGCATGAAAGGTGTAGTCATTAACAGCGCTTCATGACTGTATTTGTGGTGCAAATTGCTTTTCTGCATTCTCCATGGTGTACAAGAACAAGTACTACATAATGTATTTGGGAGAAATTACTGCTATAAATTAATCAACTTACATTAATTAATTCAATCTCCCATATTTTTTTCACAAGGTCCATCGATGTATAGCCATTAATTAGAAAGGATTTGGTATAGTCACCCAGTTCAATGGAATCCAGCCATTCAGCTACAGAGGAGGGGTTGTAACCATCGTGACCAATCTGCTTCATCTGAAAAACAAGGATGAGCAAAAATTACTGGTCCTACTCATTAAACACCTTTCAGAACAGGAGTTACATGTATCATTTTCAGTGGGTCAGTTATCTCAGTATCTGATCAACAGTCTTTTAATAGTTAGTACAGCATGGAACAATTTTTCGTTTAAGCAGTAATAGAACTTAGTTTTTGAGGCATTTTTTTCTTATGGATGCTTGCCTTTTACACCAGAGTATACCAAGACTGTAGCTGGAGTTCAATTCTTTTGAGACATCAGGGCATCCATTGGTGGGGGAAGACAGAGGGATAAAAGAGACATTAATATCCTTACTGCCCAAAAATGTCAGATTTTCACCTCAGATTTCATAGAAGTGGAAGAAATTAGATTGAGAAATGGTTCTTTTGGTATCATACTGCAAATGAAATATATGGTCTTGGTTGTATTATTCCTAATTTATCTTTTCTACCAGGCTATGTGTTATTTTATAACAGCTGAACCTGCACTACATTTTTTCATCCCCAGGGAAGGTTTAAAAAAAGTCTTTTTCCTCTACCTGCTCACATTTTTCATGCCACTCCTGGGAATTTAACATGCTGTAGATTGCTCACTGTAGGTTAAGTTGCCTGAGGTTGGACAACTGAATCAGATATTATCAGAATGGAATTGACAGAATAGTGTACACAGAAGTGCAGCACTTGCACGTATATAGAAACCCAGCCACCTAATGTTATAAATTTTGTTTTCATAAAAAACAAAGGAATACCATTGGCATCTATTTTTAGTGAATTTTGTTAAGCTGCCAGGAAGTAAAAGCTGCAATTTCTCTTTTACAACTGCCTCTCAGTGACACAAGTGAAGACTTTCAAGATAGTCATTAAGGCCATGAAAGATAAAAATGTGTAAAGCCTCTACCTGTGCAGTTTGTTATGCCACACTGTTTTAATGAATTTTAAAGTAATCTGTACTATATGTGGCAAAACCAGAAGTAGAATGAGGTAGAAAAATCATGCAATAGCCTCAATTTTCAACAGTATTCTGCATATATTGTCTTTCTATGGAAGTGTAACTATTGCTAACTTGATATTACACTGAACTGGTAAGTCGTTAAGAAGCTTTAAAGGGTTAGAAACCATGGGTTTTGCATAGGTTCTCCTGACTGTGCAGGGGTGACTGTGAATAGTAAAAGCCAGTCTCCCATTTTTGCCTACCAATATACACTCCTTCTTTATGAGAAACAATGGAAGTGTGACAGAAACAAAATGCTTTGTGTTTAAGTTTGAAGTGAATGACAAAGTAATTTAAAAAGGAGAGATTTCTGATCTTAATATCTTGCCTGAACCAATTTATTTCTCACAGTTTATTTGAAATACAATTTAAATTCAGGACAGAGAAAAAAAAAATTAAAGTCTGCATTTGAAAGCTGCAGCAGTGTTTGTCAATCTGAACATTCAAATGCAGAAAAGTCAGCATGTCCTGGCCTTGATCTGGGCTTCCTGCAGTGCCAGAGAGGAGTTATGCAGACACACTGCAATATGACTATGAGAGTTTCCTCCTAGTCTTCTGCTGAAGATGTTGGGTATAAAATATTAATTGCAATATTGAAATGATATAATGAAGTTATTATCTTAAATCATGAAAGAAAGACAACAGAAATCCTATAATTAGCAGTGGAAATCATAGCCTTTCAGGTCACTGCTGTAACAAAGGAATCATACTGGAAAGAATGAGCTCAGTTTTGTTGTTGAACTTGATATTCTGGAATATACCTTGTTCTGAATTCAGGATGAAATTATTCTGTTTCAGAAGCATGGCAATGTCTTCTTTCACTGTCATTCAGACTTACATGAAATATTAGATTGATAGTAGTCTGTCCAGCAGACTGCAAAATAGTTGGAGGATCCTGGGAGGTCTGGCTCCTAGGAAACTTATTTCAGCATCTGATTTTAAAAGGAGTATGCTTAAATAGCAGACACTTGGCCATGCTGCAGGCAGTGCAGCTGCTTAGCCTTGGATCAGATCTGTGTGGGGAAGAGCAGTGAGAAATCTGACCAGGACTTCAGACCCCACTTTTTGCAGGAGCTGCATGTGAGCTCAGGTCCATGTCCTGACACTTGCCTGAGCTATGCTGTAGATATGTCTGGGCCCAGCCCACATATGTTCATCCCCAACCACTGACTCATCCTCCAAGGTGACCCTGTCCTGTTCTCATCCCTGTGAATGTCCTGTGGATTTGCCCTGGGATGCTGGCTGCTCACAGTCATTGCCACTGTCCCTGCCCTACTCACCTTGTCCCACTGCTCCCTGCCCACTGGCCCTGCTGAGCTCCCAGCCCACCTGCCCTGGCAGGACTGTTGCTATTATTACAAAAAAATTATGTCAGAACTAGAATATTTACTATTGGTTTCATAACAAAAGTGATATTTTCTTTTGTCATGAACTGAGAAACACTCTCTTATCTAAAACAGACTTTCTAAAATGCATCTAAAATGAAAATTAATAAAATTTCAGTATCTGTCCTGTTGTATGGAAAGTCTCTTTCTGTCTTTTAATAATACCAACTTTATTAACTGTCATTCATGGTTACCCAAATGTTTTACTTTCAAATACTGACAGACATATTGGTTATTGAGATGTGACAGTATCATTAATCATTATCATCTGCTTTTCATACAAAATGTTACTGAGTTTTTAAATAAAAAGACTTTGAAATATCTGTCCGGAAGTGCCTTTTACTTTGTCGGAGATGCAGTTCAGTTGCATCTTACCCCAGATTTCATTAACAGGTCATGGCTCTTAGACTGTATCTTTCCTTCTATAGTGCACTATTATCTTGGACTCCTCTCACAGATCATTTAAATCCTGTAGGCTTCCTTGCTGATTGATATTTCTCGAAAGAAAAACTCCCTCCTACCTATTGAGTGTATTTCCATGCATATTTCAATCATTTTGCACCAGCTACAACACAGGCACCAGTGGTGTCAAACATCTAAGTAAGGTGCACACTGTTTGACTCAGATCAATGTAAAATCTCTGAGCTGCAAGTCATGACTGTTTCAGATATTAACTACTCATAAATAGGGGCATTATTGTTCTTTCACAGACACGACTACCAGCTCATTCAGCTGTTTAGAGTGCAATATCAATGTTAGCTTTTTCACTGCAGAAAATTTTCATGTGCCGACTGTGGAAAAGACCAAGAATTGAAGTCCAAAGGATTTAGAGAAAAAGAAATGTTAAGAAAATATGATTCAAAGAAGTATGGAAGAAGATACAAAGCATATGAGATTTCTCTCCTAGGTCTTATTGATATATCATCAGTATCACTTCCTTTGAAATGAATAGAAAGCAGAAGCCAGAAAGAGTTTTATGTTTCTCATAATAAACTAGCCATGTCAAGTAGTATCCTAATGGGTTGAGAAATCCGTCACAAGAGACTGTACAACAGGCTTTTTAAAAATCACCCCTGTGTCAATAGAGAATTTTACATTAGGATAAAAGGTACTTGAGCATTTGTCTCTGAAAAGTGGCCAAATAAACACAAACAGAGCTTCAAAGTAATCACATATGCACTAGAAACATCAAGGTAAATTCAGTAGCATGAACTGTTACCAGTTTCCTCTGATCTTCACAGACAGATGGGGAATTAATACCATGTTCTCCAAAGGTAATATCACTATCCAGTAGAGCTTAGTGTAGTATCAAAACCAAGCTTTTTATGTGCTGTAAAAGGAGAATAACATTGACTTTCACAGCTTATTAAATGATGGCTATGATTACTGTGAATTTATGCTTGTGTTCATTTGGAAGAAAGATCTTTTTAGCAAGCATATAATGCTTTCTTTTATACTGCTGGCCCTTTCAAGAGCTTTAAGCAGTATTTTTGGGAACTTATATGAAACTATGAACTACCTAACTAAGAAATTTTAGGTGGCTGTAATGGGGTATATATCAGTTCTTTTTTGTTTCCTGTCTTTGTCAGTTCTCTGTTAGGTACTTTACAAATGTGGTCATGTTGTTGGAAGAGATCATTCCTTCTCTGGAGTGTTAAAAGAAAAGACTCAGAAGAGTCACACTTCTGAAGCTCAGAGAGCCTGGCTGGATCAGGGGCACCACATGGAGCTGGTGCCTGCACTGCCTGGGCAGAAATTGAGCCTGCAGTCAGGACAGAGGGGCAGCTTTCACAGGGGATGGGCACAAATGGCAAAAGACCCGAGAAGACTTTGCATGTGCTGTTGGTGAGAAAGGCACTGAGTGAAAGAGGGTCTACCTGCAGAGACACAGCAGGTGAGGAAGAACTGTTTAGAAACTTTTTAGGTTTCTATTCCATCTACACTGTCACATATTTTAAAAGTTAACTATTCAAGCTTGTGTTCTATTAATGTTTGACTTTTCTTTCCACTAATCAAAAACCTTCTGTCTTCTTGTGGAGCTTGCTAAAAAAAGACAGTACAGGCACATTCACTTCACAGCAGTGCATGATTCAGGATCTTACCTCAATGGAAGGGCCAGAATACCCCTTGAGTATGAATTCAGTGTTTCCTACCTAAGATTGTCAAACTGCATTAGGCATCCTTTCTATGGTTTTTTCAGTTGGAATCTGTCTTCGAAATTTAAAGGAAAATAGATGAACACCTAGGGGCTTTTGTGTTTGTTTTTTTTTTTTTTTCTCTTTTTCTGGAGAAATGTAAACAGTTCCACATCCAGAAGAATGAAGAAATCTCCTAGTTCTTAATCAGATACAATATGTTGGACGAGGGAATAACAGTTGTCATTCAGTAATAATGTATGCAAAGAGTTTGGACATATCCATTGTATAAAATGTAATATTAAGAAGATCTAAATCTGAAATTTGTGGACTGAATGTAATCTATGACCTTTGATCCCATGAAAAAGTTTAAGTCAGCTCCTTCAGTTTGTCATCCTAGTGTGGTTACCAAAAAAAGGGGATAGCACCTCCTCTAATGTAGCATATTTCCTTGACTGCTGACTATTCTCAGAGCATCCAGTAGATATTGTGGAGCTAATCACAAATAAGAAAGTGTAAAAGAAGCAGGAAGGTAAGTAAGACATCCTGTATGGCAATGGTGGCAGGACCACCGGTATGCTGCGGTTATCTACATGATACAGATAAATGTCAGTGTGTCATGTTAGAGTGGCTCTCTGGTAGGCTCAGATAAGAAGGAAAAATGTTTGTGATACTGCTTTTTTTAGTCAGTTTTGAAGCATTTGCCCAGAGAGGACATTTGGTCTGTGGCACTAGTCTGAAGCTGGCTGAAAGTAAACACCTTGAACTAAAGCTTGCACGTATCTAACTGCTTCTACTAATTCATTCCTATTGCACTGCATTACTTAAGTTACCTAGACTACCCATTTGTATTTCAGACTTGAAAAATTCATGTGTTGTATTGGATTCTAACGCTTTTTTCTGTCCTTACAGTTAAAGGTCTTGCAAGTGGTGCAGTGAGCATGTCAGTGGCCTCCTTTCGAACCAGGAAAACAATTCCCAGAGGCATAAGAAGCAGGGAAAACAGCAGAGTAGAAAGCACATCCTTTGAATCCTGTTTTTCATCTTTACTTCCAGCAGACCAAATATAAGGAATCACAGTCAGAAAGGGTCATCAACATTTTGCAGCATCTCCTAATCTGGAAACTGTCTTAGGAAGGGAAGTGCTAAATGGGAGGTAATTAAACACCAGGATTGAAATCAGCTTGCTGAGCTCTGGGGTATTTAAGCCAATAGCAATATAGCAACAGCAAACAGATGATGAGATCTTTCTCTATTACATACACAGCATAGTTAATGAGCACATGCACAGTTCTGTTTTCCTAAATGTCAGACTCACTGTGCTTGCACAAGAGTGTTACATATGAGTAATAACTCCAGCACTTTTTGGAAGTAGAGCTATATTGCTCTTATAACACCACTTGCAGACACGATGTGCTCATAGCCTGCTCAAATCCTATTTGTCTAGTTCTGCAAAGCACCCAAGAAAAGAGGCTGGCTGCCTGCATACCACTGCTATTCCCAAACCTGTTTTGTGCCGAGACCTCTCTGTGCAGGAAGGAACAAGCTGCTTTAAGAATAGCTCTGAAGCACAGAGAAAGCTGCTCTCAGCTAACATCTTTCTTCCATCTGTCAAAGGAGAGCATGTGTTCCCATTATATGATGGGAGAAGGAGCCATACACTGAGCATCCCACACAAAACCAATCCTTTTTCTTAGATAAATTCTGAGATAAGCTAGGATAATTGTCATTTAAAAAAACCCCAAACCACCTTTTGAGGAAACCACTGAGAAGTCACTTGCACACAGGTTTGGGGTGCTGAAATAGCTGGCCAATGCTCCTTAGGTTTTCTATGGAACTTACACGTGACTAAAATTTTTTGCCATGACTGGTATTACTTTCTTAGTCAACTCAGCAAACACAATGCACAATTCTTTTCTAAGTATTAATTTTTTTCTCAAGGTATTTGCAGCTTCAGTATCTTTTTATATGTTATCTCTACTTTTCAACATATCTGAACTTCCTTTCAATAAAGTATATAAAATCTTCCTCCAAACATTTATTGATTTAATTTTTTCATACAAAAATCTTAAATGCAATATTAAACTCTGCTATGAAATTTGCTTTAAGACTGATGTAATGTATAAAATACTTCCACTTCAAGAATTAATTTTGCAAATGATATTTCTACCAGGCTGTCTTAACCTTATTTTATTAAAATAAGCCATAAAGTGCTCTAGTCAATATTAAGGTGAAACTTGAGTAACTTAAATTACGTTGGTGCAAGACAAGAATTAGAGCTACAAGCTCTAATCCAAGAAAAATAAAGAGTATTTTGGAAAGAAGCATTCTATCTCAAAGGTTTCCACCCTACCTACCTACTGGTGAATATACCATTTTTCCCTCTTATGGAATGTTCTTCTGAAATGCAGAATATAATGGGAAAACATTTTGAGAAATCCAGGTAAACATACCCTTTAATACCTGTTAAACACCATGCAAGAGACCACAATGATTAATTAATCTATATTTGGCCAAAATGTGGGTATTTTTTCCTATTAAAAACCACTTCAAGCTCCAGAAAATGGTTCCTAATCAGGATACCTGTGTTTGACATCTAGAAATTCATCACTCTTTAGGGAGGCAGCAATTATGAGTAAAAAATTTCAGCTACTAAATACCTGTTTTTTCTAGGCTGCAGAGATGAATACGTATCAGCATAACAAAAAAGAGCTTTTAAAAAAGGTATTTTTAAAACCTTGATGATCGATTTGTCACTTGATTTTTACCCTCTAAACTTATTCAGTGCTGCCTGGGGTTTTAAGGAAGTGTTGTTTGATGGGTGTTTTTTAAAGCACTTAACTTCCACCTGAAAGATATGACCTAAAAGTATCTCAAGACAGGAAACATTATTAGTAAAACTAAAAATAACATCATCAGCAGTGTCATTAAGTAAAAAATGCATGGAGTCATCTAGATTTAAATTAAATGAGGAACAGAAAACAGGTACATGTTTAAAACAAACAAACTAACAGAATTGTTATCTAATGAGATTCAAATTAGTGAGCCAATTACAGTTTGAGGTCTTAACATATTTGGATGGCATGCACTATTTTGAATGCAGGATGACAGAGCTGAACTTATCAACGCACAAATAGATATACAGCAATGTTTCATGGTTTGTTGCAGGATATGAAAGTGTTTGATGTCTTTAGAAAGCTGTTGTGAATACAACAAGGGTGCGTTACATTACATAAAACTTTCCATGATCCTAATTTTTGGGATCTATAACCTGCCTTCAAAAGAACTCAGTTTATATAGGAAGTTATGTGTTTTTATTATGTAAGTTCTCTTACATTGCTGAGTCATTTATGTGGAGAAACATGATGCTTCAGCTTCATCTTGCAACTGCCTTTGTTTTGGTGTAACATCCTTGCATTAAAGATATGTTAAAAATGTGGTCCTTAGGGACTGCCTTTTTAGCTCATCAGGGAAGATGCTAATAAACTATCTTATCATTATTCAGCACATGCTTCAAGCCATCCTTTGTTAATTATCTTTGGTTCAGAATTCTTCTGAGTAACTGCATAACCATCCTGTTCTCAACTGGTTTTAAAAGCACCTCTAGATCTTGATTCTGTCTCACATCAAGCAGATTTTAAAAGGACTGCAGTTGTATTTTTATAACAGAATCTTTTCTCAGCATTAGTAAACTCACCAAAAGCAGACAATATTAGCAATGTTTTCATAAACACCAGCCATTGAGTGCAGATAGCACTAACATGATGATATATTAACAATCTATTCATTAATTTTGAAGAATATAAACAAGACTACATGAAAGCTGATCTCTCTAAGAAGCATGAAAAACAGAATAAATATATCATCACTATGAGCTCAGCTAAACATTACAAAATTTTTGTTTGAATGATAGTATTGCTGAAAAATTCATGAATTCATAGATAAACTTCTAATATCTTTTGTAATTCATCAAATGCTACTTTTAATACCCTACTTCTACCATTTATCTCATTTGTCTAATATGGTACGTGGAAAATGATTATTTTTAATGATCTTTGGTGTTCCATGCTCAGACTCACACTGTAGTATATATGGATTGACTAACACCTCCCGATACAGAAATTGCTTCACAACTTCTGATTTTCCCATACAAAAGAAACCCTTGTGCTCTTTTACAAGTCATCCCTCCAGGAAGCCTTGATGCATCAAAAAGCTTTTTCCAACAAGGTCCACTTCATGATCTAAACTGAAAAATCCTTTTATAACTCTTGTCATTCTCCAGTATTATGAAACTTCAAGTGGACTAATTTCCCACATCCACCAGAACACTCAGTTTACATTTGATTTTATTCCTGCTTTAGTATTTTGCATGAAGTATCAGATCACATGTGACAGCCTTCTGAGCCCTACTGGTGTCTGCTATTCACCATTCATTCTCCTAATAAAATTTTCCAAATTAAAGTAGTAATTTTCCATGCCAAGTCCACTATCTCTTGTTTGGAATGATAGTAGAAGCCTCCAGTGATACATTCTGGTATGCAGAATATTTTATCACTGACTTTAAAATCTAGAGTTTAAATTGGTTAGCACTAAAAATGATTGGGAAAAATGGCTGCAAGATTTTCTGTTGGCGGCTGAGAAGCAGAATTCATATATGTAGCAGAAAATTAAGTATGCAACCTGCAGGAAGTCCCTGTATCTCACAAAAAATGGCAGGTACTAGGAAAACAATCTTTCCTCCAATGCTTTTAAGAGTACTTATGTAAGGGGCAAAGTATTTCCAGGGCAACTGCTATGTTAAGATAGGCATTCTGGGATTCATGGGACCGCCTTATTTACACATATGTAATGGGCTGAAAGGCCAAAAGTAATTCCAATATATTCCAAACAGCCATCATGTCAAATTACAGATTTTACTTTGCTTTGCTTTGTCAACTACATCTATACAAACGGAGTCCAATGCATTGACATTACTTTATGCCATATTTGCATATGCAAAAACCATGTCTACAAAACCAGTTGAGTTACATCTATCTCCATTCAAAAAAGTACTTTAAATAATGTGAAAACTGCAGGGGTTAGTTCCCTCACTTGTGTAACAACATAAACGATACCTTTGGGAGAAGCTGGATTGCTTGGAGTATTCTCTGTCTGTGCCCAGAGTTAAGGATTCCTATTTCCAAGAGATCCTGGTCCTCCATCACGTTGCTTCCCTGAAAATGGGAAAAAAAGGGGGAATAAAAATGAAAAACTTAACAGATGCCATCAATAGCCTGAAAAAGGCCCTTCTATCACATTTAAAAGAGAGCACTTTGCTTAACTTGTAGCATCGGGCAAGAATAAGAAATTACTGATGACTGCGTTCATTTTCATGATAAGAAAATATGGTGGAAGGTGCTTGAACCCATGGACTATTGCTACACTGCTGGCAGCACTGCCAGTGGAGAAATTGTAGCTCTCACTCAAGCCAAATACCAGATGTGAATGCTCTTTCATTTGGAACCAAGGACATGACTACAAAATACAAAAGGAAATTCTCCATTTTTTAATTCGCCTTCTACCTCACCTAGCTATTTATGGTGTTCGTTTTTCTCCAGACTGAAATAAAATAAACCAACACAGAATAAGATGAGGAGAGTGGATGAGGATAAAATTATTTAGTTCATTGATAGTAAAATGATGAAGAAAGGCGCTGGTATCAACAAACTATGCAGTCCATATCCCCTTAGATTTAACTGTACCAATTCAATCCTAACTTTACTTGTCACTGCTTTTATCTTCCTGGTCGTAGGCAGGTCAAATACTCCCAAACATTCAAATAGCCGGAAAAGACCATCTGTTCAAATAATACTCAAAATAATTGCCCAGAAAGTTCATGAAATAAACCTCCATAATTCAAGCATCTCTTCTTAGGAGCTGCTAGCATTAGGAGCTACACAAACAGGACAATACAATTCCTAAATTCAAGGAGTCTGACACCACCTAGTAAGTTCAGCATCTGAAGGTCAATGATGTAAAGAGCTGGCAGTGACTGTTGGAGGAATCATTGGAGGCATGATAATGGCTCAAAAGGGGAACTGCAGACAGGGATCAAGTCAGAATTGCTAGCAATCTTGTGTTCCTTTTTGATCACTTAATTTCAGAAAAAAACCTCAGCTTTTAAAAAATATATATATCTTTTTTTAAAGTTTCTAATTATTACAGTTGAAAACTAAACCTGAAAAAACAGATGTCTTGTCCTGATCTCTTAGCCCTGTTGGAGTCTCATGACACTATTTGCTAGAAGCAAGAATTCTTACTTGTACTCAATTAATTTGATCACAAAATAAGCTTTATGTGAGTGAATCCATGAAAACTTAATCTCTACCTTTCCATTTGGCTTGCTGCCTCTGACTTAGCACAGCTCTTAACAAGTGGCAAAATGAAAAGCAAGTAGGCACATAACAGAACATGCTTAAATGCTTTGCTAAGTCAGGGCTTAATAAAGAATATGACTTCTTTCTGAATATAAAATCTCCTGTCCCAAAGCAGCATGGATTTCTTCCAAAAATCACCCTGGAATATGGAAGACTTCACTCTGTTCAGCTGCTAAATCTTCACTCTTTTCAGACAGACTGATTAGTTTACAGGTGTACCTCTGAGGACTCTCCAGTGCTACTCCACCAAGTACCCTGCAAAATCTAGGTGATGTCTTTTTAAGGGAACTGAGGAAACCTTGCAAAGCTATTGTATTTTAAATTATATTTTACAGTAAGTGCTAGGATTTAAGACTGCCAGTCTGCAAATCATACCCAGAAACAATCTGTGCACAGCATTCAGAATAGGGCAGGCAGAAACCTGCCCTGCAAGGAGAATCTGTGCAATGATGCCGATTTATGTGGATCACCCAGAATAGGAGTGCATGCAGCATGGGCTGTGCAAACAGTGATAGTAATTGGAGGGGGCATGGGGGGCGGGGTAATACCCCCTTTATCTCCCTGGTAAACACATAAAAATTATAATTTCCTCTTTCTGCCTTTCCCTTTTAAGTAACCAAAAAGAGGCTGCAAACTTAGAGGAAGAACTGAAAAAAGCCATCCATTTTGGGCTGGTTTCTTCAGCAGCTGGAAATAGCTAGTATAAATGTATTTAAGGAAACTGAGCCAACTTAGGATCCAGTCCAAGACAAAGGTTATACATTTCCATTCATTTTAATAAATGCATCTATTTTGTTTGCAGCTCCTGCTTTCACTTCATTTAACTGTTTTTTAGATTCCACCTTCATTACTGCATGATGTTTACACACAATCACAGTGTACTCATCACTGTTTACTGGTGCCAGTAACCTTGGCATACAGCTTCAAATATTGCAATGTTTAAAACTCAATTAAACTAACAGGCACGGGAAAAATATTTGCACATAGTTGCTGCATCACAGAGAAAGCATTATTTTATTAATTGTTTGCTATTATTTTTTCCTTATGTGTTATTTAATGTATTTTTGTTTGAGTATGTCAAGGTTACAAAAGCAAATATTTAAAACTCAGGAAAGCCTGGAATTCATGTTGCCTCCTTGTTTCCAGTTTAATAAGGTAACAACCTTTTCTTTGAATGTGTTCAAGTTTTAGAGCTTTGCTGTGTCAACGTTAAGTGTCAAGAGTAGCAGACACTCATCCCTCTTGTAAAACTGATTTTATTGTTTTCTGCCATGGAGTTAAAATAACTTTTCATCTTTCCACAAAAGCAAACCAGAAAAATTTAGATACTCAATATAATCCAATACTGCTTAGCATAGAGTAATAAACACATAGTACTAGAAAGCTGCTGTTTGATTTGCAGAAATACCTGTGAAGAGAAAGAAACTGCCTATCCCTCACAGTCCTATCTGCCAAGTCACATGGCCCCCTTAATCCTATTCCCTGATTTTTTTTTTTTACCTGATTATTTCTCTCATGCTCCTCCAGTCTCTTTCCATAGGCTCCTACATTGAGAGTGAAGAAAACCTAACTTTCTTCTGCAGCAGACTAGCTACAAGGGGAGAAATTCTCTCTTGGCTCTTGGCTTCCATCTATTATAAGCTGGGCCAAACGTAACCTCAATTAACTTTATAGAGATGACATGATAAATGTAATTAAAATAAATATGAATGCAAGACTTTCTTGTCTTAAAAATAGTTGAGCTACATTAGTTGAAATATTCACCAAAAAGAAATTATCCTACTAGACACCTAGAGAATTTGAGTCCAAAGATTTAACTTTTATATACTTATGTGCAAAACAGATTCTTATAACAGGAAATGTGGGACAGCAATGTCTGCTGAGTTTATTATGCTTTCTGTAATGAAAACATAAGAGATTTTGTGATACTGTAGTTTCTGAAGTCTCTAGGAAATCTTAGTTGAAAGGAAAACTTCTTGGACTTAAAGCCATAAAAACACATCAAAATTGCTTATACAAGGACAGATTCAGATTTCATTCACTTCAGCTTATGGTGTAAATTCCTGCCTTATTGATACATACAAGTCTTATGAACTGGAAAGATCCTGCGTCTGAAGTTCCAGCTAGGAAAGAGTGTATCTGAAACCCTCCTACCCCCAGATCTGGGGTTCTGCACAACTCTCAGCATCATAATCTTTTTCCCTGTAAGCACATACAGGAAGATAATCTCCTGAGCAAGGAGGCAGTAGTTTCACAGAACAGTTGGGCTCAAGAACGAAGGAAAAACTGCATGTGGGAGACTGGAGGCATATGAAAAACACCATAATTTTAAAAACTCAGAAATTGTGCCAAATTTTGATATAGTTCCGATAAATGAGTTCAGAACAAAATGTATAATGATACATTATGAGATTAAGATGTCAATGGCATTTTTTGGGTTGTTCAACACAAAATCACCTCCGGCATTCTCCACCTAAATACAGTCTTTCCCAAAAATTCTGGATAAGGCCTAAGTACCCATATGCATTCTACCTCCAGCAGGAACAAAAGAACTCCTCTGAAGATTTGTCTCTGAAGATAATAAAATACGGTTGAAGAATATATTGCATGGCAAGGCATGACTGTATGTTTCACATTCTCCTTTTGTACCTATGTTCTCCTTTGTGTATTTTCTGTGCTGGAGAACTATCCTGAAAAATTCTAATGCCTAGTTCTGTCACCTAAGTAAAATGGTACAGAAGCTTTAAAATAGCTAGTGGATGTATCACTAGATTTGTCTTGAAATTCAACCACTGAAGTTGGAAGAGATGAGCTGTGGGGAACAAAAGAAATTGACTGAAAAAAAAGAAAGAACAAACTGACTTTGAATTTAAAGCTTTCTTTCTCTCCTGCAAAGGAAAAAGACTTACATAAGAAATAGATTTGGGGGCCTTTTGGCTTTAGGCTGGCAATGCCAACTAAACCAGTTCTTTCAGTGTTCATCTATGTCAGCAGAGGAGGAAAAGTAGTTAAATCTGGTACCTCGCGCTGGGTAGAAGCTGCTCCTCAACAGACTGAGTCAAAGTCATTTGCTGTGCAGCCATTATTGAGACTAAGGTTGGCTGGAGATACCAAGTGCTACTGGAAGAAACAACAACTTCTGGTAATGTTTTATGTTTCTGATGTATTGGAAACTGGTTTGACAAAGAACAGGATTGATACGGGTAAGGGAAGGACAACTTCTGATGTAAGTACAGGGTTGAGGGGGCAACAGAGTTGCTTGCACCCCTCCCACTGTGAAGGGGGCGCTTTACACTCTCCTTTTCCCCCTCCCAGCCATCCATGTAATAGTTTGCTGCATGATAACATGATGAGGTCAGAAGAGACTCTGCAGTACTGAGCTGGTACAGGTGGCATCCAGCACACAGCAGTGGGTAGGATCATGGTGCACGTGTATGACAGACAAGGTCTGGTGGGTATTTGAAGTGCCTTGCCCTTGTCTCTACCAAAGTGTACTGCACTGAGCCTCACCCTGACAGACTGAGACCTGGCATTGCAGGAGCACAGCTGGGGGATTTCAGTGGAGTTGGGCAACAGGCCTCATACTTCAGCTTACAGAGCTGCTGGACATATGGCTTGGAACAGAAAAGAAAATCTGCTGGGTTATACACTTAGCTGGAGTATTCAAGAGTACCATTATTCCTGTCACTCAGGTAAGAGAGGTGGGAGTAGGGCAGGAGCAGATTGGAATGTTCTTCCATTACACATGGTTGGAGATGGAAGACAGAGAGAAAGCTGAGACTAACAGCACCAAAGAGCTCTAATCTTTCTTACTTTCTGCCATCCCAAATACATAACTGGTGAGGAAGGGAGCAGACATCTGGTACCAATGGGAATAAGAACTGTTACAAAGCACAACCTCAACATCTCACTTAAACAAGCCTCCTCAATTGCTTTGTTTCTCACCCACATAACTCCAATATCCTTCCAAACTTTATCCTCTTGAAATAGTGGACATCTAAACTGCCCTCTGGCTGGGAACAAATTAAAGACATCTCACAATATAAGTAAGAACACACTGAATAACCAAGACTTTTCATAATCTAAATCATATGCCAAAAGGTTTTTTCAACACAACACAATTTTCCCACAAGATAAAAGAATTTATTTCTTAGGGATTTGCATGAAAGGACTAGAGAAATGTAGCTTTCATTAATAAGCATTGCTGCTTCTTAGTGCAAAAATTTCAGGCAATGTGTCACACATTTAATTTCCAAACAAGAACTGGCAAATGACCAGAATTTAGCAAGCTTCATTATAAGTGAAAAGGTTGCCTGTCACTAGTATTTCCACTGTTAACATGAAAACAAGATCTGTAAGAATGATTACTGAGTTAAATGCCCAACTTATACTTTCAGGTCAGAAAGATTTATCAGATTCCTTAAGACACTGCCGACATTATTTCAGCTAAAAATCTGTCAAGATTTTGTTGGAAAAATCCCCTGCAGAAGCATGGAATTTTGTCTTGGGAGAAAGGGATTGATTATAAAATATGCAAGGAAGAAAGGACCAATCAGGTTGCAAAATAATAATTTGATAACATTCTTCCAAAATTCATTTGCTGTGAAACTACTGATACTCATTTTCAATCCTCACCTTGCTCTATTTCCAGTCTACATTTACGACTTTCTTTGCAATGAAAAAACCCACAAAACCAGAGAAAACTTAAAGGAAGTTTTCCATGTCAATGTCATTTATTTAGGAAGTAATAACAAACGACTACTGAAATGTTAACTTTAAAAAGGCCATTTCATGCATAGATAACACTTCCATGGACAAATTTGCAACCTGCATAAAAAGTGGTGATGTGAGCCAGTTTAAAAAGCAGTCCGTACAGACCTGAGTCCCATATGACTTAAACTTTAAAAGTCTCTCTCTGGATCACATGCAGCTCTTCCAGAAATGAACCTGAAGCAACCAGTGCCATCAAAAGCTTTTCAAATATTGACATTCAAATGATCATATAGTCACAGACCTTTCACACAACAGCAATAGTTAATTAAAGTGTAGTGGTAATTAAACAACATGGATAGCTGGGACAAGGATCCTTGTAGGAAGAATTTCTGCTATTTTTATCTCTCCTCCTTGTAGCACTGATTCATTACAACCAATACAATTGTCACACGCAAATTAGCTGCACCGATAAGGTGGCAATTGAAAAAATTACCTCTGATGTCACACTTGGCCCACTAATCACTAATACTGTGGACCCAACTCTGTCTACCTATTTAGTCATAACAATTCGAAAATATAATTATTAATACTTACCTAAATTACATCTTAATGTCTTGAATGTATATTGTGAAGATAATTTCACTTCATTTGAGTAATGAAAATTCCAGAGAGTCTTTATTGTACCATTATTCAGACTACTTGCTATAAATGCTGCTTAGCTTGGATGCCAAATTTCTCAAAGGACCCACTTTAAAAATCAATATTACTGTAAGCTAATTAACAGAGTAGTTCTAAAGTCTCAGAAAAATATTCCCTTCTCCAATAAGTGTGGAAGGCTGTGGAGTGCAGGAAGGGGCAAAGATAATATTTTCAGACTTACCAAAGATGTGGAATACCTACTCTGCATATAACAGGGAGTTTTACTCAGCTAACGCTGGTGGTATTGTAACAAATAAGGAGGTGATAACACAGTAACTTTAATAATAAAATTTGGTGGTGAATGCTGCCAGCCAGCATGCCTTCACTAAGAGCAAATTGAGCCTGATAAATTTGGGGGCCTTCTGCAATGCGGTTACAGCGCTGGATAAGGGAGGGAAACTGATGAACACTACCTGGATCGTGCAAAGCATTTGCCACTGTGCCACACAATCTTGTCTCTAAGCTGAGGATGCATGGACTTGACAGATGTGCCTCTCGGTGGGTGAAGAATTGGCTGGATAGTTGCATTCAAAGTGTTGTGGTCAATGGCTTGATGTCCAAGTGGAGAGCAGGGATGAGTGGTGTCCTCAGAGACTGATGCTGGGACTGGCACTGTTTAAGATCTTTGTCAGCATCATGGACAGCAGGATTGAGAGCACCCTTGGCAAGTTTGTCAACAACAGTTGACACTGAGGAACTGGATGTCATCCAGAGGGACCTTGACAGACTTGGGAGGCAGGCACATCTGAACTTCATGAAGTTCAACCAGGCCCAGGGCATGGCCCTGAACGTGGGTCAGGGAAATCCCAAGCACAAATACAGGCTGGGCAGAGAATGGATTGAGAACAGTCCTGAGGAGAAGGGTTTGGTTGACATGACCAGGCAAAGTGCACTCAGAGCCCATAAAGCCAACCATATCCTGGGCTGAATCAAAAGAATTGTGGCCATCCGGTCAAGGGAGGTGATTCTGCCCTTCTACTCCGCTGTTGTGAGATCCCACCTGGAGTGCTGCATCCAGCTCTGAAGCCCTCAGCACAGGAACAACACAGACCTCTAGTCCAGAGGAGGGGTATGAATATTATCACAGGACTGGAGCATCTCTTCTATTAAAGTATGCTGAGAGAGTTAGGTTGGGTTGGAAGGGACCTGAAAGATCACATAGTTCTTCTCCAGGCTGAACAACCCTATTTTATAATTCTAAAATTCTGTAAGTCTATGATTCTATGAAATGTAAAAACAGTTTACCTCTCAGAGTGGCCTACACAAGTATTTCCTTCCCCATATTTTTATCAGCTGTAGTAATGTATTTTAAAATGTGAGCTACCCAAATCACCCCAGAGAGCACAAAATGCAGAGTCAAAGATACTAAAAATTCTAGGCAGGATCCACACCTTAAAAGGAGGTTATTCCCAGAAGGGGCCTGTCAAATAGCAGCAAGGAAAACATGCCCAACAAAATATGTAAGCTTTCACACACTTATGCCCTGAAGTTGTGACTGATCTTCAAGCACTTGTTCACCTCCTGCCTGCAACTGAACCCTGCTCACACTGGTGACTTTGCCTGTGGGCTGCCTGGTGTTCAAGCTCCCAGTTCAGAGCAGACAGAGCAGCTAGGAAACCACATCAGTCCTTTGTGGGAGTCTAGAAAGTAGGCCCTCCTCTGAAATGCCATCAGGGATTGATCTGGTAGGAAGTCTTAGAGTATGCCCAAGGCAGAAACAGGAGCATGACATGAACAGGCTGCTGCTCTTTCTTAAAATGTGTTGAAAGGAGGAAGAATGGCTTTATCTTTCTTTCTCATAGAACAGCCCACCTATTAGACGATTCATGCGGAAGGTGGGAGATCAGATTTACCTGTCTTTATCATACTCAGATTTCCTAAAAACAGAAGGAACTATGCAACAACGATTAGGAAAGGGAATTCTGGGGTTGAGGAGGAATTGCTCATTGGTCCTGCTGAAACTAAATTGCTGTGAGGTTTAGTTAGTAAGCCAGAAAGAATATTATCCCTTAGTCCAGTGACAGCTGGTTGTGGTAAATCAATCTCCTTGTGCTGTTTCTAGAAATGTTTTTGGTTTATGTCTAGTGACTGCCACAAAAAAAAAAAAAAAAAAAGGCAGAAAAAACCCCCAAAAATCTGACTTTCTTTCATCCAAGTATCCTAACTTCTAAGGTACAGGCTTATGCTTGTGTTTCAATTTGAAAGAACAATGAAGCAGATGTCCTTATCCAAAAGGCTCATTCACATGCTAAGACCCAGGGAGCAGGACAGGAAATCCAGCCTCCAAACAGTGTCTAATGCAGGGATAAAGGTAGGGGAAAAACTTCCAGATATAACTCCTTCTTCAGAGCATCTCACTGGCTTCCTCTGCTTAGCATTGCACACCCTTTTTCTACTTGTCTTTCTCTTCCTGTTAAGTTATGCAGGGTCTTGTTTGCCTAATTCAATAGTAGACATCCTGCTCCCAGAAACGGGAACTCTACAGTCAAACACCATGATGCTTAAAAATCGCTCCAACTCACTGTGTTTTTATTATTGTCTTGGAGGCCTCACTTGGCTGTTTTTTGCATCCACCCTGTGTGCTGCAAAATGAAGGCACTTCCTAACTGTCAGGTGCCCAAGCCATTTTCAGGACCCAGCTGCCAGTAACTGGAGGTTGTTAGGTTGACTGAAACTGCTGGTTTGTTTAATATTACTAAATATAATAAAATATGAGGCAGCTCCTAAAAATGAGAAATGCTCAAAAATGAATGGTGTTTTCTACACACCACTGATTTGTTACGTTTAAATGTATTTCACAGTCCACCATGCTACTTTTGATACGCAACTGTGCAGCAAGGGTAAAAGGTAGAGATATTGTGAGATAATAGGAAACTGGAATATACTACCTTTCTCTAGCTAAAAATGAGTGTATTTCATTTGCCTGCCAAATATAGTTGTTATATTGAGAATCATTTTAACATATTCTTACAGATTTTGTTTGCTAAGGCAAGCACAAAGGATAGCAAGATTGAATAAGGTTTCGTCATCTCCCACTGCACACAGATATCTTTTACATGTGTTTTTTTTTTTATACAAGCCTCTATGATTTATTTGCACAGTATGTACAGAGATATTACTAGCCAAATCCCTGAGGCCCAAGAGGTAAACAGAGATGGTCTCCATTTTCTTCAAGCTTTTTCTAAAAATAAGTGAACATTTGATTAAGGGTTGACATTTTTCTTTTCTTCCCTTGCTTGTTCTTGTAATTCATCTCACAAGGGAAGTAGGCTGTGTTTTTCTTATCCCTTCCAACTCAGCATCCAGGAGGCTGGCTTTATGGGCCCACTCCTGTCACCACGGCAACCAGCGGATTGCTGTGATGAGATCCCATGCACTTTGTGCCACTACACAGCGCTATTGTTCTCCAGGAACCACTGGGGAGAGGCATGTCAATATTCCCACGAAGGAGGATTGATTATTGTTCCGCTAGTAATCCTGTGCATCATGCATGGACTGCTGCATCACCTTAGGATGTGCTTCACTTTCCATGCAGTGATGTCTTGGTTAGAAAAGACA
>WBMY01010239.1:0-24824 GCA_013397315.1 Donacobius atricapilla | reverse complement strand
TTTTTTTTTTTTTAATCCAGGCTCCAGAAACTTAATGAAGCATTTAGGTGTAAATATCCCTATTTAGGTCTTACATTCTGTGATGATCTCTAAACGCAGCAGTCAAAGCAGTATGAGCAGTGACTCAATTGATAATTCACAAAACATTTAAACTAATTTGCTTAAACTTAGGTGTCTAATATAATTTATAATGTTTTATGGTGTTCTAAATTCCTGAATAAGACTTAGAGATATGATACAAGTTGCACAGAAGACACGCGTCTTTTTGATTTGGTGGATGGGAGCAGCAGTGGTCAACCCAAAAGGTGCACACAGTTTGTCTGTCAGGTGCTCAAGCAGCTGGATGGAGCTGTACCATTGCCTAACCTGAACTGAGCCTTCGGGGTAAACTGAATTTTCCCTTGAGTGTGATGACCTGAATTTATCTACATATGTGTACATCCAGGTGAGATAATCTGGAGCTCAATACCATCTGAGGATGTTTCCAAGAAAGGTGCAAAATTGACATACACATGTACCAGTGTCAGGTTAGGTATTTACCACTGAGATCTAGTCTATTTCTTGCATCATCAGTTTCTGTAGCTCAAATGATTTCCAGTAGTTGGTTAAATTAATAGTTTATGAAGGTTTCTGAATTAAGAGCGCTCAATTCTTAAAAGAGCAATAGGCCTTACATGCTAACAAATATTAACATCTTTAATTTATTCTTTTACAGACTTAGAATTCAATTTTGCATATTACAACACTGATGGAGAGACATCTTTTTTATACAGCTCAAAGTTTTTATTTTCACAAGGAGGAAGAGACTAGATACATTAGTATTTTATGGTTCACAAGAGAGCTTTTCAAATCAGAGCAATATTTGAATTGATGATTTCATTTAGTAAACATTATTTAGCACCTAGATAACTTCTAGAAACTGAGGACGTTGCTTGAAAAGATAAGTCCAAAACATCTAATCTCTTGTTGGTTACAAACTAGGGTAATGCCCAATGACTTTAGTGGTCTTCTCTGCAGCTGTAAAAAGCCTTCTCTTTGGAAAGCTGGAAAGCTGGTTAGAGGATTAGTACCTAATTTTGAGACATGTTTGGTTTAGGAAAATATCTGTCTGTCTATCTGTATCCATCTATCTATCCATCCAACCAACCATCCATCTCTCTATCAAATCAATTAAGTAATTAAAAGACCAGGATAAAGGCAAGGACATGAAAGGGTTGATATATTGTAGGACTGTGCTTTGAGGAAAGCTTATCAAAGTCTTTGTTAGTTTTGTTACCTGAGATATTTTTGAATCAATCAGAAATGATGCACAGACATCCCTTGATGATACTTCTACATTTCTCAGACTAGAAGCTTGTCTTTGGGGATAGGTAAAATCCCAAGGAAACCAGGCGAAAAGGAAAACAAGGAAGTCAGGAGGACAGTTATTTCTCAAATATTCCTTATCTCTTTAGGCCTCAGATAATGAAGCAGACTATTACAGAAAGAGATACTAGAATTGACTTCTAGGATGTGCTAAAATTTCACCTTTTGGGGGGAATGTAGGGCTTTAGGCTGCATGAGTAAATTTTGTAGTTTTAAAATATTTTCAATTACCATCTCATATTTTCCTGATTTTTGTATGCATGAAAAAATGTCTAGTAATATTAATGAGTTACATTGTTCCACCAGCAATAAATGTTAAAGCTAACTACTGCTTAGCCCATTCTCTATATTTCAGCAATTTAGTCTCTTTTTTTTCCCACATCAGCAGTGTCAATGAATGTCAAAGATATTAACTTGTTTTGGGACTGAGATGCCACATTCATGGTCTCTTTCTGAAAATACCATCATTTTCCACTGCATCTCAGTTCACCAATCTAGAAGTGAAAGGTTCGTACCCCTTTATTTATTCTTCAAATTAGTTTGCATTAGCTATTCACTTTAAGGCCAGAATAACTGTAATAGACTGATGGAAGTCTATGTCATGTTCATTATATAATGGATGAAATAAATTTGATTGTTTCATCCTGTGAAACAAAAGTGGAAAGAGACAATGGTTAAAAAGATGGCAATGCCTAGTACATGGGCAAAGAGCAAATACTTACATCCAGTTTCACCTTTTGATAACTACTGTAGCACCGGCTACTTCATTGTCTTCCAAAGTGTGAAAGTTAGTTTACCCAGCATCCCATGTGAGGGAAAGCTCCTCCCATTCCTGGCCATAAAAGCAATGGAAGATCAAAACAGCACTCAGTTGCGAGCCACATGCAGCACAAGACCCATGGACCAAAAGCATCATGGATCTATCAAGCAAATTAAAAATTAAATTCTCTCCCTTCAGTTCATTTAAGTTGCACTTCCAGTTCTTTCTGAGTGACCCACAAGAAAATATCTAACACTTTGGTGTATCAACTGATGTAGACTACGACATGATTAAGAGCTGTTTGTAAACTTTTTATCTCTTCTCTCTGCTACACCAGCTACCAGCTACCAGTCTCTTTGGGCTCCTGTGACTTGAACTATATTTACCTTTACAGCACTGTAGTGGGTGGTTAAGGCTAATCTTGGTGAAGCTCTAGAAAGACCTGTGATGCAAATACAAGCGGGTGTGTAATGAAGAGGAAGCAGTATACAGTAGCATTAAAAATCCTTTTTTTGACTTTTGATCTGAATCCATCCTTTAGGCATTCTGCATCTGTAGCTAAGGTTTGAATTAATTTTTGCATGCTTCAGCACAAATGATTAGCAGTATTATTCCCAAAACCATAAACTATTTCTGCTACCACAGTAGGTTACAGACTCTCTTCAGTTTTCTTCATAATAGAAGTGTTTACTTCTAAATAATTCATATATCATACCAGGATCCAGGTTAAATATAATGCTCACAAACTCACACTCAAAGGTATACTAAGGATATGTTAAGCAAAGAAAGACAAGAAAGAACAGCATGGTTCTCCCATAGCCTGAAGGAATTAATTTCTTATTTTCCCTTTCCAGTTTTCAAGGAAATCTTTAACATTAATTCTGTCAAGGTATGCCTTAAAAACAGAAATCAGCACATGAAGCTGACAGAACACTGAATTAAACAAAAGTGCATGGTTCTATAGGCGTAAATCCCACAGAACACAGTTTAAAAACAAATCAAGAACAAGTGGTTCTAGTTCATCTCCCACTCTTGAATAGGTCAGTGATTTCTGTCCACAGAGTCATGGCCAAATTATCTGTTCCAGCTCAAAGAAAGATGTGTTAATTGCAAAGTGAGCAGTACATGATGTTTTACCATTCACTAAGAATTCTCTGGCCTGAATTTCACCTCTGCCTTAGATTACTGCAGCTTGAGCTGGAATGTCTGAAATTAACTGAGCCACAGAGAATTACAATAGAAATTCAACAGCTAACAATATAATAAATGTATTTCAGCATCAGCACACACAGAGTATATACATTTAATTTTAAAAAATGTATATGGGTTATGGCTTAGAAATCACATTAATATTTATGCAACCTCTTCACTAGGACAAGCTGTTGCAGTAAGGTTGCTTATGGTTTCCATTAAATCAGTGGGAGACCACATATCTGAGATGTAGGAGCAGTAATTGCCCCACACTTGCACCATCTCCCTTGGCCATCCTTCTACTGATTAAATGAAGCCTGGGGTGATTGCACTCATCCTGCATTTCTGAAGTAGAATAAACAGAACTGCAGCAGTCACTTGGTGAACACAAGTGTTCTTTTGCAGTCGGGCTGAGTAACAAAGTGCGCAAACCTGGGCTGCCTGCATTTGCCTGGCTGTCAGTGAATGAATGCAGAGAGAATCATTGTGTGACGTAAATTGCTTCTGGGTTAAAAATAAATAATCCATGACCCAAATACAAAACTATAAGTTAATTATAGATCTACCTTGATTGAATAACTCTCCATGTTCCATATCTAATAATTCCTCCTATTTAATGAGTACAATAAGTTGTACACTTAGAAATGAACTTCTCAGATAGTTGAAGATGCTAATTTTGGCAGTTTCCACCTTCTGAGAAGAGCTTAGAGACACTGACAATTGTTGAAGGATCTCACTCTGGTCCTGTTTCGTAGGTTCTGGTAAATAAAAGTCATTGTTACACAAAGGAGCACAAGAAATATGAAAAATATTGTAAAGTGGTAGTTTTTCTTTTATCACTTCTACCAGTGTATGAGAGTAGAGGTGAGAGTATGTTCTGAGATGCTATGTCATAAGCATTTTTGTCGAATATAAATTGGACAGGGAGCAATGTGCTGAGAGATGAAGGACATGAAAATGTTTATTTAGTTACCAAACTTCCTATTCCTACCAAAACTGCTGACCTATACTTTCATAGTAGAGGTGGTTCACCTAATGAAGTAAAGATGTGACTTCCTTCACCAGTCATAGTGTGATTTCTTCATAACAGACAGCAGTTATTAAAAGATTAATCATAATCATGTGACCACATGTTGAAAACATTAGCAGATGTTGAACCATTACAGTGATCCATTTAGCAAGATCAGCCTGAAGAAGTGAGTCAAGGGGGGATTTTAATATGGAGAAATGAGACAGCAGTGGAACTGATTGGTCTCTAACATTGAAAATCAGTTTTGAATTAGTGTGTTGCCACTGAGAGTGTTATTTCTCTGATTTCTAAACAAGTACATAATCACAAGCACTTAGCATAAATTTCCATCTCTGTATGTATTCGGATATAAATAAATGACTGGATTGTTCTCAGCCATTTTGGGGAAAAAAAAGGTCACATAAAAATAGATAAAAATTGAAATATAGAACACATAGATTTTTGTAAAAATAAGCCCTACTGTGTTATGCATATCTTAGCTCAAATACTGTTAAAATTTAAAAAGTAGGAAATGGTTGCTGTGTATTTTCAAGTCTTACCCATTGTGTGAAAAGTGTGTGAATCAACAAACACAGGTAACCAAAGGCAACCACCTAACCACAGCTGAAAGGCAAAGAGCAGATTTATTTCATTAACTCACTGGCAATGTGGGCAGCAGACACATGAGGACACACAGGCTTGGTTAGGCTCAGCTCATCTTAGCGACCATGGAGTGTCAAGCATGGCTGTGAGAGCGTGTTATCTCTACACAAGAATTCTACTGCTCAAAACAGGCAGAGGATTGACATCAGTAGGCATAATGAATGGAGTTTTCCCACATGGACAATGTTTAATTTCTAGTTCATTTGTTCTGTTATTATATATAATGTTGTGTACACCATCTCATGACAGCACAAAAATACTTAGCAGTTAATGTTGTATCCCTCTGTCCAATTTGAGAAATGAAAAACGCCCCATTTGTTACATTACATCGGGAAGCCAGCTAATTTACCCTGATTCATTTATCCTTATACGTATTTGATACAAGTGTAAAATCGATACATTCAACTGCTTATTATTTTCTAATATTAAAAAGAGAAACTAAACCTAAAAAGTACATTACTACTATATACTAGATAAGAATGTGAAGATAGGTGGACATTTGACTTGACAAAGTAGAGTGAGTCTTGTTTTGTCTTGAAAGGTTGTCTTTGAGGATATGATACAAAAAAATTAAACGGAGGACAACTGATAATGTGTCCCCATAAATTAATCATGCTAATTTATGCTGCATAATGAAATTTCAAATTAAAAACTGTAGTCCTGACCTATTAAACCCTCCTTATTTGCATGAATTTAATATATATAATTCCCTGCTCTGTAAAGATTCGTGAACCTGTTTAACTTTCTTCACCTCCAGAATCTTAAGTGCAACATAAAGGTAAATGTATAAATAAATCTCATTTTAAAATAGCATCTGAAGAAAATACTAAGGAGGCATCTCCTATATACAGTAAGTGGTTCTGTGTTTCCATGGATATTAAATAGAACTATTGAGTATACTGGGATTTACAAACCAGCAAACTTACAGGAAAAGTCTAAACTGATCTCAAGGAGTTTAGACTGTTAAGGCATTGATAACTCATTTTCCATATCATTCAATAACACATTGCACACTTTTAACATTTATCTCAGTAGGAGGAGAAATATCTCTTCAGATTTCAAATCTTTCAATCTCATTTGAGAAAATCCCTAAATTACAGATGAGTAGATCATTGATGTCTCTTAAATGAAAAGCTATGATTGCCACACACTAGTACTCTTAGCATAAAAATAGAGGATATAGTGTAAAAAAGGCTGTTTCATTGTTCTTTTTTGAGGTTGACGGAATTGAAACCAATGCAAGTTCTGGCTTTCTCTAATGGCAAGTCATCTGTATGTTTTCCAGAGAGACTGGACTTTGGCAGTACTGGGTGTCAGACTTCAAAAACTTTAAATTCTTCATCCAAGTCAAAGTTGGTATTTGTGCCAGTGGTTTAGTATCTCAGACGTAGTCTCATGTAACATTTCTCAGATTCTGATTTATCTCAGTATTTGGTTTCCAGCATTTACTTCAGTTCAAATGACTACTGTATTAGGTTTTGGCAGGAGTCCCATAGCAGGACTGATACATTTTTTACTGTGATCTCTGAGTGTTTTATTATGCACCACTTGGGTTAGCGATTGCACTGAAATTTTAAAATCTTTGTGCAGTCCCTCATCTGTGATTCTCGTTTCTCAATTTGAAAATCGAAATTGCCAAGAATTTCTTTAGCTGACAGCCAGAGCCTTATTTCACTTCTGCTTCAAATCTGCTGTAGCACATGGCTTACTTGATTTTCTTTGTGTGTTTAGGGCTACACAGAGTTCCTGCTGAGGTTCTGATATGAATGCAAAGTAAAGTCGGCTCCTAAAAGAAATTAACAGCCCTCTTATTGCTAATTAAAAGCTCTTTGCTTTCTCTCCACATGGCCATTGCAGCTGCTTCACATCCTCTCAATGTTTCGAAAACACATAAATTCAAAGACAATATTGTGAACAGCACCTGGCACTTGCTGCACCTGCCGTGATGAGACTATATTTCATTCTGTCAGTAAATTAAAATTCTCCAGAGCTGAAAAGGATGCTTTTTTTCTCATTCAACCTCTCCCATTTTCCCCAGTGGTAAAGAGACAGTAGTTTTGCTTCCATTTTCGATACTAAATATATCATATTGTTGTTTGCTTCAGTGGTGCAGACACCTGCCTCCTGCTGTAAATGTTGTGTTCCACTTTGGAAAGATTTCCCCAGGGCTCCACATTCAAGTATTGGCTTGTAACCATGGCTTAATATCATGTCAAAATCTCTTAAGGAAGATGCAGCTTGTCAAGTCATCTCAGGATTGAACCTCTATCTAGTGAAATTCTGAAAATATCCTTTGAGTGTTTGAAGCGTAAGAAGACAAATAAAAGGCTAGCAAGTCATTTGTAAAGATAATAGCTAACAGCACGCATTTTCCCATTCCCTCCCCCACTTTCCATTAATGTTGATAAAGGGAGAAGAATAGACTACAGGTCAGTGATCCTTGTTATTTGTATTCAGGTCAAAGAAAGTTCCAAACTTTTGTGTTTTGAACATGGCAGCAAAATGGAAGGATAGGGAAAGAAAACCTCAATCAAACTGTGGTAGATTTAAGCTCTGATATTTTGATCTTAAGCTTATTTTCAGAAAAGAAATGGCAAGCAGGAAGTTTTTTACGATAAAGGACTTAACAGAAAACAACAGGATTTGGCTGGATCCTTGTGGCATGATGCTGCCGTTTTTGCAACAGTAGAACAGTATTTTTTTTTTTTTTTAAGAAATTCACAATGATTGCATTAGAAGTGGGACTGATGAAATAGCTATTCGACTAACAGAAATGATTACTTGGGATTTTAGTATACAGTAGGAGAGAATTTACCAGTAACTTTTACTAAGGGTTACATGAAAAAGGTTTTCACATATTATCAAAAGGGTATGTGTCCTCTTTTTTTTTTTTTTCAGATTGAGAAATGGTTCTTTAGATAAATATTAACCTCATCCCAAATTTCTATATAGTTCAAAAATTTGTACTAATATTGCTCAGCAAAGGGAGAAAACCAAAACCCAACAGCAAATCCCAATACCACTTTGGATTAAAACCTAATAGAGACAAGAATCTCTATTTTAGTGTTCTTTTTCACCCTAATAGTATAAAACTATCAAGAGCAGCAAAAGAACTTCAATATATTACTGTTCCTTTTCTTTCCCAAACATAGCAAACCCAAGCCTGCAAGTCTGCAGGCTTGAAGGAGTGTGGGCATGCTTGGCATGAATACAAAATCTCAGAGTTTAACACATCATAGCAAACTCTTTATGGAAGAGGCCAAGGAGAACTCACAGTTCCCACTCAGAGAAGAGCACGGCACAGAGCAAAGGAAATGCTAACATTTGACTGAAAAGTTGTTACAGATGGAAGGGAAATAACATTTGGGCTGTTGAAGCCCTAAAAAAAATATTTTTCATGTAATGCCTGTTATTCACACATAATGTCTAACAGTAACTGATCTTCACTAACAGGTCTAAGTGAATTTTGCTGAAGGCTGATCAAATCTATTTTAATTCATAGTACCATTATTCAGAAGACACACATGAGAACTGAAAATTTGATTGATTACTTTGGAAGATAAATTTGTGGGCTTCACTACCCTAAGACATACAATTTATGAAATCCCTAAGAAAGTGAAAAGTGTATGTTACATCTAGCATACAAATTCTTCACAATTTTTAGCTGTAGTCAAGGAGGAAAAGAATTCCATTTCAATTGTTACAATGTTGAGCATGTTTTGAAACCTAAAACAATTGAAAAAACACGATAAAAAGAGGCCAGTCAGAGAAACTTCTAAAGCAAAACAAAATATAATTAATACTTCTTTATGCTCTCATATTTATATTTATAATGCCATTATGCTGAATTAAAAGATGGCATTTCAAAACTCTATTTAAATCATTAGATAATTAAATCTTTTCAATGCTTAGCTATTTCTAGTGTTCACTCTTAAAAAAAAAAAAAAAAAAAAAAAGGGATAGCTATTTCAAGTGCATGCATTCCTGATTATCTCTAGTTAAATGATTTTGGGCAGTATTGGTGCATCTGGGTCATCATGACAGATTTTAATATTTAGAAGTAATCACATTTCCTTCTTTTTAACTATTTTTGCCAAATTTCTTTTGAAAACCTAAGGCTTTTTGTAGGATATTTAAAAGACTTATCCTATTATGATGCTATCATTTGAATCTCTTATTAAAGGTATATTGTTTTAAAAACAATATATATTGAATCTGGTTTTGTTTTTCTCACCACATGTCTCAGAACAATATTTATCAAATCCTTGATACTCATTAACTTTTCTCCCCAGTATGTTTTTCAAATTCTGTTGATAATACCAATAATGGAGTTTTCCATACATCATGTAACTTTTTTTTTTTTTACTAACCATTTGAAGTGATGTGTTTGTTTTGTTTCCACTTCAATAAAAATCCTTACCCACATCATGAGAATTTACTTTGAAATAATTGGGGGTCTATCAAAGATCTTCTAAGATGCATTTTCTTTCTTAGTGTGTCAAGTCAAGCTTTTCTCATGAAAAACACAGATCTAGCAAACACAAATACTGATTTTTCTACTTTGGAGGATTTTTTATTGTTTTAAAAATGCTGGAATGTTTTTAACTTTGAAAAACTAATCTTACTTTTCTTCCTAATTTCACCTATTCAATTTTTTTCTCTTAGAAATTATTTACTCATGAAAATTTTACTTGAATATTTATTTTGTTTTTATATTTAACAACAAATTAAAGTGTTCAAAATTTAAAAATCACATTCATTTAACTATAAAATATCTTAATTTAAAAAACACTCTGTTTAGTCAAGTTTATGAAAGTTTTTGATTATCAAACTTTAGGAAAGCTGATAAGCTTTCTTCGCAAAAGAAGTAAACCTGTAATGAGTACTGGTCATGGATGAAAATGTCTTTATTCACTGTTTCTGCTTCCTGCCCCATTCTTATCATAGTCCACTTTTCATGGAGAGTAAATATCTTTTATTTTCCTATACTCCTGTGTTGGCTTATTGTCCATTTAGCATGGTATACAACTAATTAACAGTGAACACCAGTCCTTCTGAACATACTCCTCTGAACACTAATAGCTTATTCATAGTAGGTATAACTACCACAACAGCCGTAAGTTACAATGTGAATAAATTTTAAATACAGAAAAATTGTTGGTGTGTTAGATAAATATATCGTTGAAGAAAATTAAATTTTCAAGCTCAAAAGACTCACTCTTTTCAGTATGTATTGTTATTTATAAATAAGGAAGACTGTTTGAATGACCTCTCAGTCACGGAATCAGCCATAGAAGGAATAACACTTGGGACTCCTAGTTCCAATTGTTATATTCCAAGTTTCCCTTGGTGTTTCCCTTTCTTTTTGTTCTTTTGCTGCATCATTAAAATTCATATATAAGTAACAGGAGAGATACCAAGTTGAAAGGTGCTGTCTATAAATTATTTATATTAAATAATAGAATGACTGAAATTGGACTAAGCAAAGAATTGTGAAACAAACCACCTAATCAATGTAAATTAAACAACTTCTATTTGCTTCAATATTTAAAGTTAATTTAGATATCCCTTATGTAGTACAGCTTTTTTTGCAAGGAATTTAACTTGATAAAAAGCATGAATTTAATGAATAAATTTGACTGATAAAACTTCATGTAATGTAAATTAAATGGTTTAAAGAACAGGCATCAAAAGGTCATTCCAAATAGTCTATCATTATTAAAATATGTTAAACATATATTGGTGTCATGTCATAATCAACTCTTGCCTTACTCTATGTCATTGGTTATTTGTAAGAAAATAACAAATAATCAATGACAAAGTCAACAGTAAGTAAGAAGTCACTTGTAGGGAAATACCTGGATTGCATAGTAGACTGAGAAGACATAAAAATAACATTTTACAATGATGAAATATAAGTGATAAAGAATTAAGATATACTTTCTGTGTGAGATCTCTATCTATGTAGAATCAGTGATTCTAGAAAGGCCAGGCTGATCACAGTGACAATGACTAAAAGATGAACTTTTACTGTGTTCCAATAGCTGATAGAGCAAACACAAATCTTGACATCCCACATTCTCAGACACTAAATTTAGATCAACAAAGTTCATGTCCACCATTCAAGATGAGAAATTTGAAGAGAACTTCAAGTATGCAGAAAGTTGCAAGTAAGGTGATTGCAATGTTTAAATGACTGTCAGAAGCAGAGATGGACTGTGAGTTCATCTGTATAACAGATAAAGATTTCATGCAGTCCAAGTTCTGGAAGATAAAAATGAAAAATTAGACATTAATCCCTTCTTTTTAAGTGTGGAGATATTTATTCACCACAAAAATTAAAAAGTTTTGTGGCAGATAGAACAACATATCCAGTCATGCTCAACATATAATAGACAAAAGAATCAATCCATATTATAGACAACAAAAATTTCTGATGTAAAAGTATATTGTATTTTGGACCAGAAGCAAGTCAAAGGGGTACTGTGGTTTATATTATGTGAGCATAATTAAAATATCTCAATAATCTGTTCAGTGAATTAATATTTTGAAATCTGTATGCATCAATGAAAAATAGAACTTCAGATTTCACTAATGATGTTGAGTTTGAACCTGGCAATCAGGCTACAGCATTTGAACATGACTTAAAATCTAGAAAGTGTAATGTGGATACAAGAATGAATAGACCTTTTTTGATTTTATGTTTATAACTACCAATCACTTTTGAAAATCTTGTGATAAAAAGACAAGTAGAAGAAAACACTAGATTCCATGTTTCGTGAATGTTTTAACAAAAGAGGCTAATTAGTGCAGTTGCACTAAATTTGGTGAAACTGTAGAGTAAATAGATTTTTATTTTACATGGCTTAGTTTTGATCCTTGTAGGGTTTTTTCTGATGCAAAATTAAATTATTTTTGTCCAGTAACAAACGTAATTTGAATGTTGTTAATTTAATAGACTTATCTTCCCTCTAAGTGTTGGACTAAAATTTACAAATATTCTTTCAGAGAATTGGGAAAATTATCATTTCTCTTTGTCCCCATTTATTGGTATAATTTTTTTTTTTAACTTAATGCTATGCAAAAGCTTTATGTCTTGTCCCTGTCACTGACAATGACCAAATACTATTTCATGCTTAAATTGTCAATGCTTATATCTTATTGCCCAAATACCTTTGAAAAATTAATTTCCTTCACTGACACAGTATGACAAAGAAACCAAATTGCGTGTAGTAACTGAGTGGTCAATGGAATTTTTCTAAGCATGGTTTCCCAGGGCTCTCTCTAAGGCCTACTAAAAAAAATAGAAGACTTAAACTGATTTCAGCACGTACTGGAAGAGAAAACATTCAGGATATTTTCTCATGAAAGGTACAGGACAAGATATGTTTAAAATTCTAACATAACAAAATAAAGATGAGTCATACAGATGCCATGAACCAAAATCAGCCACTGTCATTAGAGGTCATTTGCTGACACAAAAGGATATTTTATTGGCATAGTCGAAAAAGTGTATTCATACCATCTCCTTTGGTAACATGGTTTAGACACTGCCTTTACTGAAAAGCAAGCACTCAGTTCACTAAACACTAAGTATGCTAACTCACAGGGGAGAAGAATATAAATAACCATTTCCCTGTTTATATCAGATTAGGCATCCCTTTTGGGATGATAAGGACTTCAAGCAGGTGCTTAGAAGCTGAGTGATAGTGATATACTTCTCTCAAAACAGAACATTTTCCACATGGGAGTCCAAATACTACATCATCTTTGATGAGGCATATGAAACTACTTCTATCATATTTGAGAATGGGACCGCATGAGTGATTAGAGGTCTGAAGAACATGCTCTGTGAGAAAAACCTGAAAGAGTTGGGTCTGTTCTCCCTGCTTGGGAGGACTCAGTCAAACTATTCCAGTATTTAAGGACAGCTACAAAGAGAAAGACCATTCTCTCTCTTCACAAGAAGACACAGAGAAGACAAGGAATAGCAGCTACAAGTTGCACTGGGAGAGATTTCATTTTGATATAAGAAAGGAATTTTCTACAGTGAGAACAATCAATCCCCAGGAACCACCTCCCCAGGGGCATTGTAGTTTTCTCATTGCTGGAGAGTTTCAGCATGCAGTTGCATGGGGGGGCTAGTTAATCTCATCTAGATTCCATTTCACAAAAAAGGTTGAACCAGATGATCTCTCGAGGTCTCCTTCAACCTGGGCTGCTCTACAATTCTATGATTCCATGATGTAGAGAGCAGTTTCCCCAGGAAAAAAGAGAACCCTGGAAAAACGCCTTGGGAAACCTCATTCATAGTGCTATAAGCAAAAGGCTTATAGTCATGCTCTCTTTGCAAATGATTACCAGAAAGTTCTCGGTTCTCTGTGGTATCATAGGTTGATTTTTGGTGCAAGAATTTTAATATTCTTAATCATCATTCCCTATTGGACCCTTTCCTCAGATCCTACCTTAACTCCCCATCCACACCGGAATGTATAAATACCCCTGTCTGACCCTAGACCCAGACTTTGGCCTCGTGCCCTTTTGTCCCTTGTTACTGCCTTGATCCAGTTCAATCCAATGCAGCGGATGCCTAATTGTTTGGGTTTTTTTATGTATTAAAATTACTTTTCGGACAATGTCTCCCTCTCCATGAAAGTCGGCAATTGGGCAAGAGTCCTGAGGAAACTCAAAGGGGTGTCATAGTCTGGGCTAGACCCCAGGAAGTTTCACCATGAAAAGCGGCTGCTATACTCCCCCAAAAGGTTAATAACCAAATCACAGTAATATACGTGTTGAAAGAAATATCCAGAGGACACACAGTCATCCCTTCTTTTGAAATAAAGGTCTATGGCCTAACTATATTAAATTGCTCAAGAACACTTTCAATCAATTTTTGAATGTCTCCAAGAATGGACACTCCACAAACTCTGGCTAACTTTTTCTGGTGTTCAACCACCTTATAGTAACCCAGGCCTTCCCACCTTCCAGCTTATTTACATCACCTTCATTGTGCATATCTAGGGAATCTGGCTCCATCTTTGTCTTCTCTAATTAGATGCTGACAAAAAGCCTTATTCTTTCAAAGATGAACAAACCCAACTTTCTCACCCTCTCCTCACACCTGAATCCCTCTTCCAAAGCCTTTCTTCCATGAAGATCCCAAAATGGGACACAGCATTCCAGATGTGACCTCACAATTGCCGAAGAGAGTGTAAGAATCATTACCTTGGACATGATGGCTGCGTTCTTGGTAATACAGTCCAATATGTCATTGGCCTTCTTTGGTGCAAGGCCGCTCTATGTTCAACACATTGTCCACCAGGAACCCAGGACCTTCTATGCAAAACCACATTTCTCCCAGTGAGTCTCCTATGTAGTCGGTTAAATCCAATTGTCAGTTTCTAAAGCAGTGAACAGAATTTCTGTCCTTTGCCATTAGCTTTAAGAATGCTTAATGCAAACAAAAAATTGGAGAATTTAGCAGCATTTCTGTTGACTTTGTCCACACTAAAGTTAGGGTTTGGGTGCTTTTCAGAAATATATTTCTGACAGGATATGCTTAAGTAGATTTGCAATGGATTAGCCAAAAATTGTCCCCTGACCCAAAACCTTAAGTTCTTGCAGAGAGTAGTGTTAAGTGTACCTTTCAAAAAATTGCTACCTTTTTCTATACTAGTTCGTTTAGAAGTGAAGATGTGGATTAAATACTGTTTTGCTGGTGGCTCAAATATGGCTTTTGTTCAAAACATTTTTATGTATTTCTTCTAATTAGGACTGTATTATGCCTTTTATAAAATCCTTCCTTTGTCAGGAAATAAAGGAAAAAGACCAACTGACTATCAAAGTTTATCTTTTTCCTTTTTGGCTATTCTAGTAGTAATGAAAATTAAGAGCAAGTGTTTTATTTTGAACCAGACAACTAGTTAACGTTTCACACAGCAGCTCCAGTAGTGCTAAATTTCTGCCTGAGAAATTTACAATAGAATGCAAAAGGAGCTGACAATTGTGCTGGAATTAAAATGTTAGCACTCCATTTCTAAATGTGGATTGTCCTAAGTATGGAGTCCAAACTATTAATGTTGTAGGAAGGGTCGCTGACATTTGAAAATGAGATATGTCAAAAATATTAGCAAAGCAGCCTAAGAGAAATAGCCATATCTGATTGTCAGAACTATTTTAATGTTGTTTAATAGTTGTACAAAAAAAAAAAGCGGATGTCTGAGAAATCCCCTGACCTACATTTCTATCTTTTTCACAAGTAAATTGCCTTTTGCACCTTTTAGAACTATGTTGCCACCCACTATGATGATTACTTCCAAAATACAAAGTATTGCATGATTAGGGATCTTTAAATGCATAGCATGTTGAAAGAACATAATAAAGAATGGGTGACCTGAAGAAATATGAACTACATCAAGCCCTGCAACTGTTTGCTTTCTGAGGAACGCAGGTAAATTGAGTGTCAGTGCTTTTATACCTTAGACTTTAAAAAATTGTTTTGCAAGCTGTTACTGTAAAAATCTTATACCACCTTTACAAAAACTGTAAAGACACATGTTTACAACAGAACAAAAACCATAATACCAGCTCACATCTATTAATAGTAAGCTTCTGAAACACAGTTTCCATTTGTGTTTCCAGCCCTTTTGGGAGATTAATTCAGTTAAAGAAGCAAAGATGTTCTTTTCTGTTCTGCAGCTATTCAGGCATACTTTTACATACCGATCCCTGTTGCTCTTGTCTTCAAAGGACAGGTCAGGTTCCTATGGTACTGAGAGGGCTAAGATGCTAAAAAAAAAGAGTAAAGAAAAAGCGGAATTGTACCTGAATACCTGTTGTGAAACCAAACTGAGTTACATGCTGCCAGAGCTCCTCTTGATGCCAATGTTAAGGCCTGTGCAAAAGTCAAATGCAACATGAGATTCTTCAGATGAAGTGCTAACTATTTCTTGTTGACTTATGATTCTGTTACTATCCTGATTGTAGTGTCAAAGATGTTCCTCAGGTTGTTTTGAGGAGAGCTACTTGAGGCACCTGGTTATGAAGACTGACATTTTGCTAAGAGAATGTTAAAATTTTTGCCCTTTATGCCAGTATAAAATTATTGTGTGAAATGTCCTGGTTTTCTGTGTTGTCCATCTTGTACAGCTTGATAATTCCACCTATTTCAGGAGTACAGTCTGCAAATTTATCAAATAAGAAATTTCTTAGCACATTTTAAACCATCTGATCTAACAGACAATCCAGACTTATACCAGTCACAGGAAAAATTAGGAAGTAAATTCTTGGAGATAATACAAAGGAAAAGTGAGAAATAATGAGGTATGGTAAACCTTGCTAGAGACACCTTTCTTTTTGTGATAAAATGACTACCTAAAGGGAGTAGTGTATATAATTTACCTTAACTTTTCTAAGGCTTTGACACAGTACCCTAGTAAAACTGAAGAAATAAAGATTGGATGGGTAGACTACAAGGCAAATGAAAAACTCACAGAACTACTCTTTTACTTTGCCTTCAAGGGGTAGAGATCATGGTTTTGAAGTCTTATTTGGTAGTGAGCCATGAATGTCATGCTTGGTTAAGTACGGGAACTAACACTGCTTAATGTCATCAACAGTTTGGAGTGTGGGACAAAATACATCATCATTACATCTGTGAACAAACTAGGGCAAATGGCTAGTGTGCTGGATATCAGGGCTGCCATTCAGAGGTACCTCAAAAAGATGGAAGATTGGGTTAACAGAAACATCATGAATTCCAGCTAAAACAAATGTGAAATCTTGCTGCTCAAACAGGCCATTCCCTGACATCAGTGCAGGCTGGTAACAGACTTTTGCAGAAAGGAGCTGAGGGCCAAATTACAATTTAAAATTTAATGCAAACAGGTTGAGAGGACTGATAAGTCACCTCTCTTCAAGCCCAGTGAAGTTGCATCTATAACCCTGCCTCCAGTTTTCAGCTTCCCCATGCAATTGATGAACCTGAGAAAGCATAAAAGTAAACCATTCATGCAGTGAGGGCTCCAGAAAGAATTATGCACAAGGAAAGGCCGAAGAAAATTGGTTTGTTTAATTTGAGAAGGGAAAGCTTGGAAAAAAATACTATTGCAGCCGTCCTCTACCTAACAAAGTATTACAGAGAGAAGCTAACTCAATTTGGGTTTTCACAGTGGAAGCAAGGGGTTGCAACAAAAGAAATTCCTTTTGCATATTTGGAAAAAAATCACAGTGAGAGGAATGATAACATATTCAGACATGTTGATCATTCTTGGAAATTTAAAAAGCTCATTTGGAAAAGTTCACAGGTACCTTGATCTAACTTGGAATCTATTTTTGCTTTGAGAAGGATGTTAAAATAAATCAGGTCATGCCTTTTGCTCTTCATTTTCTGTAATTCTGTCATTCAAACACACTTATTGAATCCATTGACAGAGAAAACAAAGTTCAACATTCCTCATAGAAAAAAAAAAAGAAAAAAAAATAGAGAAAAGAATGAAAATAGAAAAAAAATCAAACAAACCTATATGTATTTTGATGTGACAACTGCATTTTTCAATCAGCAAATACAACTCAGCCCTAAAATGTATCACATCAAATTATCATCGGCCAATAGATATTTCTGAATAACCGTATGATAAACTGAGTAAAGAGTACAAGAGTAGGTAGAATACCAATTACTCATGAAAGCTATGTGTCACAGAGAAATAAGCAATAAGTTGATAAATTATTAAAGGCACTAAGGCAAAAGAGTTAATGACAATTTCTATTCCAACACAGAGTATAATCTCATAGGGGCCAAGTCCTATAAACTTTCCTATGCACAGGATATGATTGCTCATGTAGAGAGAAAATGATCCCTCTTCAGGTACTTACATCTGTATTTGATGTTGCTGCATTTGAAGACCTTAAGGAGAAAACGAGTAGTAGAAAAAGTTCTTTTTAGGGACCTTAGCTAGAGGAGAATTTTACTCCAAAATATATAAAAATTATTTGAATGAGACAATGCATGGGAGTAAGGACTTATCAAGAGCTTTTAGCCCTGGGCATTGAAGATTTATATTATGATTTCATATGCCTTTATCTCTTACGGCAAAAAAAAAAGAATATTGAAAGTCTGGAAATACAAACTCCCCTAAATTTTTCCGTCTCAAGAAACTGTGCTAAACCATCACAGGGGACAGAAATCTCTCTAAGTTTGTTACAAATCACCCAAGAAATAATATGATATCTTTTGGGCTTCTTTGCTTGATTGTTTGCTGACTCGCTTTCATTTTTATTTTTGTTTCTGTTGGAGAGAGAGAGGTTGTAAGCAGGAATGAAAAGAGAAACAATATTTTCTTTTCCTAGTAGCTTAAAAGCTGTCACAAAGCACTTGGCCAGAAACTACCCCCCAGTAAATGGAGATGATCTGAAAACACTAAAGGAGACAATATGTTTCTTGTTACGGAAATTTCTTCAGGGAAAAGAGAAATATAAATTATTCAGAAAGTTCCAAAGGTTTGGAACAACTTGTTTATGAAACATGCATGACCATGAGACAACAAATGTAAGTGCAGCAATTCTCAAACACTATTTGTGCTACAATAAGTGAAAGGTCTACATTGAATGATGGTTGACTGAACTGATAAGTGGTTGAAGCCATTTGTCAAGGTAAAAAAGTGTGTAAAGCCTCATTTTCTTCATACTTAAAGAGAAATCAGTTCAGTTGAAAGAGGAAGTATTTTGCTATAATTATTTAAATTAATTTTATTTGTGATTATAAAGATTTTATATCAAATATATCCCATCTGCAATAACAATTAAGTGAAAATTTTCTCTGAGAAAGCATTAAAAAATAAAATTTTGCTAAATTTAATAGCTATGCATAAAAATGTTTATATTGTGCTTTAGCCAAGTCAAAAATGTGAACTTTTATCTAAGTCCCCTGAATATTGTATTTATTGTCAAAGATGCTAAATCTATAATGCATTCATTAATAGATATTCTATCTTCCTTTGCATTTCATCCAGAATTATTATCTATTTAATCACAATATGTATTAAAATCTTCTGGGTACATGAGAAGCAAATAGAGGTTCTTGAATTGTCTGCATGAAGGCTGCCTTGATTCTGAGAATTGTTTTGACTCATAGTTATTTTAAACATTGTCTAATTTTTATTGATTAAATATGATAGTTTGAAGTCTCATTTGTCTGTGGAAGAAAACTGTAAAGAGTGGGGTCCTTTTCTTGGGTGCAAACTATCAGCTTAATGAATTCTATGTACCATATACTATATGCGATTTCTACACACTAAAGTAAAATGAATGGGCAGCATGCAACTCTTTAGTGGAAAACCAGTGGTACGGGTATAATAAATGTTTGTTGAAAAATAGCAGTCAACAGTATAAAGCAACTATTTATTAAAAAAGTTAATGTTTGCAGCAAACACTACTAAGTTTAGGGAATCAAAAAACAATAACTTGTCACTTCCAGAGAGGGTTGTAATATGATAAAAAAGGAGCTCAATCATCACTGTTGTCTGCCAAGGACATAGTTTATCAATGTCACTACTATAATCACAACATGACTAAAGAAATTATATTCACACTTGTTCATAAAAGACTTGTATGTGATGGCAAATAATGGAAGCTTCTCTTGAGGGTTGTCTAACAAATTATCCAGAAAGTATTCTAAAAGATGATTTTAAATCAAAGATGCCATATTAGAATAATGCCGACATTCTTCCTTCTTTACCTTCTTGTCTTTCATAACATTGTTCTAAGAAACAAACTTTTGGATTGTGTTTAGAAGATAAATCTAAGTATTTTTGATCTACCTCTTCTGGTTTTCCCCAGTTTTTCTTTTTCATAATATATGTCTCTAACGAAATCCTAGGTAACCAAGATATACCAAATTAAACTTAAAAAGTATACAAAAAAATCAGAAAAAAAAGTAATATTTTTTACTTTGGACTACATGTATAGTATACTCTGTTCGGTGCTTCAATAAAATTATGTGGAGTTTTCTTTTAACATTTTTGTCATAGATTTAGATTCTGAGAATTCTCCTCTATGATTCTACGTAAGAGTTAAGAAATGTAAAATAATATTCACAGTCTTTTGAATGCAATAGTTTAAACATTTTCTTTCAGCTATTATTAGATAGCTGCAGTCTGAGTCACAAGTATGTTATACTTAAACATTCAGTCCTATCTTTATCTCAGAAAAGTGCCTGATGTCATATTGCATTAGCAGTTAAATTGCTTAAATGAAAGTTTTGATTCAAGATTCTCTAACAATATAAATTATTTTTAATTTTATATTTATAATGCGTATTTAAACCTTTTTAACATAATAAATTCCATATATCTTACATCTTAAAACATAGAAAAAATAGTTCATCAGACTAGTTTCTCTGTATGTGCAAAATTGTTATAATGCAAAGGGATGGTGAGAATAGTTTATAGTTGAAGAGAAAGCACAATCCCAGAAATATTCTATAGCACTCCATATAAGCAGTAAGATAGCTAGTACATCTCTGAGACCATAAATCAATTTTATAAACTTTCCTTTCTTTAGATTCTGTCATATTTGTTCATCAATAGTTGAGTTTTTGGATATTCTAAGACATTTCAAATGGTAGTAAATACCTATGATCAGGCCAAATCTTGTTCTGAGGTGCTGAGCTGACATGCCTTTTCACTTTCATTAGCTGTCTTGGCCAACTAATCCAGTGATGAAAGTAGGTACTCAAATACTTAGCTCCCACAGAAACACTCACATTTAGGCCTGAAGACAGACAGAGAACTGGCAAGATAATTAACAGTGCCTAAACTTATGTTGAGCATTCAACTTTAAGAAAATCTAAAATTTTACCCAGTTGGTTATGAGTGTAATTCAATTGACCACACATTGGTACCTTGTGGGTTTTGAGATGACAAAGAATATTGTAACTCATCTCCATCTTCATCCCAGAAAGCATGTCCTTTGTCATATCTACTAGGTAGTGGATATCTTTGCTATCCCAAAGCATCTTTTGTGATTCCAGACATCAAGGTATTGACTCAAACACTCCAAACACTAATATGTTGATAAGGTGTGTATTGTATTGTTCAAATAGAATACATGTTTCATGATCTAAACAAGATCACATATATGCTTTGGGTATTTTTTTGGTTTTCTGTATGAGAAATAGTTCTCCAGCCATCAGCTCATATGAAAAACCATGAGACAGCAGATATGAGAAAAAATAATAAATGAGAAAAGGAAAAATACTGCTTACTCAAATGATCTTTCCCTTTCCATTTTGTTTCCCTCATTAATACCATCATGAAATTCTAATTGTTTTGTATCAACAGTGATTTACATCGACTAAGTCAACTTAGTGTTTTGAGCAAACTTTATAGAAATTGTTTGCCAATCAAATGTTACTGTTACATTTCCTAGAGGGCAAAACTAACACTAAATAAAGCATGCCTTTTTTTTTTTTTTTTTCTCAATAAGATGTCAGGAGGGCTGTAGTGCTTGGTATTTTGATGCTTGGGTCAGCATAAGAGCAGTAAGTACCATATACCCTTTCCTTTAGAAATATCTCTACTAAAACAGCTATTACTATGGAAAACTATGGAAAACTATGTCAATGGAAAACAAATTGATGTAGTTGTCTTGCAAGGGTGTCCAGTGCTAGTTGAGACTCCTCAAAATGTCCCTCTAAACTTTTTTTATTTTTTGCCTATTTGGAGGTTCATACTTCTCCAATTGGTCCTTTGTCACATCACTGTTTGAATGTCGAGGCCTATAATGTTACTGTTGGTCAGGTAAGGCAATGAAACATCTTACTTGTCTGAATCTGTTCTTAAAAGGTTAATAAAGCATCACTGTTCTCAGTAGGTATTTTTCGTTGTTACTTGTCATGAGTTTCACTTACTAAAAATGTTGGGATATTTATTAATAGTATAGCAGTTTTAAGGTCATCTTGAAGCAAATTTGTATTTTAGTGTGCATCATGGAAACTATGGTAACTTTCTGAGTATGAATACCATAATTCAATACAATATATAATCTAGTTAGTTGATTTGTAATAGCTGCAGACTGCTATAAGCAATAACTGAAAAATCTCAGGAAAGAACAGCTAGAAAAAATATTCACAGGTCAAATCTGGGTTGAAACAGTAAAGCACTGATTTTCAGCAAGTGCTCTAAGATCACAGCTTTCAGTTTAGCAGACTTACTAAGGTGGTTGCAACACACTTTAATTACATGATTGATATGATCTTCAAAAGAAGTATCAGAATTTGGAATGACTCCAGGGTCATAACCATTATACAAGAGATAAAGAGAATAAAATAAACCTCTGCAGATTACACCTGAGGCCTTTTTTATTAGTAAGCTAATCAATAACAGCTTGCCGAATCAGCACAGGAACAAAAACAGAAAAATCTTCTCTTGCCCTAGAGAGAGGAGGATCCTGCAAAAGTCAGGGCTTGGGAAATAAAATGATAACATTGTAACTGGAAAAAAAAAAAAAACCCAAAAAAAAACCAAACAAAAAAAGCCCCAGACCCTCACATCAAAGTATTCTTTTCTAAAATCTGATTTCATTTTGTTCTGTCCATTACTCCTCATATTGCTTTCCAATTCTACCTTACCCCAGCACTAAAGAGGAAATTTCCCCTCTGGAAGGTTTTTATCTTTTATGAACAACATCAGAACTCCTTTTGGTATTTTTCCTCTGAGGGTAAGAAGCATATAAACCAAAGATCATTTTGTTTTCCATTCTGACTGTATTACTGCACTTGAGGGGAAATTTGTCTTTATAAAAGGGTTTATGACATTTCAGTGCAATGCAGTATGGTAACACTTGATAACTTTCATTTGGTTTTTTTCGCTCTTCTTTTTACATCAGATTTATGTGTTCTTCATGGAGTTATGAAGAGACAGGAAACCATAATTTTTATCCCAGAATTTTCTTTTCCAAATCATAACTGAAAAATGTGAAATTTCAAAAATCTTATGTTTTTTTCTATCAGTATTTCTTCTCAGTCCCGGATTGCTCCTTTTAATTCCGTTATTTTCTGAGACCTATGATTACAATAAGAGCTTTCTAAATTGAAAGATAAGGTGTATGCTAAGAGTGAAGAAACTATTGTAGGCATAAATAATATTATTCAAAGATAATAGCAAACTACAGTTTTGCTTTAAAAGATTAAACAAGTTTTACAACATTCTGTCCACAAAGCTTATGTAGATGGAAAATCATTCGACAGGAAGACTTCTAAAGTAAAAAAAAAAAGATAAATAATTTTTTTTGCATAAACTACTGAACTATTATTGTTTTATTTCTATTGCCCTATTTTTATTAGAATATCTGTCATTATTATATGTCAGTAAACTGCAAGCGGCTTTTAGTACTTAAACCTTTCCTTAATTATGTCTTGGAATACTGTATTTTTATTGCTGGGATATAATGCACACATTTGCACTCAAGAGGTCTAGTGCAGTACTCACAAAAGTCATCAAAATGCAGATTAAGAATCTTAGAATGATTCCCTAAAATCTTTGGGACCTTTTGGATACAAATCAGTGCTATTTTGGATTAAAATAATGTTGTAACATATCTGAATGAGTGACTGTGTCAAACATTATTCTAACTTAATTGAAGGGAATATATGTCTTGCTCTTCTCCACTGAACTTAGAAATATTTTTTTTTTGTTTCATCCTAGTTTTACATGCTTTTTTAAAATATATTTTTACAAGAAAAGACAAGTCTTTTTTCCATCTTTCAGGTTTATCATCCTACACCAGTGCTGTAATTTCTTCCCTGGCAGAAGCGATAAAAACATTCAACGGCTATTTCTCAGTGGCTTTCATTATGTTAACCACAGCCATCTGTATGAGTGGAAAATCCCAGAGTGTATAGTATCAAGCAACTTCTCAAGGTGCACTTCACCAATCTGGAAACACTGCAGATTGAGTTATAAATGGGCTTGAAGACCTGCAGGCAGTTATGACTGCTATCTCTAGACAGTAATTGAGATAGTATAGTGATGGTGCTCATTCTAGAATGGAAAGTGAAGTTTCAGTTTTTCTCTTTAGTTTATGATTATTGCTTCATTTAAATAATTTATTTTGCATAAAGTATACTCTTTTATTGCAAAACAAAATGAAATAAACCAAACAACCAGGGAAGAATACAGGTGTAGAAATTATGTTAGCAAACAGAAGCAGTATTCTGAGACAGAGATATCCACTCTCAATTCTGAGATTAAGAATTACTGATGTAAATATTACAAGAGTTTCTGGGGAAAGATCCTCCTTTCTAGAAAGTTCTTCTACTCTTTTTTCTTGCTGTAAAGTATATTATGATTGTTTGTTTTCTGCAGGCATCATCTTGGCAGTCTAGCATTTACATCACACAGGGACAACAGATTGTCATGCAGTATAGATTGTGTCATTGCTAAACACTAATTTCCCACAGCTTAAAGAGAACAAAGCTGAGCTTAGAGACAAGATTTGTTCCATTTTTTATTCTTTAGCTAGAGCACAGCTAATATTGATCTTCTATTTTTCAAAATATCTTTTTAAATAGAGTTTCCTGTTTCCTGGTTTTGGAGCATGGGGACATTATTTAAGGGAAACTGTGTAGGCTCAGGCTATCATAGTCATTCTGATTGCCTTGGAAAAAAAGAAAAAACTATGTAGAAAGTACTGTTTAAAAATTCTGTCCTCTAAAGAGATTTTTAGGGGAAGAGTTTCATTAGTATGAAGAAACTTGCCTATCAGGAAGATAGCCAAAAGAAGTTAGGTGATGCCTTGAGTAATTCCAAGGATAGCTGAGAAGTATTTTTTCCCTCCCAG
>WBMY01010238.1:133183-145379 GCA_013397315.1 Donacobius atricapilla | reverse complement strand
CCCCCCCCCCACCACCTTGGATGTTTGTATATATTTTAAAAATTTGACCTGCTTAAAGTACAGCTCCTCCCGGATTTGAAATAACACTTTTTTTTGTTGTTGTTGGTTTTTTTTCACCGTTACACCCTTGATTGAAAACAATTCAATCTGGTTATAATTCTATTAACCCCTACCTCCTAACTTTTGGTTTAACTACTACTTCTGGGAGAGGTGACTGCATTTTAAGCTTAATCTTTGCAAATGATGTGCAATAAGTGAGAAACCTGTCTCCGCCCCACAAACCAGGACTGGGAAGAAAAGGAGGGCTTTGATCAAGGGTGTTTTTCCCCTCCTGTGCTACTGATTTGCTTAGTGCGTATTCGATTCGCGTTCCCAGTAAGGCGAAGCTCTATATTTAGCCGGCATAAGAATCGGGTTTAAGAGAGTGGAATAATGAGTGGAACTACTAGTTTCAATGAATAAGATATTTAGAGGAAAACCCTGGTGAAGGATTTCTCTTTTATGATATCAGTATACACGTGAATGGGAAGACGTAAACCGAGATTTGTACATATATGAGACACTTCCGAAAATACATGTTTTCCCCCACCCCCCTTTATCGTATTTATTTACTTTTGGGATGGGGGCTGGGAAAGCCTGCTAGAAGTCTGTGACTCTACACAGTAATCATTAGCTTTCATCACGGTGAGGGGCTCAAATGAGATTATATGCATTCGAGGGAAGGGAACGGGGGCAAAAAAGAAAAAAAAAATAACACAAAAAACCCCACAACCCCCAAACGGACAGTGGCGATTAACCATTTCCGTCCCGTAAAAAACCGCTACAAATTCTGTCCTGAGTTTGCACGGTGGCGAAAACTAGGACGCCTTCCCAGGGGCGACCAGAAAAAAAACAAAGAAAACCAAAACAAAACAAAACAAAAAAACCCCACACAAAACCACAAACCCATCAAAAAACCAAAACCCCCAAAACCCACCCAAAAATCCAAAAACCCAAACCCCCTAGCTTTGGGAAATGATTAAGGAGGTGTTGCTGGTTTCGGAAGAGAGGGAGCGGGTTCGCTAGGGGCTGGGTGAGGTGTCCTTGCCAGGGGCCGTGGCAGCCCCGGGCTGCGGCGGCCGTGCGCCGTGAGCGCGGGGGTAAGCAAGCGCTCCTTTCCCGCCCCTCCGGCTTGTCGCATTCACCGTCCTGGGGTTCAGAGCAAGGGACCTGGCCACTGGCAGCGAGTCTCCACTCCCGCGGGGAGAGTTATTTTTATCTCACGGCATGGCGGTGGCTCAGCGCAGCCTCGCCAATCGGGCACGCAGGAAGTCTCCCTCAGTCTGCTCCGCTTTTAAACTTCAGGAGCTTTGGACCAAAAAGATGCTTTGCAAGAGGGGTCTGGATCTGAGGTTCCCAGAGGTTCAGATTTCCCTTCGCTGTCTTGCAGAACGTGGCGAGGAGCCCGTGCGATGGATGTGCTGAGAGGCGAAGAGGTTTCACACAAGGCTGAAACTGGAAACAGCTCAGCGGGGAAATCAATCACGAAATGAATTAGCTGCTCCGGGGTGTAGGCTTTGACTCATCTAGAGGTGTGCGATCTTTAATCTTCAAGTCTTAGCTACTGCATGTGAGGGAGAAGTGTACCATAACAGCACTAAATCTATCAAAACAGAAGAAAACCTGTCAATGGGCTTCTGTACGCCCAGGAAACCTTCCTAACTCTTAATAATACAATCAAGCTTATTAAATCCCGCTACTGCTTAATTAAAAAAAAAAAAAAAAAAAAAAAAAAAAAAAAAAAAAAAAAAAAGAAAAAAAAAGAAAAGAAAAAAAGAAAGAAAAAAGAAAAGCAGAACGCAGCCAACCTTTCTCTCCTAGAGCCTTTCTCGGAGTTCAGTAAAACTCGGAGCGTCTCCGTAGGACTTGTCGGCATCATCGCATCCGCTTTTTTTATCTGACCAGAAGTGAACAGGCTGTCGTGGGTAGCTTAGGCGGGGGAGTAAGACCTTTGACAGGTGGAGAAAATAAATCCTCGCAAAATTTTGAGGAGAATAAAGTCCCGTAAAGATATTAAGGAGGTGTCAGAGCACGGGTCGGGCCGAGGCAGGGAAAAGCCCAGCTTCTCCTCAGCCAAGCGCTGTCTGGCCTTAGCGCCGGCAGCCCCGGACGCACACTAGGAGCGAGGCAGTTCGGGGATGTTTATTGCTTTAAACTTTCCCCTTTGTTATCTTCCCAGTGTCAGGAAGTGTTCGAGGACAGGAAATACAGCGGCGATTTTGTCTCCGGGGTGAACAGAAATCTCAGGGCAGCGAGGACGTTTCAGGCCCACTTTCAAGTCCCGGCTCTGAGGGGGTCCCGCCAGGGTGATCTGGCCCTTACGTTCCTCTCGCTGGCCACGGGGGCTGTGTGGGCCGTGGGGGGAGGCAACGACCCGAGCCCGGCTCTGCGCCGGTCCCAAAGGGCGCCCGTCCCACATAGGGGATCAAACTGGCGGGAGAGAGGGGCTGCAGAGCAGCCGGAATTACCCTGTCCCTGAGGAGCCTGTCCTGCCAAAAATGTGCGTAGGGAACGCCCCAGTCCTATTCCCTCGTAAACAGGATGATTCCCTTGGGAAGTTTTCCTCTCCGAAATACCCTCAACCAGCGTCCCGTCTTAGCGCTGGTACAATGGTCGCTTCTTCACGTCCCAGGAAAACAGCCCACAACCCCATCTCTGGAGGGTGGCTTTGGAAAGGAAAAACCCCCAAAACAGCCCCCTCCCCGCCACATAAAAAATTAATAACGCCGTCCTCATCAGCGGCANAAAAGCCCCCCCAAACCCACCAACAAAATAACTAAACTCAAACATCGGCCGCGAACACCAAACAAATGAAGGAATATAACAGCTGGAAGACACTAAGTTTGACACTTGTTCTTGTCTGATGGACAGAGACCTATTTTAGACCCAACAGAGGACATACCACTCGTCTTTGGTCATTATAAGGTACAATTATTGCTTCTTAAATGAGCATAATAAAATTGACAACTGCAACCAAAACTGCAACCAAAAACATTCTATGCGATTTAAAACCAAACACAGAATTATCTGCATGGAAGTTAGAGAGGTCAGGTTAACCAGCTGAGGAGAGTCAACATGTGTAAACAAAAAATTATGTCCAGTAAAATTGTGTATTATTGCTTAGATCCTTCAAATAAACCTTGTAAAATTAACAGCCAGAGAAGCAGTAGGGAGACCTAAAAAAGGGGACCAAGTCCAAAGACAGAAAAGTTAGAATTCATTCATCCTGAGTCAATAATGTTTTGGCAAGTCTATCTCAACCACATAAAGTTTATTATACTTCTGAGGAGAGGTTGCCTCACTACAACAGGAAAAAATAAAAATCGAATCAAAACAAAAACCTGCTGAAAAGGATTTGCATAATGCTATCACTGCAACTTTTGAAACTGCAGACACAAACTTGTTAAAGTGGCTACATACAAAATAGGAGAATCCTAAGTGAAAGGTAGTGCAACCAGAATGCTAGTGGGATGAATTAAAGATGGACTGTGACCCTTTGTACAATATTTTTCATGCATGAAGGCAAAGCAGGGTCTGTGGAGGAGAGTTTTTATGTGTTGTCCACTGTTCAGTGGTCTCTCCTTTGAACAGGGGCAAATAAAAGCCATCAATAAATAATAACTCTTACATTAAGAACAACCATGCACAATATACTTATGGCTTAGCATTTTTTTCCTGCTAATGGGGCACGTGCCGTCCATTACATATGAAGATGAAAGGCACACCATACACTATGGTGGTATTGGGCGTTTTGTGCATGCAGAAAGAAAACAAGTCAGACTATTAATGCAGTAGGTACCACCAATACATGTGTTACATGTTTGTGACATTCATCTGGAACATATAATCATTATTAAAGCTACTTGTGGTTTCCTTTGTATTTCTCAGAATCCTGCATTCCATCCCAGCTCATGACGAAAAATGTACCATGATTAAGTGTAGCAAGATCTTGAGACGTTTGTCAGTGTTTGTTCTCTTCCTCTAAAAGGTGTGTTTTTCTATCTGTATGGTTAGTTGTATCCACATATTGTGACTTTTCCAACACTGTTGCACCCATCTTCAGTTTCCCTGGGTAAACAAACATGCACAAGGTGAACTCAGCATCTGAAGATCCTGCAGTGCGGTGTGTACTTTAACAGTTTCACTGCCAAAAACACATTTGGCAGACAAGGGATTTTTAAATGCTATCAACTTCTTATCTGGCCATGTAATGTATTTGAACTGCAGGTCAGGGGAAATTTGACGTCTTTAGGATAGTTTTTCAGTTTGCCTATAGGTTGTCTGCTGCGTACTAGTCCACTCAGCTTCATGACAGGTTGGAAAAGGAAGCAAACCTCTTTGGAGAAGGGAGGCCACTAAATATGTTCTAATCCCAGGACCATACTCAACATGTACTCTGGGAAACACTGCAAGTGCCATCAGTAAAGGGGTGGTGTCATTCCCACTGTTGTCAAGGGTACCAAAATGAACAGAAGGCCTAGGAGAGAGACTAAGTATGATCTGATCTGTAGACGATATGCATTTGATCTGTATTGTAGGATAATATGTATGTGTAAGGAGTGGTTAAAGTGAAGACAATGTGATCTAGGGAAAAGATAAAAAAGGATGAATGTGGCTTTCGGGGTGGGAGAAAAATGCATGCAGCAAAAATGTATGGAGGAACAAACAGAATGATAGAGGGGCAGAGGTGAGAGAAATGATTAAGAAATTGAATACAGTGTCATTGGAAACTAAGAAAATAAGGAAGAAGGGAAGAAACCAGTGGTGAAGAGAATATAAAAGAAAGAGCATGTCAGAATAAAGAATAAAGAAAGAGAGGGTGGAGGCAGGGCAAGAAAATAGAAAGATGAAAGCTTCTTTCCAGAGTATGTTTGTAACTGACACTGAGGCTGTGACAAATCAGATATTGCTGCTAATGATGATGATTTGACACTCAGCTGCAGAAGTTTCCCAATCCCCTTCATAAAAATATTTTTCTGTAAGGGTACAATCAGTCTTACTGAATGTGACAAAACATGTTATGCTTATATTAATTTCAACATTGTGATTATTTACTTTTTTCTCACTCTTCAACTTGTTTAGGAATTCATTCTTATAATAAAGGAAATACTTCTTTGTTTGTTTAGTTTGATTTTAAGAAAACACTCTTCTAAAAGAAAATATGCACTAAACCTCCCTCCCCAAAAATGTGTCTCTCTTTCTGTAACTCCTGTAGGTCAAAGAGGACCCCTGCTCCACATATGTGCAGAAACTAGCAGGCCTATAAAAACTTGATGTGAATCAGCACTGCTCCATTAAAGGTCAACTACAGCTGAATCAAGCTACTCTTAAAAGGCATCTACCAGAGAGAAGAAATATGAGACAGACAGGAATAGCATAGAAAGGGATCGGTATTAATCAGAGTAAAAGACAGACGGCAAAACCAAGAAAATTCTGCCAAGCTTTAATACTTTTCCACTAACATGTTCAACAATGGCCTTATACCCTACTCACTCTGTTTGGCTAAGGTCATGTTGAACTTAGCTATGCAAAAGGAAGCAGCTGTCAACTGTAGCACATGGCAGATGGAGAAATCTTATCAGATTTTTAAAACATGAAATTGCTCTTTTTTTTTAATTTAGAAATTGATTTGCTGTGTGACATTAGAATCTCTTGTATTATACTGACACCACATGTTGCAATGAGCCGTCTTCTACCTCTGTGTGGCAAGATAAGGATGTTTTTATTATGTGTGTATATTTTTCTTTGGATTTTCAGAAATGACTTGGGTCAGCCTTATTTATCTGTTTCAGATGTCCTTCCCCTTTATCTAGACTGTACTATAAATATTATTCTGATAATGATGAGTTTGGTAAGATTTGTTTATGTGGTGAAAAGGAAAAAACAGTTTTATTTCGGGAATTATGACAGGAGGTCAGAACAGGTGAGCAGAATAATCCTTCCTATCTTTCAAATCTCTGTTAGAGAGCTGGCAGAATTTCTTGGTGGAGCTTCACCAATCTGAACAGTTTATAGAACCTGTGATTCAAAAAATTCAGCAAATGGCTAATAGTTTAAGACAAAGATTAGGTATTCCAGACTCATGAACCTGCTCAGAAGCACTACTGAAAATGGGTTTTAAGTATGCTTTATGACAAGATGGAATTGTTTGCTTAAAAAACCAATAATACTATGCTCAACTGTTGATTTTGCAGTGTCTCAAAGACTCAACAAAGTCGTTGTCTCAGGGAATCACCTGCAGGAGTCACTCAAAAGGTTTTAGCTAAGCAACACATTGAGGCAGGCAATAGCCATTATAGCCATTTCACAGATGCACTGTACTTTCCTTTGAGTAAAAAAGGGTGAAATTCTGCTGTCAATATAGTCAGCATATTGAAGAGCAGTCTTCTTGTTGGCTTATAGTGCAACAACCTGAGATATTTCTCAGCTTTAAAGATCAAAATAACACAATCTCTCCATCTTTATGTTCCAGAATATAAATATGTGCCACTAAAGTAGCTCTGTGTGCAATATTATACTGGAGCATAAGCGTTAATATGTAACCAAATATAAACCCAAATATTTCTACATAAATTTTCACCTGTGAAAGAGCTAGATCTGCAAATCTAGCAGGTGCTCCTGCCCACCAACAACCAGTTATAAAGTGAAAAAACCACACAAAAATTAGGATAATACTTTCTTTCTTTGACTCTGAGATTATTTATTATGCAAGTGGACTCCTTTAAGAGCTTTGTTTATAAAGTACTAAAGCATTTGCCTATTTCTGAGGACTCAAGTAAATCGACTGTTATAAGAGGCCTTTTTGAAGGCAGGTTATATGTAGCTTCCTGAGTCCCTGACATCTTTCATTCATTCACAATAATTCTCATTTATTGTCATCACCACAAAAGACTGATTATAGTTGTTTAGGGTGAAATCTTGCTGTCTTCCTACAGAAGAGGAAAAAAAGACTTTCTGGAAATTACCAACTTGAATTGTTATTTGACTTCATGTCTTTCCATTTTTGGAAGAAGTGTTTCTCTTTATATAGATTGGCTGCATCTAAACATACTTCACATCTGAAGAGCTCAAAAGAAAACACAACCCTTCAGAAGGGCTGCTCTTTGACTGAAGGAAATAAAGGGCAACGGTTTCATAGAAATTGTTTATGGAAAGTCAAGAGGATGTTACACAAAAGTTCTTGCAACTTGATTCTCTTTTATGAATGCTTCAACATAAGTTCCTCCTATCTTTTCTTCCAGTGAGTTACTCCTATTTATTATCATTTAATTGAAGAAAAACAAATTATTGAATGTACATGAACACAGCTTACATTTATAGGATTATCTCGAACAGAGAAATATGACTGTCTAGAACTGTGGAAGTATGCATTTTGAGGTCTAAATACAGAAATTCTTACACAGAAGATCAATGACATAGATGGTAATCAGGCTACATGTATATGTAGATTTATTCACTTAAATCAGCGCTTTTGTGAATGTTTCAGTACAGAGTTCTGTAACAAAAACCTTAGTCAGAGCTGTTATTTTTCTCAAGTCAGTAAAATTTTCATATGAGAAAAAACCCACATGCTTAAACACTTAAATATTTTTCCATCTGGAATATGTCCACTACAGATGAAAACTTTTTGTTTGTTTGTTTTTTTCAGAAATTAACAGAATTGAGTATATCATAATCATTGGAATACTGTTTGTCAGAAGCTAGAAATATCTTGCTTGTCCATGTCCAGTAAAAAAGGCAAAATTTACATAAGCTGAACAAAATTTTACCTAAGACAAACTAAATTTTTGCAAATTAATTGACAAAAGTATTTTTGCAGAAAATATGAGCACCTGAAACTACATACAGACAGTCAAAATATTGTTGAAAATTTAATTCTTATGTTAAATTATATATTAGAAAAGAAGAGTAACTTTACATGTCACTTTTTTTCCTAGTTCATGTTCTGATGACATAGAAACAAAATAGAAACAAACAAGGAGAGTGTGAGAGTGAAGAGGAATTAAGGGATGCTAAACACAAATTGTAACCTTTCTCAAAGAGAGATGTCTTCTGACTAGATAGTGCCAGTAGAATTATGAATAACTAGGATTCAAATTGGCAGAGCAGCAGATTTATTTTACTATCAGAATTGTAATCAGAGAATGTAGTTAAGTTGTGTTTTACTTCCTCTTTAATTTGTGTTTTACTTAGTTATGTTGTATTCTTAAAAAAATTAAACCAGATATGGAACTAATCTGCCAATATCAAAAAGATCCTTAGAAATTTTCCAACAGAGAATGAACATGTTTTTAATTTGCTGTAAATACTTCTTATTTTTGATAATACCCCCTACCTGCATTATTCTTACGAAAATTTTGGATTACTAAGTAAACATCTTGATGCAATTACATTCAGAAACGTACAGAGACTAAGTCTACAGCTTGTGAATAGAACATACATAAACGATGTATATCTGCCAAATAAGTAATGTGATAATTTCAGTATCCTCTACGTGACCATCAATACATTATGATATTGCAGTAGATCTTTAACTGCTTAATTACAGGTTTTCAAAAAGATTTTTTTTTTCTTTTCCCTCTAATGTATCAATAATAAAGCTATTACATTAACAAGTAAAATTGTGTGCTGATACAAGATTAGGCTAACAAAACTAATTTAAAACAATGACAATCTTTTGTTGGCTATGAAATGCTGAGTATAAGACAACATCCACTTTGTTTTGCTTAGGTAGTAGTGGGATATGCAGACAAAGTCTGAAACATAAATAGGCAAATGAATTGCTATGAATATTAATTTCTTGTTATCTGTTCAATTAGTTATGGCAAAAGAAAGGTATTTGTATGATACTGTTGTGATTTTCAGATTTAATTTTATGATAACTGAATTCTAGGGTCAGTCCTACAACAACTTAAAATTAACCATTAAACTATTAAAATTAATGAATAATTAAAAATTAATATTTACTACTAACTTATATCAATTGATTTTGTTGCAAAGATGACCTGGAACTGAACCCCAATATAAGTGTGTTGGTGGACATTTTCCTGGCAACGTAATGCCTGCATGACATCTAGCTTATCAAAGTACAAAATTTGAAATACATTTAAAAGTAGTTATAAAAAAACTTGAACAGCTGAGGAAATGTCAACTATTGCTGTATGCAAATACTTGTGGAGAATCTCTGTACAGTACACCCTGTGGGAGCAGGTTATGCATTTGAGACCATCCTTGAAGTTCTTATATCTTGGTGTCCTAGAGCGGATGTGAGAATGCCTAGCCCTTTTTACAGGACTATCTCATGATGTGTGCTCCACTGGAGTATAGTGATGCTCTGGCCACAGAGCATCTCTTCACCATGTCTTAGAGCCAGCTGCTACTCAGTTTGCTGTGCATCTGGCGGGATAAAAAGCTTAACAGATTCTGTGCATCACTGACATGAACGGGGCCAGAGTGGCCCTCAGGGTATGCCTCAGTACATTCATGATGGATACAGAAAGGTACTAAGGCAATATTCATTGTCCCTTCTTTAAAAGCCATGGTTCTGGTTGCCTTGAACGTCACCAGAGATATTATTAGCATACAGTCCCCAGTGGGAATCAAGGCTTAGTGTGTTTGCCACCATAAAAAAATAATAATAAAAAATAAATCTGCCTCAAATATTTTAGAATCTATAATGCCAGTGAAGAGAAGGAGAAGAACAAAATATGGGACATAAACTTAGTTTTGGAAAATTAAATAGCACACATAAAAAAGAACATGGAATGAAGTGCAGAGTTCCTGAGGTCCATGCTATTGAATACCTCTATATGCTGTGTGCGCTTATTATGTCTGATTTTAAGTACAGCAAAAGTTAGATCCAAGAAAATTTGTGTCACTATAGAAGATGTAAATTTTGTCTTCCATTTTTTTTTCCTAGTGAGGTAAATCTGTAACCTAAGTGTCTCATTTTGCAGGGGTGGGGAAAGGTATGTGGTCCCAAATATGTATCCACTGTAGTGCTTGCCTGCAGTCAACATGCTGATAGTGATCCTGAGTGGGAAACACCTGCAAAATATTAGGTCTTCAGTCTTCTCCCTGTTCATAGCTTTGACTTCTTTGCAAAAAATTACTTCAGTCTGGAAGCAATAGCTCAGTGACAAGTATTAAAAACAAAGAAAACCAACAGAAAACATAACAAAGCACAACGTCGCAGTCAGGCACTTGTTATACAATAACCTAGAGACTACAGGGCTTTGCCCGGATGTACCTGAGAAGGCTCAAGATGACACCTTTCAAGTCCCTTCAGAGAGCTCCTATCACCTCACTATTACCTGGTGGGAGCATGGGACAGGGAAAAAAGCTAGACATCATCCATCCATTCTGTTGAAGGTGAGAAGCTGTGGAGAAAAGATGTGCAGAACTGGAAAGCAAGTACAGGAAGAACCATGATTCTGAAGCTCAGTGATTGGTTACTGGTTTGGAAGAAGAAAAAACCCAGGCTGTTATCTCTGTCTCAAGGCCTATAAACATATTTTCTTCCTTGATGCTGCATACAGGGATGGATAAGAAGTTAGAAATCTGATCTTCTCTGCTCTTCAACCAGCAGATTAAATAGTTTTTTATTTAAATAATTGTATTCCTCTAGTTCTCATATTTTGGTCCTGTAAATATTGAACTCTTTTCTGGTCTCTGAATAAGTCAGTTAAAGTATCAGAAACACTGAGCACAGCTCTGTGCCCACTCATAGGGAGCTCAGGTGACACCACATGGAGCTGGAGTGAATACACTCCAAAGTCTCAACATCTGTGTGCTTAGTTAAATATTTGTAAGAGTGACATATATCAACTCTTCCTGTATCAGTAAGAACAAAACAGAAAATGAAAAGAATACTTTAAAACTGAAATGTCTCTATTACCTGTTTTCTTATTTATTTGGAGATATTTCCAAGAAATAATTATTGGTCTGATACCTAACATTGTTATTTTTTTTTAAACCAAGAGAAGATAAATGCAGTGAACAAAATACTTTCAATGTGACTTTTGGGACAAATAAATATCTGTGCTATGAGTGTATGAAGATTTTTTTCATGAGTATCTCTTCTACCTTAATGAATGTTTGGAAACTGCAGCAAGCAGTAAATAGACAGTGGAGAAATTCCACGACTGCATCTTTTCCCATTCTCCACCAAATGTAGCAGAATTGTCACCAGTGTACAGTGTAAGTATTACATCAGAGCTCCCTGGTGCTAATGGAGTGATCCAGCTGATGGACATTTTTGTAAGATAGAAAATTATTTCCTCTCCTTATTCTTATTTCTAAAAATTGTCCCTTCCCTCCCTGCTGGTCTTTCTCTGCCATTCAAACACTCCTGATCTGCCTCTATCTTCCATTATACTGTGTGCACTATCAATTCTGTTTTCTTTCCATTCTTTTTCTCTGTCTGCTGCAATGTCTCAATGCTTTCTGTCCTTCTGGGCACGGAGGAGAGACAGTGAATTGCTAGAAAGGAGTGGGAGAAGGACTACAAGAGTGGCCAGCTTTGCTATCAGTTTGCACTTCTTCTCTCAGAATGAAACTTTCCCCTTTATTTTAGAGGAAGGGAAAGGTGTTATTCAGCTGCAGGGCTATTAAATGAGAGGGGGCACACTGGCCTTAACATCATTAATGGCTTCACAGACATCTCAGCTCCATTGCAAACACCAATTAGTAGGGTGTTCTGCTCCTCAGCTCTTATTTTTGTATGTCCTAGCATTCTTTTTTCCCCTCAGAAAATGCAGGTGTCATTAGGAATTTCACAGCCTCACAAAGACCAGTCTCATGATACACAAATTTCAGGGGAAAAAAAAAAAAAGTGACAAATTTTAATTGGATTATCAGTCTACATGGATATGTATTGGCTCATATTTTCAAGAATGTCTCTATAAAGGAAAAGGACTTCCTACTTGACATGGATGCTAAGATTAACTTTGTCATTTAGAATATTTCACAACCAGTATAGACTGTGTAGATCATTAGAGCCATCTGGGACCTGAATCTGTAATTGTTTTTATCAGCAGTTAACAGTTTATAGAACTGAACATATTATGAGCACTGAATGGAAGTAGACTCACACTTAATATTAAATAAATATCAAGACACACATCTAGAACTTGTAAACTTGTTTCTTCTTTTTGAA
>WBMY01010238.1:121356-133163 GCA_013397315.1 Donacobius atricapilla | reverse complement strand
GAATGCAGCTGATCAGCTGAATGTCAGAATTAGCAAAGCACAGCTGTTCCTGGATCACAGATAGAGATTTCCAGTCACTTCCATTGGTTTAAGAGGCTGAAGACTTTATTCTCAATGCTCTGATATAGATCTTGTGCAGTTATTCTTCTCATTGTATGCTCTGCTGGATGATTTCAGAGCTTGCTTTCTGAGATAATATGAAGTCCTCTAACAGTACTCCAGTAGCTCAGAGAGCAATTTCTTATTTTATTAGCACTGTTACATCTAAGGAGGTGTATGTTATCTCTTTCTCCACAGGTTTCTAGTTTGTTTGCAGCTCAGTGTGTAAGGACAGCTCTACCTCATAAATCCCTATATGGTTAGAGTCGTTAGACTTCGGTGCTACATCTACTGCATGTTCTGTACAGCAGCTCTGACCTTGTTAACTCACTTGGCACTGTGTGGCATGGCTCTCTTCTGGTACACAGTGGGACTACCCGTTCCCCTGGTCCATGGTATAGGTTCTCCTCAAAGCAGGTCTACACAGCAAGCCATTATGGCTTTGAAATCTCTTTCCTGCTGCTTCAGAATGCGTGATACAGGAGTCTGTCCTCTGCTCAGAGCCCCTTCCCTTCCCATGAGTTATATGTTTAACTCCCTTCCTAAAGGGGTATCTGTGTGGGTATGTCTGTGTGTGTGTGTGTTTGTAAATTAAACTTTGCTCCAAAGAAACCTTCCTCCACAATCCCTTTTAGGAGAACCCAAAGAAACTCTTCAATCTGATTTGCATAGGTGCAAAAATCAAGGTGTGTAAATGGTGACTGCCGTGCTCATATTTGATGCCTCATGGTATGAAGTTGCAAGTCTTGGGGCAAGTCCAGATCTATAAAATTAGTGTTAAATTTATTGTGCCAGAGTTATTCTCTAATCCTAGAAATGCTTCTGCACAGCCCAAGCTTGATCAGCAATGGCACATTAATTAGCTTTCTTCTGTCTGCTTCTGGGTATTTCCTGTTATCTGTGCAGTTTACTTGTCACTCACCTTATTCTCTATGTTTTCTATATCTGGTGAAACTTAGCAGCGACCTAACATTTTATGTATATCTGTTCTTCAGTGTGAGTTTTTGGGCTACAATCCTGGGGATGTTTCCTCTTGAAGTTGTGGCTATGCCACATTTTGTCTATCATGCTGTCCTAGTTTATCACCAAATCTGTGAGAGGGCTGGCTGCAGTGACTTCCACTGCTAGTGTTACTATGGGAGACACAAATTCTTAGATTCTTGTGATGTAAAGTAGAAACCATCTGGTTGGAATGGAATACACACAACTAAAAATTAATTCTAAACATGAAAGTCTTACTAGATTTTAAATTTGTTTCAGAAATTAATATGGGTAACAGGACAGATGATGTGCTATTTGGAGCATAGTTATTTCCTAGAATAAACCAAAAATAGCACACGTGACTCTATTTATACTGAGTGTTCCAGAAAAAAGAACAGTTTCAGATGAATCTGAAATCTAAAACTGGAACAGGAAGTGGTACTGTTCTGAATAGTATGGGAACAGAGTAATAATAACAGGACATGACTGAAGGAGTTCCAAGGCAGCAACATGAAATAGATGATGTTGCTGCCTTACATTTCAGAGACAGGTAACTTTAAAAAAGTAAAACAACAGTGAAATAAAGAGCATTAACAAGTACTATTGTGTATTGTATTGTGTATTACTGTATATAGTAATGTGAAAAGCTCTATAACAATAAATAACTAAATTTGTTTATTCAGAGGATTTAGTAGTTTCTTTACAACCTGTTGCTTAATCAATATCAGTGTAGAGTCTTAAGCAGAATTTCAAGCCTGTAATATAAAGAAGGAAAATGGGACAGGTGAAGTAAAAAATAAGCAAGAAGGAAGCCCATGAAGCAATGAATTAATAGGAGACTTATTCAGCTGCAGCAGGAATACACTGAAAAACATCAAGACTATATTCAAATTTGCCTCTTGTTTTTGTTAGCTTGAATGTTTAGCCTGATATTTTGTTCAGCCAAGTGGTATGTATCTAATACTTGTGTCATGCAGTTTTAGTAATGTTTAACTTTTTTGCAGCATGTGGAACTTGGGTTTATGATTTTTACCCAATATTCTGCTATTTTCCCATGAGGTTCCTTGACAGTTTGGTAATTCAGGAAGGACAGGAAGCAACTAATTTTCTTTTGGTATTTATTTCAGGTAAATTATTAAAAAAAGTCACAACAATGTTAAGAAAAAGGGGTTTATTGATGATTAAATGGTGGTCCAATTGTAACTAATTGATGACTGTATGATAATCAAATAGTGATTAAGCAGTAACTAAATGGTAATTAAACAGTAATTTAACAATTATTTGACAATGATTTAATGATGATTTGACAATGATTTAAACAAAAATTTAGATGGTGATTAGATGGCAATCAAACTACTATTTCCTACATTTCTAAAAAATTATAACTGGATATGTGTATGTTGCTAGCATAAGATATAATTTTAGGCCTAATATAAAAGCCATTTACCTCATTAGAGACCTTGAGGAATAACCCTAAGTAGCACCCCTGCTCAAAGGGAGATCATCACTGTGCAGCCTGCTGCTGTTTAGAACTCAATGGGCTCAAGCATACACATAATTACAGGTAAAGCAATTTACTTGTAATCAATCCCCCCTTCAGCGTGTGCAGAGGTAGTGCAGAGCAGCAGAATTTTAGTTTTGTCTAATCCCGGCTCAGGCTGGCACAGTTAGCTTCTGATAAGGCATGGCCTCAACTCTTGGGTGCCTGAGAGCCTGTGGTCTAGCACAGTTCTCACCGCCTGCGCTTGTCAGTGATGCCTGAATCAAAGTACTGCCCACCATACATCACAGCATCTGTCTGTAAGAATATTACTCCTTTTTGCTGTTGTTGTTGTTGTGGACTGTACATTGTATATAGCTAACTGGGTTTTCATGGATGGTCTCTGGTGTCAGGGGGGTAGAGGGTTGTCTCTGTGGCTACTGTTAGAATATGCCAGAAGCTTTTGCGGTGTCTGACAGAGCCAATGCCAGCTGGCTCGAGGATGGACCCACTGCTGGCCAAGTCTGAGTCAGCCAGGAATGATAGTAATGCCTCTGTGACAACATAGTTAAGACGAAATAAGGTATTATTGCACAGATGCAATTGTAGCCAGACAAGACAGAGAGACCGTGGTGAAGCAGCTGCACCCCTGCAGCTCATGGAGGAGCAGAGATCCACCTGTAGCCCCTGGAGGAGACCCATGCTGGAGCAAGTGGATACCTGAGAGAAGGCTGTAAACTCATGGGAAACTTACAGTAGAGCAGGGCCTTGGCAGGGATCTGCAGACATAGGGAGACGAGCTCGTGCTGGAGGAGGTTTCCTGATAGGATTTGTGACCTGTGAGATACCCACACCTGACGGAGCCGGTCCTTGAAAGACTGCACCCCATGGAAGAGGGATCCATGGTGGAGCATTTCATGGAGACTGATGCCTGTGGGGTGCACTCATGTTGGTGAAATTCACAGGACTATCTCCCGTGGAAGGGACTTCTCACTGGAGTAGGGGAAAGACTCTTCTCCCTGAGCAGCTGCAGAAACAATGTGTGATGAACCGATCATAACCTCCGCTCCCATCTCCCTGTGCCACTGGTAGGGAGGAGGTAGAGCTGGGAAAGGGGACGAGGGGAAGGTGTTTTNAGAATATGCCAGAAGCTTTTGCGGTGTCTGACAGAGCCAATGCCAGCTGGCTCGAGGATGGACCCACTGCTGGCCAAGTCTGAGTCAGCCAGGAATGATAGTAATGCCTCTGTGACAACATAGTTAAGACGAAATAAGGTATTATTGCACAGATGCAATTGTAGCCAGACAAGACAGAGAGACCGTGGTGAAGCAGCTGCACCCCTGCAGCTCATGGAGGAGCAGAGATCCACCTGTAGCCCCTGGAGGAGACCCATGCTGGAGCAAGTGGATACCTGAGAGAAGGCTGTAAACTCATGGGAAACTTACAGTAGAGCAGGGCCTTGGCAGGGATCTGCAGACATAGGGAGACGAGCTCGTGCTGGAGGAGGTTTCCTGATAGGATTTGTGACCTGTGAGATACCCACACCTGACGGAGCCGGTCCTTGAAAGACTGCACCCCATGGAAGAGGGATCCATGGTGGAGCATTTCATGGAGACTGATGCCTGTGGGGTGCACTCATGTTGGTGAAATTCACAGGACTATCTCCCGTGGAAGGGACTTCTCACTGGAGTAGGGGAAAGACTCTTCTCCCTGAGCAGCTGCAGAAACAATGTGTGATGAACCGATCATACCCTCCGCTCCCATCTCCCTGTGCCACTGGTAGGGAGGAGGTAGAGCTGGGAAAGGGGACGAGGGGAAGGTGTTTTTAAGATTTATTTTACTTCTCATTATCCTGCTTGGGTTTTGTTAGTAATAAATTCATTTAATATCCCTAAGCTGAGTCTGTTTTTCCCATGACAGTATTTGGTGAATGATCTCTCCCTCTGTCCTTAACTCATGAACCTTTCATTATATTTCCTCTCCTCTGTGAGGAAGGGACAGATAGAGCAGCTTTGGTGGGTGCCTGGCATTCAGCCAGGGCTGGCCCACTACAACTGCATAGCATAAAAGCAGATTGCTTAAATTTGCAGTTAGCTTTTATCTCACTTTCTGTCCATTAGAAAGGAGCCAGAATTGTTAAATTGAGAACCAATTAGATTTTCACATACACACTTTTATTCCTTCAGTTCATATTTGATATTTCAGATTTTAAGAGCTTGTGACTTGGTCTACAACCAAGAAAATTAAAATTTTCTCTCTTTATGAAAGCCAAGGTCCTTCTCCAAAACTGATTCTGGAAGTTAGTGCCTAAGTGCAATACTGCAAGTGTGTCAGTAAAATCCTGAGTCATTACAATGAGTTTCACACAGAAATTCTGTCCTGCAGCCAAAACTGTATAGCTTAATTGAACTTATTCTCATGGAATGTCATTAGCAATAGTTTGCATTAGTGGCTTTCCACCATCAAATGCCTAAATTCTATGTGTTATAAAAACCTGAAGATTCAGACAGACAGCAGAGTACACACCAAAAAGGCAGAAGTCTGAGCTGTGCTCAGTGATTTACATAGGCTGAACCCATGTAAACATCTGTTCTTCCTTACAGAGGGACAGAAGAAGGAGATTTGTGGCTCCTCCTGTGTGAATCAGTTCACCAAAGTCGGGGTAGGAAGCCCATACCTGCCTCTGAACTCAAGGGAGACCCTAGTAAATGTACTTGAAAGGTGAAGACAGACACAAATGCCTTCAGTGACTGTGTTAGAACTGATTTGGCAAAATGCCTCACAATTATGGTAGGTTTGGAGATATATTTAAAAACAAAACCTTTTTTTTTTTAACTCAACAGGGGCAAAACCTATCAGTCTTTGAGATACTACAGTTAGATTTGTGATGACTTTTCCTGTGCTACTCCAGCTTCATCCTCATGTTTGTTTCTGCTGCTGTGTATTTTCATAGAGGTGCATGCAAGTTCCTTAAAAAATGTTTACTTAAATTTGACGGTTAGCAGCTTAGCAAAATTAAACCAAACTAACTCCCTTCATACCAACTCTATTTTGCATATTCCCTAGTGACAGCATAATATGAAATATTTTACTTAAAATTTTAATTAATTTTAAATTAAAATTCCTTACATTTTTGACAGATTAAAAATTTTATTGCCTCTTTCATTTCATTGTTTTATTTGCCAGTATATCTGATAGTTTACATGATATGTGTTTTTATTTTTTTGTGCGTTTTGGCTTTGAGACATTAGCAAAATTATACTTCAACTTAATTCTACCTTTTTTCTCTTAAAACAAGCTCTCGTAAATTTAGGATCATAAACTTTGTAAAGAATAAACAAATGCTATGACCTTCTCATATAAAAGTTCACACTTACATGGTGCTGAAAACTGAAAAAAAAAAAAACAAAACAACCAAGACTAGACAAGGAAAATTTGTATGCAGATTTAGGATATTATAATATAGCTTATGTATAAAGAAAGCTACTGCAATATACAGAAATGTGGCATGTTTCCAACAGCTCTATGGAGCAGTGCCATCAACCCATCATTTTGTGGTACACAAAGAGTGGCAGAGAGTGCTCCGCAGAAAAATTCTCTTTCCATTTTCTTGTGGCTATTTCAAATTGCTCATGCTTCAGCAGATTATTCTGATCTCATTGTACTCTTGTTTCTTTTAACTTGGCATCATGGGTGAGATAAACAGTTATTCCTTATCAGATGACTGTACTACCAGCCCAAATGGTTACTGGTTTGGCATCTCAAGGACAGTGTCTTAGAAGGACAATACTATTAACAGTGTTACTGCAATACATATGAGATCAAAAGTAGATCTATAGCACCATGTATTATTTTAAGGAATATATCCACATTCCGTAGGACAGTAAAGGTTGAAGAGAGTTTTACAGTCAGCATCAAAGTTTCTGGTCATCTGTTTATCCCTTTGCTCCTCTGTCCTTCCCAGTCCTTCCAATCATTTAAGTAAGCATTTTGCTTTAACAATTTTAGAACAGCTCACAAATCTCCTGTTTCTCCCTTTGAACTTTAGAAAGTGCAAAATCATGTTCCCTTTTGCTTTGAAATTTCTTCAAAACTGTCATTAATCTGTATATGTCACACTGTTTCTTTCTCTAGATATATATTTTGGGGGAAGTATGTTACCTGAGCAAGAAAGTGGTGGTGGGCTTTATGTATCATGTTTGTTGTAGGAAGAAGACCTCTCTAGAAGGTCTGCTAAATCAAGGAAGATGTTAAAACATACCATGTCCACTTGTCTTGTGTAACAGTTCAGCTTTGTCCGGAAACACAATTTGTTATATAAAAAGTTGATGTCTGAACCAAGCCTGTAGTTAGAGCATGGGATAAGCTCCTCTACCCACCCCACCTCCAAACCCAAGTATAATGGGAATCTTCAGGGAATCTAGTCCTGTTGCTGCAGGGAAATGACTATTCTGTGATGTTTTCTGGATTCCTCTTGTGAAACGTGACTCCTGAGCAATTTTTCTTTTGATGAAGAAATAGCTCTTTGGTTTTGCTCTAGTATTACCAGCTGGAAATTCCACAGCTTTAGTGTCATCTGACACTGGGGGGACAGATGGGTTCCTTTAGGGATCCTTAGCAGAAGGATGACGACATTAATAAAGTTACAATTGAAGCTTTAATTTTTTAACATGATTTCATGATTAGTATAGGACTGAACATGTGATTAGAATGGCACAGGATGTCTACTAACAAAATCAATATAATACAATATAGAAGTAGCACAATATAGAATTTATAACACAGTTTGTGATTTCTAATCACCTGGATTCTCTGCAGATTGTGTCAGATCTTAATATATGGCTTACTGTCTCTGTAACAATCATAATCTAGGCTTGAAACTTATGGTTACTTGGGAAGCAGAGGACAGCAGAGGTACCTCTGGCCATGGTGAGGTCACAAACCCCACTGTCCAGCAGCTGTTGTAATCCAGATCCCCCACTTTGGACTTTAAACTTTTTGATTCATAGAGTGTGCTCTGGCTGTTGCACACACAGAGAACACTTCCCTGTTCTCTGACAGGGCCATTACCACCACCAGGAACTTCAAGACAGGTGAGAAAGGGAATAATCAGCCTGGCCTCCAGGAACCTTGAGGCCAGTAGGGAAGGGTAGAAGAAATCTATTTGGTTTTTCTACTTGGTTCCAAGGAGCTTCAGGATTTGATAATGAAGGAAAGGGAAGCAATACACGACTTTCTCAGTCACAGAGAACAGCTACTTGCCCCATAAAACTGCATTACTTATGCTAACTCCATTACCAGAGGCTGGGAGCAGGGCGTACTGGTCACACTTAGTCATCAGAAAGCTCCTGGGAATGGGGAAATTTGCTTTCCAGAGATCTGACGTGCAATTTGTTTAGTGTTTGTCTGTCTGTTATTATAAAAGCTGCCCCATAAGCATAGTTCGTTTCTTTTTATGAGATTATATGGCATAATGCGACCTCATATAGTCGCGGAGTCACAGAATCAAAGAATAATCTGAGTTGGAAGATACCCTCAAGGATCATCAAGTCCAGTTCCTGGCCCTTCAAAGAACCATCCCCATGTGCCTGAGGGCATTGTCCAAACACTTGTTGAACTCTGTCAGGCTTAGTGCTGTGACCATTGCCCTGGGGAGCCTGTTCCAGTGCCCAAACATCCTCTGGGTGAAGAACCTTTTCCTGGTAGCCAACCCAAACCTCCCCTGATACAGCTTCAGGCCATTCCCTTGGATCCTGTCACTGGTCACCAGAGAGAAGAGATCAGTGCCTGCCCCTCCTCTTCCCCTTTTGTGAAAGTTGAATGTCATATTGCAGCGCCCAAACCTGCTCCCAGCACTGGAGGTGAGGCCCCCCCAGAGCAGAGCAGAGCAGAGCAGGACAATCCCCTCCCTTGCCTGGCCATGCTGTCCCTGATGTCCCCAGGACACGCTTGGCCCTCCTGGCTGCCAGGGCACTGCTGGCTCGTGTTCAGCTTGGCATGGACCAGGTCCCCAGGGCCCTTTCCATGGCACTGCTCTCCAGCCTCTCATTCCCCAGTCTGTCTATGCATCCAGGGCTGCCCCACCCCAGGTGCAGCAACCAGTTTAAGTTTCCTTCATTAAGCTTCATACAGTCAATGATTGCCCATGTCTAATTTGCCAATGTCTCTCTGCAGGCCCTCCCTGACTTTGAGGTAAACAGCCAACTGTCCCAAATAAGGATTTTATCACAAACAGTGGATACAAAGGAGAAACAATGGTCTCTGTGGAGAGCACACCTGTGTCAGGAAGTCCTAGAGATGGAGTGATATCAGAGGACATGCATTTGCCAAATACTTACTCTTCCACAAAGAGTATGATTTCAGATGGGCACAGATCATGGGGATAGGTGGGTCTTGATGCAAGAATGACTTTTAAAGCCGTTGTCACACTTCCATCCAGTTTTGCTTTCTTATTTGGGATTGCTTTAAAGCAAGCCCCTGCAATGACCACTGTACTAGATTTCACTGTGCAGAAGTGAGGGGGGAATATTTTGGCTAAGTGGAATCCAAGAACCTGCCAGTCACATTCCCAGCACACTCTTTATTCCTGGGTGCCTGTTTGTAGTTTACTGATTTGGCTCTCCAAATCCTGCCATCTGTTTGTATCTTAGCCAAAATTAAGGGTTTTTAAAAATTTCTAATGCAGCCGAATTTCTCACAGACATAGGTTTTAAACTTCCTGATTCATTCACTGCTAGACCTTGATTCCTAACTTTCTTTAACACTTCATTTAGGAAGGTTATTTGAGTTTTAAGCTAGTAGACCAAAAATTAGAATTTGCTCACTGTGGTCATTCTGCTTATATATGTGTAGATTCATTGTGCCCATTATGAAGGGACTTAAACTCTTACCAAATTCCCTTTGATGTCAGGCATAGTGTGGACCGTATATGTCATTAAAAATAATGAGGGATTATCTGCATACATAGAGAATGGAAGATTGAATACTAAATGGAATAATGGAGTTGCTCTGTTTACTGTGCTTCATACAGTTCAGAACTGGTGACAGTTTTTAACCATCTTGTTCTAAAGTTGCTTCCCAGAAGACTACCTTCTTCAGGTGCTGCCAATGTGGAGTGATTCCTAGAATCTACTGGCTCTGTTGCCACTACATAACAGGACTAGGGGACTCTGGTTCTGCTTCAACTCTATCTGTATTTTCACTGATCTCCACAGACACTGGCAACATTGTCCTTGAGTTCAAAATACATCTTGAAGTGGTAATATATGCCTAAAGGATCAGAGTATCATGGAGTTAGGCTGTTCCGTGATTTATCTGAATACATTCTTTGGATCTACAGGTCCTCTTCCAAGTGCATAGGCACCCATCACACACTTTGCTGACCTAAAAGTGACATTAATCTACACCCTTCTGAGGAACCTAAGCTCTGTTCTTCACAGTCCAGAAATCTCAGAAAAAAGTTCCTTGATACCTTGGAAACAAGCAGTAAACTGTGACTGAGAAGGAGCTATGGCGCTCCAGCAGTTGCCTAATCCAGTAGTGGTACTGCTTCTTGACCCTTAACACACCAGGTGCCAGCAGAGGGTTTCAGACTTCAGGAATACATACCTTGCATATTACAGACATTACATTTCCCTGGCCCAATATGTAACCATAATCCTTAATTCAACACAATACATTTTTGTTTATGTTCCAGGTTAAAGCACATTCTGTGTAATTCAGCAGTGATAATACACAAACTGTCACTCCAGGGCTGCAGTTCTTGACACTTAGGCCCCCATAGCTACAGCAGGGACACCATAAATACATATAACAGTATCATTTTTTTATGGGTAAATCATAAGTCAGAATGACTACAATAGTTTGCATCGAAGCAGTTTGAGAGACCCAACACTGGATGCTCAGGGAAATGCATACTTGAAAATTAATTACCTAATAATACATCCCCCAAGTTGCAAAATATTTCACCTTTAAAAATTTCTGGAAGACTTTGATAGATCTTCTTAAGTGCTATAAACATGCAAACATATAATAAACAAACGAAAAACCCAAAAGTTGTCCAAATGCTGGTTGGTAACACTCAGGAAAATCAACATCTCTTTTTAGGAAGAAGTTATATTTTGATGAAGAAGACAATGTGTTAAACTTTTCAAATGCAAAAAAAGCCCTTTGTGTCTGAGAACTGTCAGTATTTTCACAGAACTTTTTTTTAATCCTCGAAGAGTGCATTCAGCTAGAAGACATACTGTACAATTGCTACAACTGGATACCATATAAAAACGAAAATGACCTTATCAATAAATTTGCTGAACTTGAGAAGTCCAGGTGTGTTTTGTTGTTGCTGTTTGTTTGTTTGTGAGTTTTGTGAGGTTTTTTTGGTTGGTTGTCTTTTTCCATTTTTTAATTTTAGTAACACTTCTACAGATAGTGACTGTAGCAAAGGAAATAATTTTCCTTAGCTAAAATTCCCATATCCATCTCACAACCCTCAATCCATGAAAACCCTTATTTTAATTTCCTGTAAATATGTAGTTTATACGCTTTGTATATGTGTGACCCTAAAACTATATTTCAAATTGCCAGTGTTTTAATAAACCAGTGAAAAATAGAGCCATCTGCAATCTGTATGCTGAGCGCAGAAATAAAATTATGCTTTAATGCGACCATGAAACTGTGGCATTCCAAAAATGGCATATTGCAATGTGTCCTAGAGCATTAGATATCCGTTAATCTTTTAGCAGCTTTTTGAGCAGGACATCTCTTTGAGCATGAATGCTTATTTCCAAAGAGACCATGCCCTTGCCTTAGGCGAAAGGTTATGAAGACTACTGAAAAAATTTGTCAGGACACTAGATTTATTGTACTTCTCTTTTTCAAAATGTACCATGTAATCACTAATCTCTGGAAAACTCTGATTTAACATGTCATCTAAAAGATATTACTGTATTATTGCTAGCACACTAGCCAGGATGTAAAATACCGGGGTGTGAATAGAAGGAATATGTCCCAGATTTTCAGACATGGCTGGCTGCAATCTCCTGACACAGTAGTGGAACCATGGAACCTTCCAGTCACACACTATCCAGCATGTTTCACTATATAATCTCCTCTAGGATAGTTTCCAAGTACTAAAAAGCTGATTTTTTCCAAATATAGTTTCAGAGAAGCAGACATTTTGTGATGATAAAACATCCATTACAGTAATTTCAAATGACTGCGTTTTAACTTTCCTTTAAATCTTTTGACT
>WBMY01010238.1:104273-121327 GCA_013397315.1 Donacobius atricapilla | reverse complement strand
TGAAAATAAGAAATTGCAGCAAATATCTGCCTCCTGTTAACAGACTTTGTTTTTTCACATAGTAAAATTTTTTTTTGTATACATGTAGGACTGACTGTTCACCAATGGGAAGCTATGACTTGTCCACCCAAACCTTAGGTTTATAAGAGGTTTGATTCTTGTAAATCTGGAGAACAGTGTCTGGAGAACTCTAGAGACCAGAGATTTCAGAGAAAGAAATCAAAATGGCAAGACTACCTAATAATTGCGAACTAGGAATACCAGAGTAGGGTGTTCACCTTTTCATAATCAAGCTGTACATCTGTTGCCAGATAAAAAGTGCTGTCTATTCCCTCTATAATTTAAGTTAATTTCTTCCCACTCTTCCAAGTGATAGTGATAAAAAGAAAAGTATAATGTCCTTTTCACTCTTGATTGCTATGTGCTTATCTACGATTAATCTTTACAGGTGTCTGCATGATCAAAATATATTTTTTGTTTTTTCCTTAAGACTAAGGCCCTGAATGCTGCATTTTCAAGATGTGAAATACCATATAATATGAAACAAAATCCATTGGCTGAAGGAATTTTAGAGTGTTATAATATTAAATTTCATTTTATAATGTCAAAGGTTCCATAGGCAAAAATTTGCAACAGTTAACAAGTATGACGTTTAAATTAGTCACATGAAATTCAAAGCATAAACTTTAATATTCACTCATGTACAGCATTTTTTCCCTAAAAATCCTGCAGAAGGAATAAATCCACCAGTCCTTTTTAATATCACACTGATGAGTGATAGAGATTTAATGGTTCAAATCTATGGCACTGACTTAAGTAAGAAAGCAGAATTAGGCCAAATGAAAGAGCAGATCCTTAAAATAGTTAATATTTCAGCTCCTAAATCAATCATTGAACATTTGCAGTGGTAAGTATTTCAGAAAATTGCTGCATTTCATCTCTGTTTTTAAAGACTTTCTTATTTTGGGAAACCTGGTAGGCTAAATCATAATAAAAATAATCTTGTTAGATCGGTTCATATGTTTGTACCGCATATAAGTAGATGATAACCAAGGTCCTTTTTGCTTGTTTATTTATTTTTTTTTCAATTGCAGTGTAGTACTTAAAGTCCTTGATAGCTACTTTAGATCAAGAATGTTTGAAAGTAGATTGTCAAAAAGGATAAAAATAGCATATAAGAAAATGTGATTTGAAAATAAATCAGTCTAGGGAAACCAAGACTTAGCTCTACCGTCATCTACACAAATACCAGAATTGTGAAACATACAGTTATGTCAAATATACCTGCTGCAGCTTCGGCATAGAGTCCACAAGTGAAACATCTAAATGTGTGAACTTTTAAATTAGTGCTTCTTATTAGAACTTAAAATTTAAATATGACCTCTCACAATTCCTCAGAGCTAACATACCTATGTACCTAAGAGTTTTCTTGATTTAAATGAATTAATTTGGTATCACCGTATATTATTTTGATGCAGATTATTTTATAAAACTGAAAAATGATTTTATGAAGTCATAATAATCCAAAGTGGTGGCCTTTGATTTTTAAAGTGCTAATCTTAGTTTACAAGCTTCAAAGAATATTTCAAAGCTCCTTTTAATTAAGAAAGAACTGGGTATATATTCTAAGTCATGCACATCAGAGCTCTACAGAAATTGCTGTTGTAGAAGTACTGTTTATAGTTTCACAGTTTGCATTTGAAAAAAGATGCTGAAAAATAAATAGGACATAGAAATTAGCTTTTGTGTGATCGAATGTGTGGAAAGCTTTAAGGAGGCTTAAAAGATCTCAGTGTGTTAAGGACATCAAAAAGAAAACTTGTTGAGTTGCTTACAGTGTCTAAGTGCTTTTATATGGAGAAAATACAGTCATAAAGCTAGACTTTTAAGAAAAGAATGACAAGGTTTAACAGGAAGAGCCCGAGTCCAGACGAATTCAGATAGATAATACAGCATATTTTTGAGATGTGATTTGCAACCAGTCACTTGCACCTTTTGTAGATGGATGTGGTTCATTCACATATTTTAGGATGACCTCAGATATATATTTATAAAATGTGTTTTCAATAAAACCAAAGTGAGTTTCTGAGACTCAGCATGGTGGTAAAAGAATGAAATGTATGATCTAGTGGTATGTTTGAAGAGGGACTGGATGACCATATAGGTTGCTGGTCCTGAACTCGTGAACTACATGTACCAAATTGCTTACAGAAGTAAAAAACAGTGAAGGGAAATGCCAGTCTTCAGTAGGTTTTTTGTTATATTTTGCTTTTTGGGACACAAGATGAGCAATTTAATTGATGATTCAAGCACTGCTTGATATTAATAGCCTTTTGGAATGTTGAATTAATGAAATAATAGGATAGGTTTGACCATTAACGAACTTCAATTGCTGATTTTTTTTTTTCTGCATTCTGCTGAATTTTTTCCTCTTTTTTTTTTCCCTTACTACATAAGTCAAGGGAAATGCAATGCTATGCTGCAATATCAGATATTGCCACATCATTAACAAAGGAGATGTCATTTAATGTCTTAAGGAGGATTTAGTTCATACTGCTATCACTTTACATTTACATTGGTATGGATCTCTGTTCCCTGTGAAATGTTCACATGTTTTAAGAATCACTGAAATGAGGTCTTGAGAAAGATTTTAAACTTAATTGCTGAACTTTGGTCCTTTGTTTCAGCAATTCTTTGGAAAGTGTGGGACTGGAGGGATAGATTGGGGGCTGCTGAGGACAACACTATGACTGTAAAGGCTCTGAAGAGGGTTGTGTGCTATCTTTCCAAGAAAAGTAGGTTGAAAGGTATGCAAACATGGGAGAACCAACAGTGCCTAACATGAGTTACTATGATTTCCATGGGCTACATGTTATGAACAGAACCTTTGCAAAACACTGATTAAAATTTCATGTACATGCAGCAGTTTTTCCAAATTTACTGAGACAAAGGGCTCACAGCCCCAATCCAATACTCTCCATTGTTGTGTGTAATGGCTATTGACTTCAAATAAACCAAGTATTTGCTGGTTTAATTTTTCAAATGGAAAATTAGTGTACACATTGAAATTGACTATAGGTCTTTAAGTGTTCTGTTTGGTGGCTAATTCCATAGAATTACAGTAAGAACAAGAACATTAAACCAGCCTATTGCTCCCCACAGAGCCAGTCAGCTCATGATTCAAGCACTGCTTAGTTGAAATGACACCTTTCTCTGTTTTATGTTCAGGTGCTGTCTACATGGTTGAGTAATAAAGAATGTAATTTCTGAGAAAAAAAATCTACCAGGTAAAATACAGCTTGCAATAGATTGCCAGACAAGAGATCAAGACAGAAACAATAGTTCCTTAGTGAAAATGATCTTGAACTAAAGGTTAATCAGAAGAATGTGTGGAAAACCTTGACAACACTCTTCTACTAAGTAGCATTGTACAAAAAAAAATCCTATGTGTTTATTGCAGATTTCTGAAAAATAAAGATGAGTCATTTTCTTACAATTAATCTATTCTTTAACAAAGAAAAATAATTTACCTAGAAGCAACTCTTTATGTCTCAGAGATCTCTACATGACTTGTCTAGGTTCTTACATCTAGTTACAATAAAATACCTAGTTACTGCAGCATTTTCCATTTATTCAGGTTCGGGTTTTGTCTTTTTTTTTTTTACATATCATAAATTATTTAAATAGTCTGAGACACAGCTTCAGTGTGACAATGGTATATCCAAAATAATGAGTAGAAATTAGTGAGTTGGGATGTTTAGAGGTCAGTATTGTTAAAACCACGACACCTATTTTACTTTCTCTCTTATTATTTAAATGTCACTATGTGCTAGCATTGTACAGCTGGAAATAATAACCATCTTCAATTACCTCATCTTTCATGCTTGCCAAAAAATACATGCAATAGCATGTTTAATTCATCACGTTTTGTTTGTACATTAATAAAAGGAAATTGCACAGACAGGAACTGCACAGTGCTGTATTGCAGAAGTAATGAGTAGACAGCAAAAGGTCTGGTTTGAAGTTCAATGTTCATTTGCAAGTTACGGACCTAAAATAAATGTGGTTTGAAGTAAGTGTGGCTGTCCATTCAATATTTGCAAAATAAATTAAATGTATAGCTCAGTTTCTTTAAACTTTTATTTTAATTGAGTAACATTTTCTTCTGAAAATACTGCTAGAAACTTCAGCTGGACTACAAAGTTTTTAGCTGATTCAGTGACAATCTTGAGAATTTTCTGAAGAAACTGTATAAAAGAACTAGACTAAATGTGACAGGTAAGACAGACCTTAACACCTAGGATTGAGCTCAGTGTATTGCATTCTTAAGGCCTTATTCCTATTTTATTCTGTTGAAACAATGGAGAATAATGGAAGCACTGTCTGAGAGAAAAGTATAAATCAGGTCCTTTTGAGTTCAGAGACTGAAACTCTAATTGGTTGATAATTTTGGTCACCTTTCTTTCTGTTTTTGTCTAATTTTTTCCCCCACTCTCATGCTGTTGAGGCCTTGGAAAACCTCTCAGTTGAAGGAGAAAAGAGACAGCTAGAAGCAGATTTAAGATTGTTCTTGATTATTATAAAATTTCATCAGAACTCAGGTATAGGAAGAAATTGGAGAAAGAAAGAACTGGGAATAAAATTTAGGCTTATTTACCTAGAAAGGAAATGTTCCAGCTAATTCCCAGCAGAAAATACAGTTTTGAGTAACTCATTAGCAGAGAAAATTTAGTGGAACCCTTAAGTAACATGTGAATCCCAAGCTTATAATGAGCTCCTCTGGAAATTCATCCTTCAGCTATAAAAATGCAGACTATTTTCTTTCTCATGTCACAAGATGGCTATTTTGTTGTGGGGAGCCTGAGAATGCCTGCCTGTGTGCAGAGAAAAATGGGAGGCTGCACTGCTGTGTCAGAAGTGCCGGCAGGGGCTCAGGTGCAATCTGTCCCTTTGGGTTGCCTTAAGTAACCTGTATGTCTTTTCCTTTTGCAGAAATACTCAGCAAACAAAAAGAGAGTGGAAAAGGCACATCTGGGAAAGGGGACACTTCTGAAAAGACACAGTCTGTATGGTTTAGGGAGAAATTTAGTTAGCCTCTCTCAAGCAGTACTCATCTCTCCTTCCTTGAGTGCTGCGATGTACCCTTTGCTCCTTCTGCAGATCAAAGACAAATCCAGTGCATAATTCCAAAACCCAATGAAGTCTAGTATAGAATTAAGTTTAAGAGTCTGAAATGTAGACAGATTTAATCGACAGTGGATTATTCATGCTGGATTTGAATATCTTATTCTCAATAATTTGAGTTTAGTTTGAATTATAATAGGTCAAGGAATATGAAATCTCATATTGAGGGAAAGTCAGAGTTCCTTGTATGCAACATTTGCTGCGGATTAACTGGAATTACATCGTATCAAACTGCCTTGAATGTTCTTTACTTTCCCTCTGGTGTAAATAACATGTCATTTTGTCATAGGTTATTAATCCTTCTTTGAAAGTATCCTCACATTATTTGTGTTCATTCTAATGAAATTGCTGTGGATGCTGAATCCTGAAACAGCTGTAGTACACTACACTACACTAATACTACACTAGCAGTTCACTCTCTTTTGCTGGCTACCAAGGTCAGGTTATCTCCTAATCTCTTAGTCATCTGTGATCACAATGCACTTGTATCACCTAATGGATTTAAATGCAAGTGCAGGGACATTTATCTGCCCTTGGACAGATTTCACAAAAGTGTAGCATGGCATTGAGGTACACCTTGTTCATGAATGTGAATAGTTCCAGGGAAAGAGTACATATAAAGCCTTTCAACAATCATGTAGCATATACATGTGCACTAGCATCTCCAAAGCAGACATCACAGACAGGATCCTAGTGTTTACTGATGTAATAAGAATCATAAGAACAGAATTACGTCTGTGGAATATCACTGCAGAGTACAGAAATTCAATTTCCATCCTTTTTACTACAATATACAAAGTTACAACAACCATCCATCACATGTGCATTTTTTTATTCTTTTGTTGTCCTTGTTCTTGCTATGGTTTGGAGTTTGTTGAGGGGTTTTTATATTTTTTTCTCTGTTTCATCTGTATAAAAAGGAAGTCTTTCACTAAAGCAGCTGATGACAAATGAAGTGTTACAAAATTACTCATAGCCTTCTAAGGTATAGTGAAAATCTTTAGGGAAATTAATTCCTCAGATTCACATTTCATTCAGTGGGAACCCTAAGAAAAAAGTGCCCAGAAACTAGTAGGATGCTTGTGACATGAGATCTTTGCACATTCTCTGATTAATGTCATTGAACATATGAAGATAATCTCTCTGGATTTGATCTCAACATCCCTGTCTTCTTATCAGGTGAAGTAAAGGTCAAGAATAGATGCAGGAGTCCAACAAAGTTGGCTTATAATTCAATGTTACTTGTTGCAAAAACCAGGTTACCTTCCAGGTGTCAGGACATCATAGTCTTTTTGACAGTAATTTTCTAAGCCAGTAACTCCTGAAGTGGAAAAGAATCTTGGAGAAGAATCACTACATGAGTGCTTTTCCTATAACCTCCACCAAATGCCTGCTGTTTGGCAGTGTTGGGAACAGGATCTATCACACTTTTTATGGCTGACACAGCTGGCACAGCAGTTCCTGCTGTCATTGCTGCAGTCTGAGTGCAATGTCCTTTTTCACACTGAAGGGAATGAACACTGCATACCACTAAGGTGGGTCTGAAAACACGATCACCCCATTTCATCTGTGAAAGGTAAGGAAGCTCTTTACCTCTGTAAAACAATGCATTTGTGTCCAAAAATCATATCACTGAGCTATCACCGTGTTGATACAGGAAGCAAAATCAAGTATTTAAACTCAATTTTATAGTAAGATGTCAACTCAGTGGATGAAATTTAATGAAGATAGATTAGATCTACAACCAGTTTCAGGTGTTATCATGTCACAGACACTTAGTTTCTTGCAAAACTTTTTTTTTTCCTAATAGAATGTTATGAGGAATAAAACGAGAAAGGAATAATTACTGCTAAACAAGATTTTCACAAAGCAGTGCTTCAACAGTTGGAGTTTGGTTTTCATCACATTATCAGTACTATTTGACATAATTTTTCAGTTAGGTTTTGCAGTACATAACCTTACATTTGGTATTCTTGGTCTGAAAAATGTACAGAGAATTTTTAAAAGTAAAAAAACAGAGAGAGCTACTTGATGCCAACCACAACCTCGAAGACCCCAGACGCTGAAGATTGTGGTTGCTTTAGAGTCATTGATTCGTAAGACGGGTTGAGTTGGAAGTGACCTTAAAGATCATCTCATGCCAAACCCCCTGCCAGATGAAGGGACACCTCCCAGTAGACCAGGTTGCTCAATTCCCCATTCAATCTGACCTTGAACACTTCCAGGGGTGGGACATCCACATTTTTTCTGGGTATTCTCTTCCAGTGCCTCATCACTCTTGCAATAAAGAATTTCTCCCATATATCTAACCTAAATTTTTCTTCGTTCACTTTGAAGACTTTATTCCTTGCTCTATCACTACAGTTCCTAACAATGAGTCCCTCTCCAGGTTCCCAGTAGGCTCCTTCAGATACTGGCAGGTTGCCATGTGGTCCCCACACATTTTTATCTCCAGAATAGACAAAATTTTCTCAGCCTATCTTTTGAGAGGACATGCTCCTACCAACTTTGTGGCCCTTCTCTGAAATTCCTCCAGCAGTTACACATCTTATGTTTGGGACACCATAGCTGGACACAGTGTGCCTGCTCCCCACCAGGGGTATCAAGAGAGCAGAACAGACGGGTAGAATTCCTTCCCTTGAACTGTTGGCCATGGTCCTTTGGATGTAGCCCAGGATTCCCTTGCCTTTCTGGGCTGTCAGTGCTCACTGTGTGCTCATGGTGAGTTTCCCAACAGCCACCACCCCCAAACCCTTCCCCACAGAGCTGCTCTCAATCACTTCTCTGCCCAGCCTGTGGGTGTGTCCAGGATTGCAGTGACCCAGGTGTAGGACCTTGTACTTGGCCTTGCTGAACTCCGTGATGTTTGCATGGTCCCACCTCTCAAGCCTGTCCAGGTCCCTGTGGATGACTTCCCTTCCCTCCCCTGTGTCAAGTGCCCCACACAGCTCAGTGTCAGCAGAAACTTGCTGAGGGTGCCCTCGATCCCACTGTCCATGTCACTGACAGAGGTGTGGAACAGTATTGGCCCCAGGACTGACCCCTGAGGGCTTCTCTTGTATAAAGTAAAGAGAGATTTTGGAGGGAAGAGCTTAAATGGAAAATGGAATCCTGATCACCTCAAACATTTCCTCTGGAAGAACTTTACTCAAGAAAATTCTAAAGAACTTTTCCCTTGCTCTTTCTGTTTAGCACTGACAATCAATTCTTCATTATTTGTGGTCTCTGCACTCTGAATACTTCTTGTAGTGTTTTTTCTCAGAATATTTTTTTAGCTGTCTGCATACAATGTTCGTGATATAATTAATCCCTTGTTGAAGTTCTCTCTTTTCCTGATTAAGACTAACAGCCACATCTATACTATTTCTATGAAACTTCATTGAGACAGTCCTTAAAAGCATTACTTTAGAACTGTCAAAACTATTTTTCAGAAACAGAAATATAATACTTTATAGCTTACTGAGACTTTTGGAAACAAAGTCTGAGAAATAATTGCTAATGAACAAAAAATTTTCAAAATAATCAAACCAAAGATTTCTTCCTATCAAAATTTGCATAAGTCTTTGCATCAGTCTTGTATATGCAAACTTAAATCCCAGGGTTTTGTACATACATAGAGAGGCAAACAATATAAATAAAAATTCTCAAGGTTTGAATATTGCCTTTTGATATGACTTGGTTTGGTCATTTGCAGTTTTTAACTATAAAAAAACCTCGTCAACAAGTCAAATGTACAACTAGATGTTTTTAAAGTGGTAAGTCAATTATATCCCCGTGATACAGTTCAATAATTCAATAGAATTCAGAGTTATTTTTGTTTAGTCAGGGAACATATATTCTGAAACATGTTAGCAACATTTAATTTTAGTGATTATGGACTAAGATATGACTCTCTGAGGATCTCAGGATTGTTCTTGGGCTTTGTTTTGGCTGAGCTCTTTAAATTTTTTCACAGGGAGGCAGGAGTGGGCAGGGGGTGGAGGGACAGGTGCAGAATGAGCTTCAACGAACATGAGGGCCAAATCCAGGGTTGTGACAAAAACTTACCTGTGACTGTGACTAAGGGTTTCAATTTCTCATCTCTTTTAAATATGCCAGTCATCAAGACACCTTGAGAAACATGAGAAATCACATGAGAAATCACAGTGGTAAAGCTCAGTATATTTGCTTAGAAGTGTTTAAAAGCAAATTCAGATAAAAAAGGGAAATAAAAAAATTCGTAAATACTATTATTATATCCTAAATCTGTTGAGTACTCAGCAATAAAGTCTGTCTTTTAATAAAAAACCTATTCTATTTCTTTGACATCTCGGGGGCTTTAATAGTTGCAGATGACTTGTTTTATGGGGAAATACATTTCTGTCTTTGAACCCAGAAATCTTGCCAAAACATTTGGATTCGCCTTATCCATTATTTCAACAAATAGAGAGCTAGGTATTTTATATGTTGCTGTTGAAGGGTCATGTTTATATTAAACTGGAGATGTGTACTATTGTATAAGAGGCTTGAAAGAAATTACGCAGCCATCGGGAATGCCTTTCTAACTTCATAAGCAACAGGGGACCACTCATCAGGCCATTTGTTACAAACTCCGTAACCTTCATAAAATACCTTTAAACATCTACTTGTAAACATATGTCAATGCAATATTATTTTAATTGAGTTTACCTTGACCTCTTTTTTTTGCTTCATAGTTTATTTTAAAAAATTGTGAGGCAAAGCAACAACAGGAATATATTTGTGAAGTACAGGAGTTTAAAGGTTTCTACTGCTACTGCTAAAATTTCAGGAAATTGAAAGTTTAATAGAAATCATGTGAGGATTATATATTTTTTTTTCTCCAGAGATGTTTCTGAAGATTTGAGAAGTCAGTAGAAGAAACATAAAAACTTGGAATCCAGCTTTTTTTAAAACAGGTCTTGACCTCAGTGACAGTTGAGTAACTGAGTTCAAATACAAAATATTATACAACTAGATTATATTTCCTTTCTAATCTACAGAGGACTTTTTAAATCCTTAATGAGTTCATAGGATCTGATAATTTCAAAAGTGAGGTGTTAGAGAAGCAGAATGACTGCCTGCCCTGCAACTGTCTTTTGTACCTAATATAGAGTACATAGACAACTTTTTAATGCCACACATGTACAGACATAATCAGTGCATCGGTTCAGAGACAATCCTGACCTTCTAGGCTGTAGGAATGCCCATGCAGCACCTCTCTTACCTAACGATACATAGCTTTCTTTTTGTGGCCATGAAATTATATATTTATCTATTGAATATTTATTCTGAGAAATTATATTATTTTAGTCTCCATAAAAATATACTCACTGAATAAGTTTTTTAATCTAAAACCACAGTCTTTTGATAAGCATGAAACATTCACCAATGCCATCAACAACATTTATATATATCCTAGATGTTATACTTTTGTGTACAATGTCTATAAATCATATTATAAGAAATTAATCTATAGTTTGCTTTTTAACACAGAGATCATGTGTTTACTTGGTCTTGGGAGCTATTCAGACTCTCAAGACTTCACCAATAAGTAATAACAAACAATTTTTTAAAAGACTGACAATAATATAAAATGAAAAAGTAATAACAAAGGAACAATTTGATGTTTTATTACAATTCTGTTCATTCAATTTTTGTGAGAACAAGAGAATTGATATTAGTATCTTCTGAAAAACACTTCAATAAATCTAAATGTGCATCCTTGAGCAACAATTTTTTTTTTAACAAGATGATTTCTGGCAGTTAATTCAGAAACAATCTGAGGATAATTTTATTCTCCTCTGAAATCCTGGATTAAAGATAATTCTTTTAGAAATTCACTGTTTGGTAGTTTACTTGCCTGGGGAAACGTGAAGTAGATTTTCCTTTTGTCATGTACCTGGGATGTAATTTCTAACTCTTGGCAAGAGATGGGTAAAAAGTGTGTGTAAAGAACTTCATGATTCTCCCAAACTTTTTCGCTTCTACATTTTTATTCTCATACACCTATATCTAACTGATGCATCATATTTTGTACTGAGTTATTAATTCTCTGGTGCATGAACCATCTTTTTGTTATAAAGTTGTATAACTGGCTCTAAGTGCACCACTTGGGTACCTGTGCATTACTGAGGTAGAAAATTCAGGAAAATCCACTCAGCCTTAAAACGAAAAGCTTATTTAACCAGCTTGGTTGCAGCATGAGAAGTTATGTAACCACTGACACACAAACAAATTGTGTGACTGATATTCATTTTGGTACATCTTTGGTTTCCCAACCAGAATGACCTGTTACCTATTTACATCTGCAGACAACCTGCAAGATTCCTGAGCATCTTGATCTCAAAAAAACCCAAACAAACAAACAACAACAACAAAAACCCCCAAAACAACTCCATTCTAGTTGTGTCTTCAAAATGTTACAGTGTGAATCTCTAAGTCCTTTTATCACTAAGCCTTTATAAAGTATGAATATATGCAATTCAAAGTTAAAACTTTAAGCTTCTTTATAACTGCTTAAAGTTTGCAAACAGGAACAAGGTTAACCACTTCAGCAAAGGAGCAATATTAAGCAAAGCTGTTTACCATTGATTGGAAGAACTATACTGAGATTCATTTCCAACTAAGGATAGCAGAGACAAAATACAGCTCCTTTCTGGGTTTCCAACAAAGAGCAAGCTTTGTACTTGTAATCAAAAACAGCCTAGCAGCCACCAAAAAGCCACCCAGAAAGGTCTTGAAGCAGTTCACCACACTACCCAGTTTCTCACTTCTGCTATTTGGCATCTTTCTCTTCAAACCTCACTTTGTAGCATTGTGACAGCATTTACCATGATTTAGTATTATTTATGGTAGTTTTTTGGCATATTTAAATTTCTGTACTGGTTTGGCATGAATGGTAAAAACCAATTAGTGGATTTCTTTAAAACTGACAGTCAGATTAGCCAATGGGATGCAAATGTACACCTCTGGGACACACAGCCTAAATTCAGGTGAATTTGGGGAGGCCGTGCTCTTTTGCTGTGGGCCTAGGATGAGGTAATACCATTTGAGCAGCAGCAGGGCCCGGCTTAGGCCCCACTGCCCCCGGGGCCAGGACAGGGCAGCTGGTATGGGGCTGGCCCTGGCTGGAGGTGAGCCGGGCCCCCAAGCCTGGTGGCTGCCGGAAGGGACNTATTGAATGGATATTGATTTAGAAACTTTAATCCAGTTATCCTATGAGATGTTTGAAGCCTTGTCACCAGTGAAGAATGAGAAATCCTTTGTTGCGGAGCTGTGCATCTTTAAAAGGTGAAACCCCATGTGTAAGTGCAAGGCCCATATTTAGTCATGGGAAAGACTACGTGCTTTGGGAGGCTCACAAATGCAGATTGTCGGGTGGGCTGCTTTTGTGGGAGTTGGAAACCACAAGCCAACTGTGTCTCTTGTGTAACGTTACCTGAACAAAATCAGGAGAGACTTATTTCTCTCAAAGACTGAATAAAAGACTATTTTTATAAGAGGTACTGACCTAGAGTTCCAAGTTCTGTGTCTTTACATTGTTTGTGGAAAAGTAAACTGTTGGTTTAAGTAAATTGTTGGGGGAGGGAAGTGCTTTTGAAAGGTTGCATTTTTTTTTTTTTTGTTCTCCTTTTAGTGTGTGTTGATAAATCTTACTGTTTTTATCTTTAGGTTAAGCCTATTTTGCCTTTCTTCTAATCCTATTCCATAGTAGAGAAATATTTAAACCATTACACTAAATTTAACACAGAAAATTCAGCGAATGTGAAACCACTGCATCTTTTTGTAGTGGTTCTGCCTGGTTGAGAACTTTAACCCTTTACAATTTCTAACTCAGAATTCAAGTAGAAAATGGCTGCACTGAGTCTGCCAACAGTTACATCTACGATATATATAGCTCTTGATGGTTGCTATATCATACTGCATTAGATACACCAGTTAAAGTATAACACTGAGAAGTTTACTCCTTATTTTGTGTAATGTTTCATCAGAACTGATGAACAACTTAGTGCTTTCCTTGAGAACCTTGGGGGCTCAAAGGGTCTCAGTCTCTGCTGCAGCCTCTTCCATCCCTTGGGGCCGTACAAAATACTAGGTTGTCTATCATGTTCCCTCTAAGTTGCACTGGAAGTGGAAATCATTCCTACTCATTTTTGCAATAGTTCAGTGGATAAAACATTGACTGGGGAGACCTGTATTCAGTTATTTCCTCTGTCTCAGGAAATTCAAGCTTATATGTTCAGTCTCCAGAAAAAATCACCACTGTAACTGCAGGCTATAATGATAAAGGAATTCTCTCCCTCTTCCATTGAAAATGTTTTTCTCTAATTTTAGACAAAGAAAAAAACCAAAAAAACAAATACATGAGCAATATATTTATCTGAGCTGTGAAAACCTGTATGTGAACACAATTCCCTGTAATAACTAAGGAAAACTTGGCCTTAGCCTATACTCCAGCAGCCACTCAGGTATTTTCCATCAAAGAACCACTGAATGAAATACAAAAGTTGTCCTTAGAATTGATTTTGGCTTCCTTTTTCCTAAGGAGAATGAAGTAACCTCTACACCAGAAGAAATGAAGCATCCCCTTTTAAAGCATTCTGGCTTGCTTTCATCTCTCTTACCCAGACTTTATCACTATTGCTCCATGCTTTGTTATCTTGCCATTAATCTTTAAGCTGTATTTAACACTACAATTATCTTTCTTTTCCATTTGCATGAAAAAAACGGAGAGAAGCCTCAGAACTAGAGGCAGAAAATGTACTGTGAGGGGAGAGAACCGCACATTTGGATAAAGATCCCAAGACAAATCTATGCCAAGTATTTTTTTGAGCAGCAGGAGGTAGTACAGAGTTGCCACTGTGCTTTTCATCATCATATTTGAATGCATAAACCTTCATTTCATTTCATCAATAATAATACCATACATGTCCCCCAGCAGTAGTACATGTTTACAAAATGAGAAACAGATTCATACTCTCTGACCCAGTTCATTGTTCTACTCACTGGTTCCCAAGCCTAAATAAATAGATTAATGTTCTCTTCCAAGTTAATATTAATAAAGACTCTGTCTAGGCAAGGAAAGAAGAAATCTTCCCCACAGTCACTGACATTTGCTTATGCTGGGTATTGTTAAGGGCTGGGTTTTGATTTTTATTTCTATTTGCTGCTGCTGAGTTGTTCTAGGCTCACCAGATGAATCCAGCTGCTCTGAGCTCCAAACTCTCCAGTGCTGTTTTGAGCATCTCAGTGTCTGGCTCTGGTTAGTGTCACCAAAAAATTCAACACAGGTATGTATATATACACACATATGGATACACATATATTGGAATTTATATTTGTCTATAAATATGTGTTTTTTTTTTTTTTTTTTTGCTGAAACCAACAAAAAGATGCTGCTTTCAGCAGAAGGGTCTCCTTGCTCTTTTTGTCCATTTAACCACCGCAAGATACCTACTCATCCTTCTAAAATTTTACATTAACACTTAGAAAGAGGCTTATAACTGCAAAAATGGACTAGCTACAGGAACATTTTTTAGTTTATCCAATTTTTATGCCATAATATAGTTTTAAGAGATCTAGAGTAACAAGAAATGAGCACCTTATAGCTATGCCTTTATTCATTTTTAAAAAGTCTATTGGATGGTTGTGTTATATTATGTTCATATCTATCCACAGCTGTACTATTGACTTTGACAGTAATGTGATCTGGACATTTCCATGACTAGCCTCAAATTGCAGATTATCATTATGGTCTGGATGTGCTTGCATAGGCACATTTTTTTGATTAAGTATTATGATTATTTTTTGTCCTTCTTTTTTTCTAGGAAGCTTGTATTTAGCCTTAAACTTACATACCAAAGCCCCCTCCATTCAGGCAATGAATTACCCTTTTTATAAAAATTCATGATTTTTAAAAATCATTATTAGTCTAACAATGAGAAAAAAAACCAAATGCTGCATTTAAGTTTGTTGTTCTTCCTATAATTTCCAGAACTCCTAATTTTAATGGAGCTTCTAGCATTAAACCCTGAGAAGTATTCTCTTAAAACATGAAAATATGAAGTAATCAAAATCTAATCTTTTTGTTGTACAGATTCAGACATACTTTATGATAGAATTAGTGCAACTAACAACACCCCATAATAACCTGATGGGAAATTGCATCTTCTAAGAAAGTGGGTAACTCTCCCTTGTAACTTTGGATTCAAACTGGATATTTAAATTTAAACCTTGGGGTCTCGCATGTCTAAGCACAAAACCTGAGTCATTCCACTGCTATCTTTCAGTCTTGGCTTCTCCAAGCTGCTGTGGTGAATACTGTTTACCTCCTGGGGCATCCAGAAACCTTTGCTATCCTCATGTGCTTCATTTGAAGCTAGAGGTTCAGTGGCTTCATTGACTGCCTGAGTCATAATACAAACTAGGTCATCTGTACCCAAGCTGAATGTCCTAATCATTGGACCAATGAATCACCTCCTATAATTTTCTGGCCCAATGTTCTCTCTTCAATTATTTAAAGAATCCATGACCTTTTCTGCCACAGGTAAACACAGCTGGTGATCAGAGCATCTAGTTTTAATGAGCGAAACTCGGATTCAAGACCTTTTGCTCCTGGTCTGTTCTTTTTTAACTGCTCTTGGATACTGCAGGATAGCCTCTCCTCACTTTTGTTCCCACAGATATTTCTTCCTTACCTTCCAGTCTCAAGTTTATGAGTATATAAATTATAAATAATTTTAAGGAGCATTTTCTGAGGTGGGAAAACAATTTCCCACACTTTTAATCACTGGAGTTTGAGGATTAACATCTTGGCTTCCTGTTACGGGTGTTCATTAAAGTATTTGTATTACATTTTCTGTTAGGCATTTTCTCTTTTTTTAATAGGCAAAATGAGAAATGCTTAGGTGCTCATGAAATATTTTGCCATAAAGTATCATTTGAGTTCCTACTCCATATGATTCCTAAATTAAATGGGTATGATAAAGAAAATTAATTTTTTAATTAATTAATTTTTTTAAATCACTTTCCCTGTCTGGAAGTATTTGACATGTAGTACATTGCAAACAATTACCATGCTGATGTTGCTATCCTCAAGAATCTAAAACTCAGTAAGGCTCTCAAAACCATGAGATGTTCAAAAATATCTTTTTGTTTAGTTCATTCTTTAAATTTTCTAAATTAGTAGAATGTAACTCAGTTTACATTTTCAAGGTTTTCTTTAACCTCCCAACAAGTGTAGGAATTCATGCTTATTAAAAGCAATAAACACTAAGAGACTAATGTATTAATGTAAGCCCAGAAAAGAGGACAGAAATCTCACTAAAATTTGCAAGACTTACACTAAAACATTTTCTGCATGTTAACCCTGTTACCAAGGCTCAATATATTTTTGATCCAAAGTAATTTTGTTCAAGACTTGAAGCTGTTGTGTTTTGGATCATGAATTGACATTATATTGCCCTCCATTCATAGTGTTTTGTAAGTAATGTTCATGCAGTACTGCGATATGCTCAGGTGTAATACCACTTATTCCCTGCATATATCCACCCTAACATTTTGGGGTGATGTTTTTCTCATTTGCTTTAATTCCTGAAACACTCAGAGGCTAGACAGGTTCTCAGCACTCAATGACAGCCTAACAGTACCTCCAAAAGAACTACAAGTTTCAACTTGAATTTTTTTTATAATGTCCATTAAGCTGCCTGAAAATCTGCTGGACTGGGCATGAACAGGAATGCTGTTTACTACAAGTGATGGGCCACTTACATTTTAGTGTGAGAATATGATTCAGAAAATGTTATAATATCTACTTGTATCAAGAATTGCAGTTAGAGCTTTCACATATAGCCTGACTGCACACAAGCTGC
>WBMY01010238.1:68792-101240 GCA_013397315.1 Donacobius atricapilla | reverse complement strand
GCAGAAGAGGTCAGGAAGAAGAGGCATCACCTGAACTCAGGGGGCTCAGGTTAGGCTTTCTGGGAGATTTTATGTAAGCATGACTAAAATGTTTAGCAACACTACTCAGATTTGCATGGAGCAAAAAAGTCAATAATCTGTCTACACCATGGAGAGGTCAAAGATTTTATAAAGTGGACAAAAGGAGGATAATGTTTGAGTCAAAAATATTTGAAAATAAAGAAAAGGATCACAGTTTTTTTTCCTCTTCAACTTAATCTCTTTTCTGGAACGGACTGACTAGATACACATAAAATTGAGTCTACAACTGAAGGGTAGCTGCCATACCATACTGAGCAAATACAACTCTATCTAGCTGAAATTCTAAAATCCTAAGGCAATAGCATATAACGTGAACCAAAGAACTACTATCATATTACAAAGATAGTCTTTGAATGCAGAAGCTGTGTGAGTAGCCTTCAAAGCATCCTTATTTCTGCTACAATGGTAGCATTCACTCAGCATACATGGTTCAAACAAGCCAGAATACATTTTGAAAAAACTCTATTGACTTTGATAAATTTATGACAAAATTAACTTAATCCTAAGACTTTTTTTTTTCAGGAAAATGATGCATTGTTAATTATTATTGTTGTTTACTTTTTTTTTTCTAACATGACTTTTTTCAACTTGCATCCTGTTTTAGCTGGAGTAAAATATTTTACTTACCCTTGGGGCTCAGCACTTTTTACCCATGTAGCAAAGAACATTCCTAATTTTCCACCATTTTGAGAAATGTTACTGTGATTTCTGTGCTATTAACTTTCTTACATTCACTGATGATGTCAAACAAATTTTGTCCAGAGTACTGCAGCCTTGTCTCTCCATGCTTCCTTTGAAAACCATATTCAGGATAGGAATTTCTTTGGACCAGTCATGCTGGGGGTCTTGTGATATTTAAGGCAGTTATTCTGCTCCTTTGTTCATTTATGTCCTCATGAATGTTCCAGGGTTATGAGAAGAAAATCAATTTGTGAATGTATTTGGAATAGCCAACAACTCTATCAACACACCTAAAGTTGTGAATGAAAACAATGACTAAAGATAATAATTAATAATAATAACGGTATAAGCTGTGATGGGAATGGTTATTATCTGAGAACTTATCTGGGTTCTTTTCTTAAATATTTCCATCAGTTGAATGACTGGCTCTACCTGTGTGAGGGCTTTAATAGGGCTATTCATTCACTTACTATTTGAATACTACTCCTTGAATCCTCTTCCACAAGCCAATTTTCTCTAGATAAGGAAGGGCTAAAGCTGTGTTATCACTCCTCAGTGCAAAGGGACATTTGGTCATCAGTAGATCCATCTGTTCAGAAGATGCTTTTCCATCCCACTCGCTCACCAGTGGGAGGAGGAAAAGATAACCTGCATGGTACTACTTATTGCTCTCAGTCCAGAAAGAGACAGAAGTTATGGCAATGAGGCCTTGAGAGCTCTTATCATGGATAAAAACTACATTGTCAAAAGGTAAAAAAAATGTTTCTTTGACTTGCCAGTTGTTGATAAAAATACCAAAAGCTTTCTGCTTTAGTGCTTCTAAATTCAATAATCATTCATCATTTTTTTTCCTTCTGTGCTAGGGAGGACAGGTAGTCAGAGCAGAGATTACAGATTGTTTCAGTCAGCTCCTGTTCAGCTGATAATCGTATACACAGCTGTATGTAGCCAGTGTCTGCCAGCAGAGGCCTGACCCAAACAATTAACCTTATATTAACGCCCCTTAATGGCAATCATCTGTTCCCATATGCCTGAAGCCTGAGCTCTAACTCAGCAATGAAACCATCTACTCCTCGGGACACAACTGATCCTTGATCACAAGGTATTGAGCTTCAGCTGATTTTTAAAATGTTTACAGGTAATCTGTTCCCTTTAAGGAATAATAAATGCCCTTGAGAAAGACAGTAATTGTTTCAGGAGAATCTGTGGAACCTGCTTATATGGAGACAAATGATTATATTGTTTATTCTAAATAACTGCTTAGGTTTTGTATTTCTCCTCATCTAGAACTATAATCTACACTAAAACCAAGGAGAAGCTAGAAAAACTCATTCTCTAGCTTATTTGCCTTCTGGACTGAATCTGTTCAGTACCTCTGAATTGAGCAGTATTGTTTTTTCAGGATTAGTTGTTGAATCCTAAAGTAATTTGAAATTGCCAGTGTTTGAAGTAATTTTTCTTGTCTTCAGGTTGTGATGTTTAAATGTATACGTGCTAAGACCAGTATTTGCTGCACCACTGCTGGTGTTAATCCTTGTTTATACTGTGAGTAAGCTGCCTGGCAGGTGTTACATTTTTATTTCAAACTGTTGCTTTCCTGGATTTTTTTTTTGTTTCCTTGTTATCCTAAGAAAGTTTTTCCATTTTTTTCTCCAGTAGCAGTTCAGGCCTGAACATGAACTGGAACAACCATAGTGGAAATCTACATAATATTAGCCTTCCCATATCATTCATATAATCAAGAATAAAGTACATTTGATGAAAACAGTGCATTAACAAGAAATAAGAGACCAGTAGATATTTTAAAGGGTGTTACTTTTTTCATGATCAAAACCAAAATAGTTCTTTTTTTTTCTATCCCCAGTATCATATTTTATGTATGATGCTTCCATATACTTCTTTTTCCTCAATCTATACACATGCAGTAGATTATTGATTGGGCAAGATTCGCCTGTTGCTTTCTACTTTGCCCATTATCATAAAATCTAGAGGGACTGAGTGACTAAAATACATTTGGATATGTACTTGGGAAGTGCAGAGGGGTTTTATTAATGAATCCTCCTTTAAGGTTAGCTGATCAATAAAAGTTAGTATGACTTACTTGCTATAATGAAAACTGGGCCCTACAAAAATTGCTGCATGCTAGATGTTGAAAGTAATAGAAAATATGCTTGTTTACATTCTGTTTCAGTATTCTCCACCCCGAAGTAGCAAAGAATATGTGGTACAGACTACAGATAAGAAAGTTTGACAAATTATGCAGTAGAGCGAAAACATACATTCTTCAGTAGTGCATTTAAAAGTTTTACNCAACCTGTGCCAAGAAGAGTGGGTCGACAGATCTCAGGACCCACAAGATCGGCTCTAGTTATCTGTAGCTGGAGCTGTGCCTGACACGCTGCCTCGGTGCCAGAGCTAGCCCGGGTGAGCAGAGAGACACTCTCTGAAGGCACCGCGACATAGTATATATTACAATATTTTAAAATCTATTCTTGCAGAAATAAGTGGACCATACAAAGTTATTTTGCTCCTTAGTCCAGCTGACTTATTTCTACATGCAGTGTTTATCACCATGAATCACTAAAGGAACAGGAAGAATGGTGTAGACAAGACTTTCAGGACTAAATCCTTATACCACTAAATTTTCTCTTTTGCTCATGTTTTACACCTTCCGTTGAGTTCTGATCTCTTGAGGTGTTATGATCTCTTTGTCCTCTTCAGCTTCTTTGAGAAAACGGCATTCAGCACCTTGCAGTTCCCATAAAATGTATCAGGAAATCCACTAAATTCAGTGACAACATCCCAATTCCCTGTGAGAAAGATAACATCTCCTTTGATAAAAGCCTTTGCTGCAGAAATAAAGTACTTACGGTACTTATGCACACTGAATCAACATAGCATAGGAACATGAAACTATTTTTAAAGTCCATCCTCGAAAACCTTGTAGAGAAGCAAGATCATTTCAATACAAAACATGGAAATTATGATGAAATTATACAGAACAACTAAACTTAGACTTTCAGGAGATCAGAGTCAGCATTATTTTGCATGGAATCAATTTCTATTCCTAAATTATTGGTTTCTAATTAAAATTCCAAACCAAAATTGGAACTACAATGGAGTGGGTCAGATGATCTAAAGAAAAATATAATTTTTTCTCAATATTTCCCAGAGTTCAGTTGTCACCCCTGAAATATCCACAGGGACTTTTTGGTGACTTATCAGGTGGAATAAACTTTTATTCCTCAAATAAAAGCTTTACTCTGCTTTTAAATTGCAAAAAAATGTGGCGGTAAAAGGGAACATCTTGAGCTGTCTGTTTTCAATTAGAACTGCTTTTTCTGTCTAATAGAATATCACAGCTGCCTATACAAATGTGAGGATTACTCCCCAAGAAGGAAAACTCTATTAATTTTTTCTAGGTTATTTTTGTTAAGGTCTCCATGATGATGACAGAGGTGTGGTAACTAGATAGCTAAGAGACAAAAAGCCTACTTTCATATTTAGGTAGGTAAGTGTCATGAAAATCTGGAAATAATCATGTCTGATAAGACACTGAAATTCCATACTTCTGTTTTTGACAAAGCACAACAGAATTGAGAATTTCTAGTTATTTTGGAGTGACCCAGAACCGTACATCTAAAAATATTGCAAAGACTTTTGCGAACAAAATTGTACCTTGTATATTGCATTTGCTTAAATTTTGACAGTAATTGTATACAATGTATAATTAAGGTATTACCAAACCTTTCTATTTAAAAAACAAACTACATTGAAAAGCTCGTCTTGAAAGGAAAAAGGATAGGTCTATAGTTAACCATTGATTGTAAAGGAGTTAGTTGTGTGAAGAGGAGAAAAACAGTACTTTATTCTTTGTATGGAGCTCCCCCAAAATTCACAGTTCATTAAAATTTTCCATATCTTACCCCCCTCTCAACTCATAAATTATCTAAAATCAATAACTATCCAGTCACATAAGCTATAGTTATCTTAAAATAATTTTTGCTGTCAGGTGCCTCAGTAGATTGCAAAGAATTGTAATTAAATCTAGTTCTCTCACATAAATCTTGAGTAATTTAAATATATAAAACATTCAGACAGATGACTTACACAGGGGAAAAAACAGCAAAAATAGCAGGAGAAGAACTGGGTGAATGTCTCTTTTTCCCCCCCACATTTTCCCACTATTGAAGAAACTGGTGGGAGAAATACTTCCCCCTTTCTGCTTCACTTATGGCCTGAATCTGTAGACTGTGCATCCTTTGGCCCTTTGAGGCAAGCCTGTGGTCCCACTACTAGAAAATGAAGATCACTCTCACAGAGATGATCCCATGGTCACAATATATGTCTTCTGGGGGGGACTAAACCTTGAGCAAGCCCTTCTATTCAGAGTGAAATTCACCTCTGAGGTTTCAGGCTGGCTTCCAGTTACATATTTTATTTATTTCTTTCATAAAAGACAGAATGCACCCTAGAAAATGTGTAGTGCTTTATCAGAACAAGTAAACTCTAGAATATGTTGAATGAAAGCCCTTAAGCTTCACAAGAAGTACTACCAACCAAAAGGGATGGAATAAGAAATCAAAGAGGAGGACAGCTTTGATGCCTGAGAATATTTTGTGTGTGCAGCTGTTTTTGTTATTTGCTTTATTACTGGGAAGCATCTTTCATCTTTTACTTGCTTATTTCCTCTGATTTAATGCTGACTTGAAGAAAAACAAGCCTTTCCTTGCTTTTCTTACTCACTGTGGACTGCTTTAACCTGTATTTCAAGGCAGTATTCTGGACTTGGCTCTTTGTTTCAGGCAGACAGACTCCCTACACACAATTCAGTCACTGGATCTGCACACCAGGTTTGGGCATCTGCAAACTTTCTGCTGCATGATCTGAAGGCGTTGTGTGAATTGCAGTACCTGCTAAGATGGGTGCCTTACAGAATGACAGACCACCTGTTTCCTTTCTCAGTTTGCCCTGCAAGGCAATCTTATTTTAGTATGTTGTTTTGCATTTAAGGGGCAGCATTGCAGACACAAAGTAAGGCATATTCAACACCTTTGAGAATGCTTCTGAAGCTAATGAAGCAACTGATACTCTCATCCCAGGGACTGGCATCTTAAATATATTCATGCATGAATACTGTGGCTCAAAAACCAATTTTAGTATTTATGCTGTATTCAAGTGTATATTTTAATTTGACTTTGGATTTCCATGCACACAAAGTGTGGAGCTGAACAACTGTGGCACTTGTTCTAGAGGTACTACCTGTTCATGCAGATACAACAGTCCTTTGTTTTCCAGAGTCTGGTATATAAGCACCAGCCAGATCACTCTCTTCTGCACTGCTAGTGACAAAAATGCTCATACCAGATCCATGCTGGCCGGATGTATCAGCTCAGACTGAATACAACATGTCATCCTTTGGACCACGTACACAAACTGTATTGACTATGAGTGAACTAATGTAACCCCTGTCTTGCCCATCTTTTAATCCATAGTCTTAAAAAATAAATACAGGAACATAAATGCAAAAACGTGTTTATATACCATCAAACTTATGGATTTGAAAATTTCAAAAATTAAGAACTTTAACAGCTAAAATTTCAACAGTAGTATAAGTCTGGCCACAAGAATCATGTCAGCTTTTCTATTTGTGCATGTATATACACAAAAAATTTGCTTATTGACCTATGAAAAAAATACATGACTTATTTAAAATACTTCTTATGTGTGTGTGTGTATCTGCACGTGTGCAATATCACAAAATTAGAAGCATGGGAAAATTAATAGAATTTTTCCTTTGTCTTATGTGCAATGAATTACTGAAGCACTAATTACTGCTAATTATCAGTAATTTGATCAACTGGCTTTGCACAGTACAGAAGGAAACTCTTGTTCCATGGAATATGCAATAAACACAGGCTAGTTCTTCATTCATTCTGTTTCTCTCACCTGCATGACTATTTCTTGGGCTTGATCACATGCTTGGATTTTTTTTTTTTTCCTCAGCAGAGACCCAGCATGTTTATGGCGTATTTTAGGAGCAAAGTTCTGAAGGAAAAAAACACTGGAGTCTATTTTGCTGAGTGCTGTAAAATTTTTACTGACTGAATATATACTGTTTTGTGGGAAGAAAATCATAACAATTTCTTATGTTTCCATTAAGTTTCATTAATGGAGTATTTGCAATGGATAGTACTCGTGTTAGGCTTGTTTCTATTAGCAGTTCTCTCTTTCACAGAGGGCGTGAAATTCTGCTTCTTTCAGAGTCATCATCCCAAACACAACCAACATCCTTCACTCTAGGACTGAACCCATGAGGGTTAAGGAAGCTAGTTCCATGGCACAGAATCTCCATACCAAAGTAGACTTTCCTGTAAATGTCCTTTTCAAAAAATGGTCATTCTTCATCATAACAGCACTGAAATTTAAGGTCACTAACGTCAGAATTAACCCCTCAGTTGCCTTTCTACATGCACAAATTCTTCTAAAACAGTTTCATGCAGAATGAGAAACATTCTTTTTGCTCCATGGGTATTTAATTTTTACTCAAAAATTCTTTTTCAAATTATAAGCAATTAGACATAATTTTTCTTCATTAAGTACAGAGACAACATCTAAAAATTTCTCAGAGCCCCACATATCATGCTACTTTGGAAATTAGATTAGCAAATACAAAAAGTTAAGACAAGCTGTGGCTCAGAGAGAAAATAAAAACCCAAAGCTATTTAATTTAGAATGCTTTAAGTTGTTAGAGGAACCTCATGTGGGCCTTTATTTATTTGAGTCTTTCCACTGAGTTTAGTAAGCTTCAGTTCAAGTCCATATGGAAAAAATGTCCCTCTAAATAGAACTTTTCCACTTCTGTCATGACATTGTAGTAGTTATGGTAATTTTTTCAGACATTGTTTGGTAAATCTCGCTATAATATTTCTGTCTAAGTTAGTTCCCATTTTAGTCTAATATTTAGAGAATCTTCTCTTTTTCTATTTGCAATGTATCACATAAACATATATTATGCTAGGATACAGGCTTAAAGGGTCAGCAGTGTTTTAAAAACAGTTGTCAGTCTCAAGTGAAACACCTGGTCTAAAGTCCTGTTTCCTCCCCCTTTCTCCCTTCCCCCTCCTTGCAAAAAATATTTTCAACATCCCTACCACATACAGACTATGGTTTTTGGTTTTCTGCCTTTAAAATTCTGTCATTCAAGAGTATAGTAATTTAAAACTGGGGTTTAGAAACAAAAACTGAATTATCTTTCCAAGTCACAATTCCATTTTTAACTAGCCTTACATCTAGGAGAAATAAACACACAGAAAATAAAGCAGAGGTAGCTTTAAAGACTGTAAAAGTATTTACACTATGTTAATAAAACTTCAAGGATGGTTTAGAAAGCAAAAATACCATAATAACTAGAGCTTTATAACTCTAAAACTGTAACTGGAGCTGTAGTGCGCAGTTCAAGAGAGCTCTGCAGCTTTAGTAAGCTTTAAAAGGCACAAGCGAAAAAAGCACTTTCTCATGAACAGTAAGGTTAAAACCCCATACTACTTACCTACTAAGCTTTCAGAAACTTTCGCAAGCCAATTGGGATCTCAGAATGAGCAGAGCTTCTTTAACAATATATCTTCAGAAGACCCAGTGAGAGAGCTCTTTCAAAGCTCATTCAAATATTTGCTGTGTGAACTGAAAAAGGAAAGCATACAAGAAGCTTAAACTGCAGAAAGAAAAAGTGTTTTTATTTTCTTCCTTGCTTGATGATAAAAAAATAGGAAGGAAATAAGGAAGAGACGGTAAGATGCCAAAATACTGTAAAATTTCAGGTACTAGGCCACCTGTTCATATCCTGTATTTGCTGAGAAAGCAGAGGCACTACTAAAATGAAGCTCCTGAAAACTGCCTTCCCATCAAGAAAGAAGTCAATTAGGTCATAAAACATAAAGTGATTGTAACAATAACAGTTCCTGAGTTGTATAGTAAATACTCAGAAGATATTTGGGTTACTTCAGATGGAGTTTAATGTGACAGAAAAGGCTTTATTGACAACAGAGTGGCTAGCCGTCCTTTTACCGGCAGAGCAAATCATGCTCTGAGCCAAGTTACAAAGCAGTAATCTCAGACATAATGCCAGAACATAGACGTAGTTTGATGGCATGACAGGTAAAATTTCTTCATTACCATAAATGTTCATTAAGAGAGGAAATATAAGGGACTTCCTTTTATAAGATTTTATTGTAGTATTGCTTAGAAAATGAACTGTCCGAGAGCAGTCAAGGAAGTCATTACATGGCATAAAATCTGTTTTGCCAAGCTGTTGTGGTAGTGTTACAAAGGCAGTCAGAAGAGTTTTCTGGTGGCAGTGCATTCTGAAATCTATCATTTTAGTTATACTAAGTCCCTGAATATAAAGAAAATGGAAGAAAGGTAATATATACATGGTTCGGTTCAAGAACAAAACAGGTAGGAAAAAGGATCTGTATAAGAGAATGTAAATCACATACTAGCTAACAATTTCCTATGGAAACAAAACAGAACAAATGGAAAAAAAATCATTATATTGAAAAAGAAGCATTTTCAGCCACTGATCAGCTGGTTAAGTATATATTTTTACTGGTGGGAAATAAAGGAAAAGGGAAAACAGAAAACTGTTGTAAAGTCTATGTGAATTACACATACACACACACACACAAAAGCAATAGATATTTACTGCTCTTGTGAGAAACTGTTAGGCCAGGTTTTGGATACTTCTTGGCAAATCTACATTCTGGTAGGTTTTTCAGTCACTCACTGCCTTAGAAATATATTAGCAAAAAAGAAGAGAAGTAAGATAAAGGTGATACAAGGCAGGTATCTCTTGAAGAGAAAGTTATTCTGCCAGAATGTTTTATGTCAAGAACAACAAATATATAATTAAAAATTTCATTGCTCTAGTGGCAGAAGCTGCATCTTCTATAAATAGCTATGGCCATAGTGTTCTTATATTAAATATATGTCCACACAGATGAAGCTTTTTAAAACTATTTAATGGTTTGTTGGTTTTATTAAATGGCACATATTCAGAAAGGTCATACCAGCTGTTATAATTACTTATTATCCATTATATTAGCAAAATTGTACTTACTTGTGTTGAAATAGAAACCCCTTTTTTATATAGAAAAAAATTACTTATATAATATTTGATAGATTGTGTCCTGACAAGTCAATGTTACTATCAATCAGTGATTAATCAGAACTGTGCTGCATTAAAACTAATAAGGCTATAAAGTACAGCTTTAAAAATACTCATGCAGTAGAATTTTAAATGCCCTTGAATGGGATAATGTCACTAGTCATAACTATAATTTCATTAAAAAAACCTATTTGATCTGGAACAAACTGTAACAACCACTCAGTAAGGATTCTCTTTTCCTCCCTCCCCTTGTCTCCTCCACTGTTTTGTATTTTAGAATATAGTGTATATGCTCCCTAGACATACATCTGTATTACTTCAAGACCAAAAAAGCAATTCTCTCTCTCTCTCTCTCCTCCCTCCCCACCCTTAGCTATACAGTTTATATACCATGCTATATACAGTTGGCAGAACTGTGAATTCAATCTGAAGAAAGAAATTCAACGGTATATACGAATAATTTTTTTTCACACCATAGTTTAAATTTCCTGCACTGACTGAATCCTTTTACTTCCTTCTAAGCAAAAGGGGGGCACAACAGTCTGTATAAGTTTTAAATGGCTTCTGTCTCAACTTGACAATAATATAACTTTATTTCAGTTAGGAAGGGAGCTAGATTGTAGATGCTGCATTCAGTGACTTCTGGATTATAAATCCCTATTGTATGGTAGAAGAATATGACTTTTTAATAATTTGGGTAGTATTAAATGCTTTTCAGCGCCACTTGTAAAATTTGCTTTCGTTCTAGTTGCTAGAAGCCTGTGCACTTTTAGGGAAAAGGCAGATTATGAACAAGATTATGAAGAGAGAAGAAATATGTGACTACAGTTTGTGGAGGTTTTTTTGTCTGTTCTTCAAATCCTGCTTTTATTACCAGTGATTGTGCTCATATAACATCAGCAAAAGCTGGTAAAATAAGATCATTTTTATGTGAGAATCACTGCATATGTTAGAAAATATTGTTTTGTTTGTCTTCTGAAATGCCTTTCTGAGACAGGGCCAAGATTTCCACAAACTTAATGTGTTTTGTGGGGTATAAGTCTGAGCAAAAGTTTCACCATGATTTTAAAAGTATGATAATGAATTTTAAATTGGACAATGTCCTTTACAAAAATTGCATGTGAATTTTCTTCAGGAAGGGAGCCATCTATGGCATATTAAGATGGACTTGGCTGTAATTCTTTAGTGTAAATGGAAAACCCATAAATTGGTATTATGCAATAAAATACTGATGTTGCTTGCCAAGCACTGTGTGAAAACCTGTTTATTTGCATTTCTACACCTATGTCGTGTTTTTTCATTCCAGCTCACCATCTCAGTTGGAGTGGCTTTTTGGAGGAGGAATTACCTTAGTTCATTTAGAAATTCAAGCCTCTCTGAACTTCAAGAAAGAAGTGTTTTTGTGATTGACTGACATCAAGCTCTACAAAAAGATGCTTAATAATTTCTACATACACAGGCATGATTTATCAGTAGAATAGCTCATTGATACACATGCCACAAACACAACCATGGGACTTGGGCCAAGAATAGGGTGGACTTCCTAGCCCAAACCACATGTGAAAGAAAGCAAAGGAAGAGCTATTTGATGAAGTGACATGGCAGTTTGATTTCCGTGTCAGGGTGCAAGGAGCTGAGAATTTACTGCAAAGGTTTTGCAAACAATTTTAAGAACTAGTTGTGATCTAACTGGCTATGAAATTGAGATCCTGATAGTAAACTATGTAGATATTCCAAAGGGTTCTTAAAAACTCTTTCCTTACTGAATGGTAAGTTTTTTTCTCCTTAGCAGTCATATTAGAGAGAAATTGTGCTTAATCTGTATGTTATATTAATCCTTCAATCATACCTTCGTGTAGCTGAGGCAGTTGTCTGCCCCACCCTGACGCTTATATTTCTGATGTTTTTGTAGCATCTGGACTTGTTCTCTGCTAGGCCCTTGCTTTCCTAGATTAAGCAAAGCAACTTTCAGCATTTCTTCTTGCAATGCAAAATAGATTGCCCATTCTCTAATCAGCCCACGTTAAAGTCAAGGTTGGAAGTGAACCCTTTTGCTATGAGAGTGTATTACCTCTAGGGAGATCAGAACTGGAAATGGATGTCAAGTAGTGGGCTGTCCACTAAGGAGCTGGAATGTTGAGCTGACGTGCCAGTGAAACAGTGAGATTTTCATGGTCTCCACACCTCTTATTCCTTTAACTGACTGAAGGAACTGGAGTCTTGGCTGACAGTTTCCCACCCAAAAGCAGTATAGGATGCTAATAGGAGCTAAACACAAGTTAAAAAAAAAAAAAAACACCACAAAGTGAATTAAAAAGTCTGGTAAAGACATTAGATACAAGGATATAATTTCTGGCTCCCAAGGCTGGAATGATGCGATCAGAACATATTCTCACCCTTCTGTAACAGATGCTGACTACGAAGTTGACAGTTGAACACAGCTGTGAAGATGGATCCACTTTAGGTCCAAACCTGTATGGCAATTCTTATGCTATGGCAGCCCTCCATAACTGGGCAGTAGACTTCACACTAGTGAATACTTAAGTGAACATTTTGTAATGCAAAACATCTTGAAATGAGACAAAAAAAAATAGTCAGTTGCAGAGATGTTGTTCTCCCTCAACTAATTTTATTCAAAAAAGCAGGATAGATGTGACTTAATATGCAGGAAATATTACTGTTTAATAGCTCCCTGACAATAAATAAAATTATAGCCAACATAGCACGTATTCCCAGGTACTGATTCTCCTTTTGCACTGTACAATATAGTGTTAATAGAAGGAGTTTCTCATTAGTTGCATAAGAGAAGAAACTACTACCTGCAGTCTACAAGGGTGAAAATTTCTTTCTCAAGAAATGTGAGAAACTCTCTGTGTTCCAGCCATGCTGGTGTGCAGGTCACCATGGCCTAGGAACAGCCAGCCCTTTGTCTCCAAACTGTTTCATTTTCCTCCATCAGTGCACTCCTCCATCAGCCCACACACACAGAACATTGCTGTCTGACAGAGACCACAGCACAGGGTTTACTGAGGTAGCCTCACCATTATAGATACTGATGTAACTACTGGAGGGTTTTTTTTTTACAGCTGTTCAGGTAGAATAAAATCATATTTATTCCTCGGGAAATCCTTTTAAGGATTTGTATGTCTAAATACTACTCAGCAAGAGTTGCAATATTAATGATTTATTATTAGAGGCAGATCATTTCTGCAGAAGATTCATAATAACAACTGTATTGGTTCATTAATCTTTAATGGACAAAATTCTAGGGAAGGTGATTTGGGTATGTAGCCTTTAATAAGGCTTAATATAAACACTTGACATCTGTTTCTTTCACCTTCCCTACCTCTCATTCTAAATTATCTGTCATAGCAATTCCTGATTCAGGCTCTCCATAGGGCTTTACCCTTGTTTCCATTTGAAAACCTTCATTTCAATAGGTGGGCTGAAAATTCCTGTACTTCTAAAATTGCCACTATTCCACTTATGAAGCCTAGTTAATGGCATCTCTCTCTACTTTCGTTATTCATCTCAGAAACAATCAATAAGCATAAAAGAAATTTCACAAATGGTGCAAAAAACCAGGGTATTTTTATTACTCCAAAAGAATATTCATTTGGTTAAGAAAAAAGTTGTGGGTTTGGTTGGGTTTTTTTCTTTGGTTTTCTGTTTGTTTGTTTGTTTGCTTGGGTGCAGTTTTTTTGGTTGGTTGATTTTTTGTTCATTTGTTTTGTTTCATGAGAAGAGATGAGGATGTAGAACATGATCACATGCTCTGCAATGGTGGAAAATGGGAAGGGCACAACAACTTACCAGTTTGATTAAGATACATCTACATATACCATAAACTATTGTTCCTGCCAAACACTTATCTCCTACATTCTGTCAATTCTAGGGACTTAAATTGGGTCTGACTGACCATGCAAAATTATGATCTGTGTATTTAAATAAATTAATCTGAACAGCTTGTTTGCATTTTTCCTGTGGTTTTCAGAATAATGCAATTTAAAAATAATTTCAGAATAAAATACAAAATGTGACCTTCATAAATGTTCCAAACGAGTTTCTGAATCTCTTATTTTCCAGATAGTAAAGTTTGTGTTATTTTTGAAAGTAGGGTTGTAAAGCATTTTAAGAATGTTAATTATAGCCATTTTTCACAGAAATAATAAAGTAAAACTGCTCTTGTTTTTCCCTGTGAAATTCAGAAATATATGGCAGGTTTATCACTCAATTTTTGAGTATCCTGTAATTTCCACTTAGCAGAAAAACCATTTCAAGATCCTGGTCAAGGAAGCCTTCAATTTTTGTAAGTCAAAGTATTGAATCGATTTGTAGGATATCATCTATTCAGCTAACACCTTTCACATAAATATTAATGCAAAAAAAATGGTGTTTTATATTTAGTCAAATACTGTTGCAGTTTGTTCCTATCAAAGAAGGCTAATTTTCGCCTTATTTTTTGCCACTACTGAATACCCTGTCCTCTTCCTTCCATATGCATTCAAGTACAGGCGAACAAGGTAAAATATGTAGAAGCACAATGTTATTGTCCCCCCATCCACGTACACTTCTGTAAGAAAACTCATAAAATTTATGACTATTCAATGAATTATCACAAAAAAATTGAAGACATTATTTCATGGAAAAACTTTTAAGGGTCTGAGAAACATATCATGTCTAGTAAGATATAAGCACACAGTTCATTGTGTCATGCATTGGTTTCAAGGTTCATGTTCTGTTCCGTGGACATAAGAGATTGGGGAATGTATGACTGAGCACCACACTCACCTTTATATCACTCTCTTTTATAATTTCTGCACATTCTGATAATTCTTTTTGGTAGACCTTATTCCAAATAAACAACAAAGGTTCTAAAGAATTAATATTACAACACAAAGGCATAATAGAGTAATTTAACTGAAATTCTTAAAATTCATGCTACCACAATGCTGTATTTTATTTTAGAACCTTGAGAGCTTATTTTTCAAATCATCTCACTCTTTATAAATGCAAGTATTTCAACTCAACTTTGATACAGCGTAGACAAAGATACCATAAAGTAATAAACTCCCTCCCAAAAAATAACGAAACACAAAACAATCTCCTTCGAGGAGATTGTGCTTAATACTTTCTGGTCTACAAGAGTGAACTAGCAGTCTTTGAAAGCAGGTAAGAAGTGAAAGCTTAGTATGGCTGAGATAACAAGTTGGGGAGTGCATTGTTTGTCTACTGGCGCCAAGCAGTGTTCTTAAGATTAGTGGTCCTAAATCTTTCATTCACAGCATTACGAACTGACCATCATAATCCATTCATTAAAGCCATACCAAAGAAAAGGATAAGAAACTAAACAGCTATGTTTAAAACCACAAAACCTTAAAATGACAGTTTAAGTATTTAAATGTGCACAAAGTCATATTAAGCAAACCTTAGGATGTTTTGGACTAGAAAGACTTCTGCAAGCTCGAATCACTTTGTGAATTGTCATCTCCTTCTTTCCTTCTCCTCCCTCCTCTCATGATACTCACAATAACAAAAGGGATTAGCTAAGCAATCTAAAGTGAATCCACTTTAAGGGCATAGTTAAACTCCGAGTAACTAGCAGTCAGTGTCAGGACATGTCAGCCATTAAGCTTGAAGCTGATCCTTATAGATGAATTGATCCTTGGGTTTCTGTCTTCTGTTATGAAATAGTATTACTTAATGTGAGAAAACATTCCTGTAATGTAAGATCATATGTAGTAAGCTGTATTTTTTGTATTCTCTTATCAATTCTTGAAATTAAATCATTACCCAAATATAATGAGAAGGAGTCCTCTTTCACATCCCAGTATGTGGGAGCATACCAGTTTCTCAAATAGACTTTTTTCTAAAAGTTTATCTACAGCTGTGCATAGATTTTTTAAGGAAGGTGTACACCTGGACCTATGAGGGGTGCCTGTGACTGTGCTTAGTTCCAGTATTGTCAGCACCAATGCCTGCCTAAATAATTAAATGGACTTACAGGTGCTCACGTGGCATTAGACATTCTCCAGAGAAGATGTAGTTTTGCCTGCTATCACTGCACTAGGAGGCTGACAGCAATGTGTTCAGAATAGGTGCCTGGGTTCTTTATAAAGACTTTCAATGACCCCCCTACATGACCTTGGATCAGATGGGTTATGCAGACAGGCTGGTATTCCTAGGTCAGATTTTGGAGAACTGTGTAATTATAACATGTGAGAATTAGTGCTCAGCTCCCAGTGACCTCTTGTCTTTGAAAATTCTAGCCCAATATAAAAGCAGAACATATTTTACAAGAGAGCTTTTCTTAGACACAGTGTTATAACATCCTAGTACTCACCAGAAGTCTGTTATGAACAGCTTTATTTCCTGGTATCAGACAGACAGGGGAATATGAAACTATAATTATCCAAAAAAAAAATTTTAACTTTTCTCCAGATCAGGAGGTAGTGCAATCCCTGCAAGTTATTGATAAAAGAGTTCTGAGCTGGGAGTTATTAGAGTAACTGAATGAAGTACAGTCTCCTAACAGCATAGTTTCATCATCTTTCCTATTTCTCTGTGCCATACCCTTTAAAGGTCAGACTTCTAACTCCTTTAGATGTCCATCTACTTAATTCTGTTTCCATTTACCCACGACAGCTCTACATGCTCCACAATGAGAAAGAAATAGCCAAAATTAAATGCTTAGATTTAGGATTCTACTGAAGTTTACTAAAAATTCAAATAAATCAATAAGAATATTTTCATTGTAGATCACAACTATATGAGTTTGAATGATATTTTTACCATTTTTTTTTTTTTTTACTTTTGCCTACGGTTGCCTATAAAGTTCTCTGGCTTATTTCTTTGATTTTGAAATTGAAGAAAAATAGTAGTGGTGAAATATTCTGTTAGTTTGAAAGTGAAAAAAATATATTGTTTTAATTTTAGATAATTTAATTTGAAACTGCCTTGCTTCCAGTAATGAAATTTAAAACTAATTTAAAATTAATGCTTTAATTGAATAAGAGAAAATATTTTTCAGATACTTGGGAAATGTTTTGAGATTTTGATAACCTTGATTATTAAAGATAGTCCCACTGTCCATAGATAGATAATAAATAACATTTTAAATTCAAACTGAGACAGCCATCATAAAAAATTAAAATTTTTCTGCAGCAATCTTTTAAAATCCTCTTAGAAAAGACTGCATTTCCCAAATCATCTCAGCACTAGCTCCTGTTATATAACTGTGCTCATTCAATTAGGAATTTTTCAGTTCTAGTCTTTGTAACCAAACTGCTGTCTTCACAGACTCCAGGCTAATGACCTGACCGGCTAAACATGATAGTAACTAGAAGTTACTATGCAGTTTTCCTGTTACTTAGACTAGATAGGCATTTGAGACCCAGGAGAAGATTAGCGTAAGAAAGAGTCGACACATATTTACAAGCTTGTGTCTTTTCCTGCGACTCAGCCTATCTTTCTGGATATGCAAGCAGTGTAGCCAGACCCTGGGACAAGATGGATGGACGGATATCGTGTATGTATGGATGATAGCTGCATGATAAATTGTGGAACCATCCCATTTATTTATACTCACCTTTGACCATCTCATGTGCCCTTCGCCTACCAATTCATCTTCACCATGATGACTTATAAAATCCCAACTCCTTGAAACATTTCAGTCTGTTATATCCTGTCTCCTGGTTTCCCCCCACATTCATCCAGCAAAATGAGAGAAGATTGTCACTGTATGAGAAAGGAACTGTTCATTTATACAGAAGTGACAAAAAAGTCAGTAACTTTTCCTATTTCCACAAATTTTAAAATTGAGTCCTACCTATCTTTAATTTGTAGATCTTTTCAGTGATGATAAAAAATTGAAGTTGATGAAATTACAGTAATTTAATTAGTTTTAAGTATTATTAATTCTGCAGCTGCGTATTTTTATTCCCTCTGCAACCAGAGGAGAGTGGAAGCGCAACCTATGGAAAAATTAATATCGTCTGGTTTAGACTGTTATTTTGAAACAAGAAAGAAATCAGAAAGAAAATACCTGCATACACACAGTTCAGGAATTTTGTAGTTTTCTTTACAACTAGTTCTTTTGGAGAAGAATTTTCAGTAAAAAGAATCAGTCAAAGTTCTACAGTGCTACTGAGACCTGTTTTCTGACAATTGAAAGTCATGGAATTCTTTGATTCTGTATAGTCTGACAGCAGTATTTGGAATATGAAATTAACACTATCTTTTATACAAGATCTATTTAAGATGATATTCAGTTAAAAACCCAAAACTTTGGTAACTTTTTAGTGAAGACTGTAGGTAGCAAGATGCCCTAATAGAGGCTCCTTCTAACAATCCAAAACTTTTTTTTCGAGAAAGAATGAAAAGTTTCAGGTCTGTGAGTTTCCAGGATCGCTCAGTGGTGGCCACTAACGCAAAAATGAAGCCTCTGATTCAGTGCCTGTCACAAGCCTAGACTTCATTTCATGTCTTGTGTCTCGGTTGCTGTTTTATTATTAGATGATGCCAGCAATGAAATAAAACTGCCTTGAAAGGTATGTGGAGAACTCAGTACTGAGATGTTTTCTTGCTCTTGAGTGCAACTTGAAATATTTGCACTATGCTTTCTAAGGAAAATGATGTCAAATAGATTGTGGATTTCAGATAAAAGTACAACCTGAAAAGATTTCAAATGGATTTGTAGAGCATGAGAACATACACTTTTGAATATCATCCATTAATATTCCAATCTATGTCTCTAAGTCATGCCTCTAAGAATTTTCTCAGTAATATTGGTGTATTTATGGCTTTTCAATTGGACACCCTTAGTCCAAATTTGAGTGAACATTTTTGTATTTCTTTGTTTAGGTTAAATATTTTTGAAAGTGATATTGGCTAAAGAGAAAAAACCCCTGTAACTTCATATTAAAATAGTCTGTTTACAAAAAGATATGTACTGATCAAAATACACAGATTTAAATTCAGAGGACTGTCAACTCACAGTAGTTTAACTGTGTAAGCAAGCTAGTTTTCTTCAAAAACTTCTTCAGTATATTCTAACAGTACTCCTGTTGGGAAAACTTAAGCTTATTTAGATGCTAATTTTTAAAAATTAAAAATTAAAATCCCCAGCTGAGCGGCACAGCTTTTTTCAAATTGAAATACGAAATTAGTTAAACAGAATTGGCTGTTCTATTGAGATACGGAGAAATAAATGTATTAAAACTACTGAAACTTTCAGACTGCCTTTACTTCTTGACACAAGTCAAGAAAAGAACATGCACGTGCTTGTGCTTCTATCAGGAATTTCAAAGTGTTAATTTTGATGTGTAAGGTCCCTTCCAACCCAAAGCATTCTGTGATCCTATAATGACATAAGCCTGTCAAAAACAAATTTTACTCAGTATGTAAAGCACCAATCAAAAGGCTGGCTGGCTGCTGATTCCCAATGAACATGCTGCAACTGCGTTTCCCTTTTGGAGGTGCTTACTCCGTGTCCATAAATAAATGCTGATCATGAAACTGTATTTATGTCTTCACGATCACATCCAAATTACAGACAGTCTAGAGATTGATCACAGAAACACCAGTCCTGGGAGGGAAGAGCCATCTCTCCAGTGTGGGCCAGTGGCCACCTGGGCCAATACACTAGGTTTGAACTAGAACCTTCAGAATTAAGTGGGATGCTATGTCAACATTTGAACTAAATGCATTACACTTACACTTGAAGTTGATTCCTTTTTTCCCTGTGAATTGGGTAAACTGAAGTCTGTCATGTGAGATCCAAGATACAGTATGATATAACTCTATCTTAATGGCAAAAGTAAAAAACCTCTTTTCTTAAAAGAATATATTTTTTAACCTAATCTTTGACATTTTAACAAACTACTGGAACATAGAAAAATCAAGCAATAACACAAAAACCTCATTATGATCTTTGCAGCAGGGATTATGCCAGAGCTTGCTTTATTAGGCTAGGGAAATCAGACAGCATTTTGGGATTACTGTACCTCTCATTCATTTAGAGCACGTCATGAGCTCTTCAGCATTCCCATGGGCAAGATGTGCAGACAGACAAAAGCTGCTTCCTTCTTAAGTTCCAACTTTTTCTGACACCACTGATAAGAAACATCTTTGAATAAAATCTAAAATATAGGGCAGATGCTTTTTAGTCCTTCTTCTTTCCACTGAGCAGCCAGAGCCAGAGCTATGGGCCCATCAGCATGTGCAAGTGGGGAAAATGGAGCACTTGCAAGAGCAATTAAGTGCATGTACAATTATAAATGTGTCTAAAACATAAGACTAGTTTTGCTTTTTTATACTCCCTGGACATTTCAGAGTAAAAGTGCCTTGCTCAGTTTGTAATATAACTATTTTTAAATATAATAGTGCAACCTCAGCTACATAGAAAAACTATTTCTTTCCACTGGCAAGAGACAGAAAGATGAAGCTAACACTCAAACCTTTGTTCCAAGTATTTCTCTTAAAGCCTGTTATTTAGGAGATAAAAATGTTTAAATTCAGGTACTTAGCAGAAAATCCAAAAAAACCCACAATGGTCCAAGCTCTTGCCACTGTCAATAGCACTTCCAGGGGTGCCTGAAAGAGCTATAAGAAATAACAAAATTCATCTCCCCAGACGGTAAACCTGGGGTTTCAGCTTTTCAACTGAGGTTGAGCAAGTGCTGACAGACAGAGATGTAGGTGGGACAGAGGGCTCCTGGGGCAGATGGACCTTTTGCCTGAAGTAGGAAAGACAAGTTGGAGCTATCCTGTCCCTCCGAGATATTAGTCAGTTCCAGAGCACAGGAAAAACGAGAGTCCAAGGCATGGCTTTTCCACTGCCACGGAGCTTAAACAAGCATCTCTTCACTTGTGCCAACAGCACAAAAATGCTGGGCCACATCCCCATCTGGATTACATTTGAAAAATTCTATAAATCAGTGTAAAGATCCTGCATTAACCCAGAACCGCATACACCATCCCCATAATTATACTATTCCAAATACTTTTTAAAATAAAATTCAGATAGCAAATTCTGATTGTTTCCAGTTAGTAAAAACAGTTCCAGTTGCAATAATTCAGGTTAAATGCTAAGTTCTTCAAAAGCCTTGTCTGTAACAGACATTTAAAAGAAAATAGTCTATATCACATAAAGACTTTTAGATGATGTGACTGGTCAGCTGTAGGTATAATAGGATAAACTCTTTCCTTTAATATATTCATCATTAAAACCAATTTTTTTTCTGTATTTATCTATTTGCTTTTCCTCCATTTGAAAGCATAAAAATGCAGCCCAAGAGAAAAATCAGCTTTGTGAAATAGCATAGACCTCCCAAGGTATGTGTTTTATTCAGATTGAGTTTTATCAGGGGAAAATATAATGGTAAGAGAAGTTCTAAGAATATCAGGGTTGCTTTCAGTGCGACTATAACTGTGCAAATTAATTCAAATATTTCTATACCACAAATAAATATTCTGTTACTTATCAGAATTTTAAAAACCTGATAACAACACCAATGAACTCTATAAGCACAGGAAATAATACATTTATTAGTGTATGTACCAGAGAAACAAAGAATGATGGTTTAATTTTCACTAAAGAATGTGAAAAGTAGCTTTGTCTTTCAAAGAAGATTCTCTCATTCAAAGAAAGGGTGTCACATACTTAAGAACAGACATGACATCAAAACTGACTGAATTTTTTTTTCTCACATGTGGAGGAAAAGTTCTGTTCAGGTTAGTAAAAGGATGAACAGAAGAAGCAAGGCAAAAATATATCTGGTATGTTTTTTCACATTGTACATCTAAATTAAAAATGGGAGCACTAATTTGCGAATGCTTGTAAGCCGTACTGCTGTACAGTTTTAAATTTTGTCTGGAAATGAAACCATCTGTATGAGTAAGAACTGATTATTTAGTTCACTATAAAAGTGGATCTCAGTGCTATGTCTGTAGTATTATTTCCAGTTTCCTAACAGTTTGCATTATTTCCAGTAGAAAAGGACATCTATTTCACTAATGTCCTTTTCCTCTAGCTGCAAATCAGACTCTAGCCAAATTCAGCTAGGTATGAAAAAGTAAATAAATTAATAAAGCATTTCAGGTTTTGAGCTGTTAGATTTTCTGCAGCTTTTACACTCCTGGAAAGATAACTGCAACGAACCTTTATAAACAAGAGACTTCCTTCTCACATGTGGTTCATGCACTGATATTGTTTCATGTTTCCAGCCATCCCTCTGTAGTTAGTGGCTGCTCTTAACACTTGCTGGAACTATTCTGGGAAACTGCCAATACCTTCACGCATTTTGAGAGCAGGTTTGTTGAGTGGTGATCACAACTTCCCTGAAATAAGATTTCCTGTTGGCTGAGCAGTAGAAACGCTACCCTTCTAAATGTTGGGTAATGACATTAATTATTATTTTGCCTTTTCTTTTGTTCAGGAGTGGATAATGCTGGATCTTATCTTAAATATTTGCAAATATTATTCCCAACCATGCTGAGCTTGGAGATCGAATTTAACATGCCCATCTTCAGGATTCTGTTAAGATATATAAGCCGCTTTCCAGGCTAATCATTTGAGAGATAGCCCATTCATTTATGCCAGAGGCAATTGGTGACACTCATCAGCTCAGGATGCCAGGCTTGGGCAGGTGGCAGCACTCCTGACCTAACAGCTGAGCATTAGCTGACTTGGGATCTGTGGAAAATAGCCAGGGTTAAGAGATGGCACAACTAGATTAAGGGGAAGACATTCTACTGAGCTCCCCAGTTTCTTGAATCATTTGATCCTGCCATAATCTCTGCCTGCAGGAAAGCTGAGCAACAACAGTTGCAAAGCAAAAAGCTGGTAAAAAGTAGTCAGAAGACATGAAGCAGCAGCAGCCAATGCCTGAGTGTGCGGCCAGCCCAGTGCATGTAAAAGGATGGATTTGGCATTTGTTTCTATAGAAGAGTACACTTGACACCCACTGATCCTCAAGAGAGCTGAAATGGGATACCAGCACTGTCCTGGAGGGAAGGCATGTGATGGACATGTAGTGTAGGTCCTTCTGCACCCCTGGAGAGAGCCCACAACTATGGAACCCCAGCTTGTGTCTGGGATAGAAGAAGTCTGGGTTGCTGCTCCATGGGATAGAGCTGAAGAAGACAGACCTATCAGGCTGTTGCTCAGACTGAGACTATTTTTAGTTCTAAGAAGTTAGCATGTCACCAGCTGGTAACTAAGCACCACACAGCCACTTAGTCACTTGCTCACCACTTCTGCTCTGTGGGGTGCAGAAGAGAGTAAAAATGAGAAAAGTCAGGGGTTGAGATACAGATAGTTCAATAGAGAAAGCAAAAGTCACACATGGAAGCAAAGCAAGGAGTTAATTCCCCACTTACGCAGGTGTTCAGCCATCTCCAGGCACTCAGGGCTCCATCACACATAAAGGCAACTTGGGAAGACAAATGCCATCACTCCAAACATCCTCCTTCCCTTCCTGCTTCTTCCCTCAGATTTTTATACTGACTGTGATGCCATATGAGATGAAATGATGCCTTGATGTCTGTTGGGGTCAGTTGTCCTGGCTGTGTCCTGTCCCAGCTTCCCATGCAGTGCCAGCCTTCTTGCTTCTGGTGTGGGTTGTTCTTGCTTCTGGTGTGGGTTGAGGAGAGGAAAGGGCCTCGACGCTGTGTGAGCACTGCTCAACAGTAACTAAAACATCCTTGCGTTATCAACACTGTTTCTGGCATAAATCCAAATCATAGCACCATACCAGCTACTGTGAAGAGAATTAACTTTACCCCAGCCAAACCATCACACATGTCCAAGGCAGTGAAGAGCTCTGACAGACTTTCCAAAGCAAGAGGCAGTGCCTTGTGACTCTCCTTTTCCTTCTTGGTTATAGAACCAGTTCACAGTATAACATGACCAAAGACCAGCGCACACTGCAAGCAACACAGCTTTACTGAAACTTATAAACAGTCCATTTTAAAGAAATTCATAGCCAGCTCTACCACATTCTGCCACTGTTTCAGCCTGTGCGACTGAAAATGGCTTTTCAGGAGAGTGGTTTTTGGTTTTTAATTAAAGTGAGGAGTAGCATAATGTAGAAAACACGTATTTCCCAGGCATTTCAAAAGCCACTTCAGAGAATCACACAAAAGTTACTTTTGTGAACATTGGCCCTGGCATTGAAACTTTTTGGTTTCACTGCTGGGAGAGAAACGCCCAGAGAGCCAAAACTTGTGCTAATGCAGAAAAAATCATTACAACAGACTTGTAAATCAGGACATTAAAGGTCAGCTTCTGTGTATGGTTGCATGGTTAAAGCCAGGTAGGCTGAAGACTGCTCACAAGAATGAACTAGCTGTCCGCTCACGTATTCCACCAGACTTCCATGAAGAGGCCACCTGTCCACAAACACTAGAGTGCAGGGGTCGAGGCAACACATTCTGCCAGCTGACCTTGGAACAGTTTCCAAAGGTCTCTGCCTCCAACACCAACATCAGCTGTGCCACAGAGCTCTGTTCTTCCCAGCCTGAGCCCAACATAAAGACTTGGTAGCAGAGATTACTGCAAAGTCAGCTGCTGATTTGTGTCAGGTGGCTTTCAAATAGTGTTCAAAGCAGGGCCTGAGGTTTGGCCTTGAGGAATGTTAGTGAGGAATTGAAGAAACTGTTGGGAAAATATGTTACAGGCAGCTGTCAGCTTTGCAAAGTAATTAACTCATCCCTTACATTTCTAGATACAGTGAGACTGTGGGAAATAAGAAACATGCATTTAACTTTTAAAAGCTTTTCAGTCTTCTGTATTTCAGACACATAAGCATCTTCTAGCGAAGTGCAGACCTGTTTCTGGAAAAAGTTATGAATGATTATACAAATGACGCACGTTTCTTAGTTGTCATTCAAAGACTTCTAAAGATTGATGGTTAGAAAATGTGCAGCAGAATTCCCAGCTTCTTACCAGTGCATTAAATGTTCAGTTTGAATATTTTTACATGGATACATTAATGGCATTTTCTGTAAAGCACAAAAATATGATCAGCTATCAAACAGCTCTGGTAACTAACACAGCTTTCACTTTCAGCAGTTCTACTTCATAGTTAGTCAGCTACTTCAGCTCACCAGCACAGGGATGCTTGGCCTCCTCTGTCTTCACCAGGGCTCCAGTGACCTGACAATCATGCACCTCTTCCAAGGAATGCATTTACATTCACCATCAACAGTAGACAATATAGTCACTGAGACAAATTTCCCATGTGTGTTTTAAATTATATTTAAATGAGTTATTTATGGATTATCTTGTACATATCTGAAAGGTTCCAGAGACTTTCAGGAAAGGGGATGTTGTGGGCTGGGAATTAACATGCAAGAGATTTATCAGTTATGCTTTTGCAAGAGACATAGAACACATAAAGACATTTATGCTTTTTGCTTAGAAAAATAGAACCAGGATTTTAAATCTCTTCTAGAGCTATTAAAGAAAAAAGAAATAATCTCATACACAAATTAAATTTAGAACAGAACTAGAATAATTTAAATGGAGCTATGAGAACAATGTTTTCAGTATTTTCAGGACTGTGACCTGAAAAGGACAATTTTTTCCCATTTTTTCCCATTTCTTGATTCTGTTTTGCAGATCTTGTGGGATAATAAACTTGGATGATTAGCATGGACACTTTATGAACAGTTGTACACGTGGCTAATGGGGAGGAAGGAAGGAAGCTGGCTATCTAAATACATTTACTCACATGTTAATGCTAGTGTAAGTATACCTAAATCTAAAAGCCTGATGCTAAGTTGTAGCAGTGTGGATCTGAAGGCACCGCGACACTAAGTCAATGTGAAAATGTTATAAAGTAAGTCTCCAACAGAAAAACCACAAAAACACACCCACCCCAACCCCAAAACAAATCCCAAAAATACCATCCACCAAATAAGAGAAAGGCAAAGTTGCTATAAATCTGACACATGAAATAGCACTTTGCAATATTTGGTGGAACCTACTAGGTGAGGTCACTGAAAGTCTCCATCTTACTGCTAATTATTTTTCAAAAGCAACATACAGTCTCACTGATTTAATGTGCTTATAGCTTCAGGAAGACGGTCTTAAAAGTTTTTACCTTTTCAGATGCATATCATTCCTATCAAAACTGTCCATAGTACTGGGAAGATTACTGTAAATTACCCTGTACATTCTTACTTTTCCAGATTTTGAATGCTATTTCTGAGGGGACTACACAATGTAACCATTGATTAACGATGTCTTTCTACCTACCACAGAGGCCAAGCATAGATAAGACTACTTGAAAGGAGGAGTAAAGAACACTAAAATAAGCTGAGACCACATGTAACAACCTAAATTTTAAGCATCAAACTTTTGTCCAGATCTTCAGAAAATGATGTTAGAACTTTCTGTTGACATGTGGTGTATTTTAATAAAGCAAACATATAAGCATTTGCAGCGACCATGTAGAATCAAGAAGAAACAATTTTTTGAATTTTCATCACCTTTTCTTGCTCAGTAGGAAATAAGTGACTCTATTCCTGTTGGGAGAGATAGGTGAAATACTGGAATGGTATGTAAGTAGGGGATATGATATTCCAAAAGGTCATATTCTGTTCAGGTTTTGGTTGTCACTACTTACTGTCAAAGATCATTGAGGCTTCTTCTTGTGAGGAATGGTTTTAAAATCCTCAGTTTGCACGGCAAGTCCAAGAAGCTGAAAGGAGTAGTTTCATATTTTTAAAAGCTGTGAAAATTACTGTAAAACTTTTCTGTACAGAGTAAGGGGACTGTCCAGCTAATGTTAAGCAAAGATTTATCCTAGACAGGTATTTAGTAAAGTCACATCTTTACTATTTTCCCGTTGGTTGGTTTACATGGCGCCCTCCATAGCATGACAGCTCCAATGAAACCTGTTAGGAGATATTTTACCTCCCTCAAACTTCAAACAATGAGTATTGATTACATCCATACTGGGTTCTAGTGCTCAAAACATGACACTGCAATGTTTACTTCTGCAGATTTTAATCTCTTTTTTGCTCTGGCCAATGACAGTATCTTTGAAAGGCACCCAGGTGGTTCCAGCAATTTTTGTTCTTCATATTTTATTGGTAGACATCTCAAAAACCTTGTGTTTTGTCCACTTCTTCCTATTTTTGATACATGATATTCTCAAATTATGAAAAACATTAAAAATAAGAGACACAATATTTCCATGTCACTTGGGTCAAATATATAACATATAAAATGTATTCTCCATATTCATATTCAATTTAAAAAACAGCAAAGGGTTTCTACATTGCAATTCAAGGAGAAATCTTATTTACAATTACAAATGATCTCTAAAATTCCAATTTTATACAATCACACAATGGTGATTAATTGGGCAAAATAAGGACTCTTAATGTAGCCTGAGCCAGTTTGAAACTTCTGTGATGACTGCACCACTTTTCTTCCAAAGCCTTGTTTGTTTTTGGTTGCTAGAGTAAAATATATGTGTCAATAAATAGCCAGATGGGTATCAGTGATGAACTGATAATATCAGCCCCCACAGCAGTTGACCTTCTCTAAAGGTGTCATGTAGCTATTAAACAGCCTGAGGGAAGGAACAAAATCGCTAGTCTGTTGCAAGGTGCAACTCTGAGTGGGAATTCAACATTGTTTATTACCATTTCTTACTTTCTGGCTTTCAGATATAATCTGAGCAACTGCAGTTCATTTCTAGAAATGCAGGCATTCCTTAAACTTAATCCTTAATATAAAATAGTTTTATTTTTTAGGGCCAAGGGCATCCAAATTAAATATTAATTGATTGAGAGAGGCTCTGCTTCATTATTTGTCAAAGTCAGGTAAGATATCATGTGAGAGAAAGATTATTAGCTGAGAACACCAGAGATTAATGACTAAAAAGATGTCTAATGAGTAGACAAATGAGTTATTCAAAGTAATAGGGACTGAAGAACCTTGCAGATTTGTACCTTATAGTAATTTTTAATTGCCACAGCTTATTCCCAATACACCAAAAAGCTCAACTAGGAGTCTTTTTTATATAACATTTTTTTATTTTTTGCTTCTCTTTGTATTATTGTGGAGAATGGTGTTATTGTTTCAGGTGTATTAAAATGTTTTGCATGTTAAATGCTCCTGCTTAATTTGCATGCATTACACATTTTGGTCAATAAATATAAACTTCCATAGTAATACACAGTGTTGCATTAGACAGAGGGTCACTCACAGCTTCATCAGTAATTTCTTGTATTTGCTATTAAATACTTGATAAAATACTGTTTGTAATCACTGTTTAAGAGATGACAAGGACAAGACACACCAGTTTTGGCTAGCCAATGTTGGGTTGCAATGAGTTAACTGGGATCATTGTTTCTGGGGCTGTTCATATCCACAGACTTTTCACAGCCCTGGCAGAGGCTGACTCTGTAATAAGTCTCACGTTACACGTGGATTAGATTTGTAGAAATCCTGTAACTCAATAGGTACCTGCCTATTCTCTCCTGGCGTCAGGCTGCCTGCGCTACTTTGCTCTGTAGACATACCTGGCATTCCACCCGTGCTTCCTCGCTGGCTAAGTGGGCTGGAGCCTGCCTACCAAAACATTGGGGTATTGTTGGGAAGGGGAGACCCCCTTGACAGACGAGCGAAGTGTGAAGTTAGCCTTGCAATGCCTTATTACCTTCCTAGGAAGTATACACGCAGCTCTTTTAAACTTCCTTTATGCTGCAGCAATGTGGGAAATGAGATCTGCAAAAGCATTTGGGAGCAGCAAGGGGGTGGAGATGTGCTGTAGACAAGGACAAAGCCAGTCCTAAGACCTTCCGCCTTCCCCCAGCCACCACCACAATGTTTGTTTACACTGACTGAGGAAAAAAACAAAAACATATTTGTCAGCGCATCAAGGATGTGAAATGGCTTGATTTCTGGGAATTGTGCCAGGTATTATAAACCATTTTATTTTAACACTGCATACCATTTGCTTAGCAATTAGTGAGAATTAGGATTTTCAAAACATTTGAATAAGATTAGAATACCCATTTGCAGTGTTTAGGACTTTTAAACTGAAACAGCTATCTCACTAATGAAAACTAAGTCATGTGATGTTTAAATAACAAAAGGAAAATTCTCAGTTGGTCACTAAGAGTTTATGGTTTGTATCCTGCAAATCTTTAAATCAATCACAGTGAAGCTCACAATAAAGCTTATAGAAGTATTATCAGACTAGAAGATCAGACAGACTACTAACTTTTCATTGGGTTTTTTACATGTTTGATGGTGAGATTTTTTTTCTTTTTTCCTTTTTCTTTTTTTTTTTTTCTGTACGTGTGAAATTTGAGATCCATAACAACTCTTTCCTCCTCTTTCAGCAGTTCATCATCTCATCCTGGAAGATAATGAAAAGACTCCTAGTGATTTCATGCAGATGTGTATGTGATTCCAACCTAATAATAATATTTAACTCTAAATGTTAATAAAGTCTATGGCTTATATGAACATTGAAGTGTCCCATTTCTTTTTTTTAAAAAAGAAAAATTTTTGTGAGAGATTGCCATCACAGAATAGCAATTAATGCACAGAAATATCTGCTTCAGAGTTTTGGCAAATGTTTATATTGATATGTTGAAGTTCACGGCTAAACCTTCCAAATTTAGTGAGATTTTACCTCAGTAATCAGAGAGAATGGTGGAAAGATTTTTTTGGGACATTGTTTTGTTTCCTAACGAGCTGCCAACTGTCTCAGTTAAGCATTCAAGAAGACTGCATGCTTGTCCTTTCCAAATGCTGCAGTGGAGGTAAATTCCTGCCATCCAGCTTGTCCCTCCTGTCTTGCCAAGTGTCAGTGAACGACAATGATTCTGCCTGAGTGATGTGCCTGAACAGCCTCCATGGGAGGCAGTGACTCTGCAGGAAAAGGGTTTGCAAGGAGTAGTTTCTAGGATCAGACTATTCAAATGTATTGCCTGTGCAGGTTTTTATCTCTGTCCTCTGAGTGCATTTCATTCCTCCATATTTTTAAAAAGGAAAACCTTTTGGTTTCACAGTAGTATTTTTTATTTTGCATTTTTATATTTTATATTATTATTTAAAATACTACTAAGCCTTGTACCGTGTTGATGAGTTATTATCTTAGTAGGGATAGGTTCAGAGTGAGCTTTACCTTTGAGATTTTGAAACACATCTTTAGAAATAATACCGTGTATAGGAATTATTTGTAATATTGCTCACTGGTCAGCCAGGAATTCCAACTATAGCATAAAGGCCACAAGGTTCAAAAGAAAATAATAACCTTCAGTACCTTTGTTTCTCTTTTCCTTTTAATTGAGTGCACTGTGCCAGAAATAGAGAGAGATCGGGGTGATTTTCTCCCCCTCTATTTCTGAATGTAAAATATTTCTGTTTTCGCGTTCCTTTTTATTACAGCATATAACTTCCTTCTACTATAACACATTTAAGAGTAGTTGAAGTTGTTGGTGAGTAATGCAATTAACAAATCCTGAATCCTGCCGTTTGCCCAACAAACCCCTCCAGTTCCGTCCCCAGACCACGGCAGCTCCTCTCTCCTCCGCTGTCCCTCTCGCCTTCACGCACGGCCAGCAGTGCCACAGCTGGTCCCCAAGCCTTGTGCTGGCTGATTAGCCAGCCAGCACTGCTGTGACTTTGGCAAGCAGCCTGCTGCCAAGCACAGGCTGCTCCTCACTAGGAGCACTGATTTGGATCTTTCCTCTGTTTACATTGATTTTCATGAAATTTACAGGCACATATTTTTATACTACTGTCGCCTTTTGAATTTGCTTGAATATAGCAGCTCACAAAGAAAAAAGGTATTATAGGAGGGAAGCCAGCAGGCAAACAACACAGTTGTGTTTCTGAAATCAAACTAAAAGCCACATATGCAGTAATGAAGGTCAGGCAGTGGTCTCAGTCTGAGCAGTTAACACGAGGGTGTCCGAAAAAACGACCAGCTTAAGGAGTTTTTCTTTCTTGTTAGTTCAGTGGCACAATTTCCGTGCCAGTTTCCTGCCAAGCAAATTGCAGAGGGCTTGTACAACTGAAAGAGCTTGAGTCTGAGTCTCCGGTGACAAGCTTGCTGCAGCTCCAATCAGGGCTTTATAGCTTCCTAAAAAAAATAACAATGCTGCCAATTGTAACAAATGTGAAGTGTCTCTTTGACATGAAACCACTGCCTATTAAAATGAGCCAAAAATATGACAGTTTCACAGAAGACTCTTTTTATCAGCTGAGCACTTCTCAGCACATCGCTTGGGTCAAATTCAAATGTAAAATCATGGTACCTGAAGGAAACAAACTGTCAAGAGTCTTCTGTAATACTCACCGAGTCCTCTTCTTTTAAACAAGGCTAGTACTTATGTAGTTTTCTTGACAGTAAAATGTAAAGAATCTCAATAATGGCAGGGAATGCAGGATGAAAAGTCCCTTTTTCCATTGCAATATTTCTGCTGGAAAAGCTTTGTTATGGTTTATGAATTCCTTTAAATAAAAAGTCTATGAGCAGTATTTTGAATTAAATATTTTTTTCAGGGTTGAATGCTGGCTCTAGCCCCACTCAAATAGGAGAAATTACTTCCCAGTGGTATGCCAAATTACTTGTTAACTGTTTCAGCAGCAGGATGCGATGATTCCTTATACTAGGTTTGTTGCAGCTTTGTTAGACACTTTCATGCCCCTAGTTTCTGAAATCTACATTATTGGAAGCAGTTTTCTGGATTCAGAATTCAAAAGCCAAGCATTCAACTAAATTAGTACAGCTGAATGTGTTTCTCAAGCCTATAGATACGATTTCCAGATATCTAGTGTTTATTAAGTGTTTGGGTAAAAATAGTTAAACATAAATGTACACATGAAATTAATTTTTTGCCTAGATAACACCATTGGAAGACTATTATTGGAACTAAGTAGGTAAATTGAAATGACTTTAGGTTCTCTTTCCCAAGAAACTGCACAAGAGAATTTAATTCTAGCCGTGAATGCTCTAAATTCTGCACTTTTAATGAGTCCTTGTGCATATGTTGAATTAAACTGCATTACGTTAGTAACAGTGATCTGAAAGATTCTTGTTTTAAAATGCTACAGGTGACTAAATTTCTACAGAAACCTATTTTTACTATTTCCTTTCTGATTATCTGATTTTGTACCTTTACATTACAGGCAATCTGTATGAGCAGCTTTGAGCCACAGTTGTGCCAAGTCTAATGGGACTGAAATTACAGTGCATTAGCTACCCATCAGAAATCTCCACCAGAGTCTTATCCTGCATCTTCTTCACACTTTTAAAGCCCAACTTTATGTTACAAGGTTTACAGTTTGACTTTTCCTGGGGAACTCTAGAGCCACATTTTGGCAGCCTGGGTTGTCTCACTTCTCTGAGACAGGAAAAAACAGGGCAAATTGGAGCTGATCACCCCCCCTTCATCGTGAGCTGCTGTCTCTCAGTCAGTACTGTTATCAGGGAACTGAAGGAAGGATGGAGGAGGAAAAATCCACTACCCAACCCCCCCCCCCT
>WBMY01010238.1:8778-41168 GCA_013397315.1 Donacobius atricapilla | reverse complement strand
AAAACCAAAGAAAAAAACCCCAACTGTTACTGTACTTGGTGTAGTGGAAACAATTTAAGGATGAATAATTTCTTTTAGCCCCTTGAGGCACCGGTGGCTCGCTCTCGCTCTCCCTCTCTCCCTTTCTGTGTCTCTCAAGTGAATTAACATAAAGGAACAGTGACAACAGCAAGCTGAAAAGCGTAGCTGGTGGGAGGATTAAGTATATCATTGAAAGGAATTATGTTGTAAATGACTGGGAGGGGTAGGGGCTTCTGTTCCTTGGTCCCATCTGGTCTTTAAAGAATACCTTGTTGTAATTACCCCCAGATGGCTTTGTGGTACACTGGGTCTGGACAGCCAGGTGCCACTGTACCCTGCTGGGTGTGATATTCATTGCTACATGCAGTGACAAAAATGGACTTCATTGCAACCTAATTTCTTCCAGGGTATTACACAAATATGGTTTGAATGTAGCCTATCAAACAAGAGCTTAGTGTGCCAGAAGCTGAAACTGTCAAATGTAAGACAAGACTGCCTTGTTGTTTCACTTTTAGCAATTGTCTTGAAATGTGGAAATATCAACAATTTACAGTGTTTGTCTGCTAATAAATATATATCACGTTATCTATTTTTTCAGAAGCTGAAATGCTTAAATTAGCCTAAGGCAACTGCTGGAAATGGTAGAATAACAAACGCCTCTTACAAAGTCAGTTTTTCGACAAGATTTGCTGTAGCTAAGTTTGGGCCCAAACCTGGAAGATGTCAGTACAGAAAACTCTTTCTCTTCACTCCCAGCTACAGGCCTGTGCTTCTACCCCAGATTAAAAAAAATTCTGCTTCCTTTTATCTATTTTTATTGATATTGCTTGCTTTATCTCATGTAGTTCCTGGCAATTTAACTTCCAAAATCATACCAGTCTTGTATTTTAAAATCCTCCTTGAAAAAAAAGTTAGCAATCTGTTCTAAAACAATCATTATTGCTAAACAAAATGACAGCTTTTACCACAAAAGGGAAAACAGAAGAGAAGTTTGAGAAAAAATAGAAATACAGGATTCAAAATCATGTCTTGCTGTGAAACAATTAACTGTATTTTGGAAAGCCGGTGGTCAGTACTCCTTTCCCCACTGAAATCGCACGAAGATGCCACAAAGAGTAAGCCTCTTCCCAGCTTGTCTGCTTCCCTGCTTTGCCAGGCACCTGCCCACGTCTCCTGTGTCTGTATAAGCCCATGTATGCAGCTTCTTCATCACGTTTTGTGCGGCTCTCGCACAATTCCCCATTCTCCAGCTACGCTGCCAGCGGCACCACTGAATGATCAAGGTGTGGAATGGCTCTCCCAGCAATGCCTGGGCACCACAATGCCGACAATAGCACCAGCTTTTTTTCTGGGGTCTGAGGGGAATGAAATGGTGATTGCCTGCTTCTGGCATCTCTATTTAGCCTAACAATGCCAAGATTGTCTTTACCCAGCCTTTCTGTACTTTCCACCATGTTGTGTAATCAGAGGAGATGTAACTCAGTGGCAGCTGCTTTTCTGCCCCAAGTTACACACGTGCTCAACAGATATCAGTAAGTTGGGAAAAAAAACCACTCTTTACATCTTTAATCTACCTATGAAAATGTGTAAACAGAATCATGACTGAGTCACTAGTCCACTTCATTACTGTCATCTGATTAGTAATGCAATTCCGAGGGAAGTGCCCGGTTGATTTTTGTTCTCAGACTCTTTTATTCCGTCCAGACAATGCACATTTTAAAACGGTAATCTTTTCTGAGAAGGAAAAGGTGTTTTAAAGAACAGAAAAATCAAACTCTCAAAACATAATGACATAATAGTTTGGGGCTTTTAAAACTGTGTCCAATTAAAACCTATATCAAAATATGACTACTCTACTTTAAATCAGCAGCTAAATTTTAAATTCTGGGAATTATAGCAGAGAATTATGGTCTCCCATTCTTGTAATTCAACCTTCTTCTTTTGTTTGTGGGGAACCTTTGATTTTACTAATTGTTAGTTACTCAGACATCAAATCAGTCATATCAAAAATAAAATTTCTTTGCAAGGTAAAATAGATTTTTCACCCATTCTCTGAGACTTGGACAAAGTAATTTTATGAAATGTCCCTGATCAGCTCTTATTCACCTTTTCCAGGAAGTTCAAATTAATCTATAATGCCTCAATGTCATCTTCCATCACCATTAAGAATACTTTCAAAAGAAATAGATGTGTTGTCCCAGAAACAAGTGCATTAGTCAATCCAGTCATTTACTATGAAAAATGATGGGACAAATTTTGACATTAGAGACAAAGTCAGACTTCTGCTGACTTAGTACTGTATAGTGGTAAGTTTCTACATGTTGATCAAGTGAGTAAGACATGTCCTCTCTTTCTCTGTCCCTCCCTCCTCATCTCTCTTTCTTCTATTTCTTTCTGTTTGCAAATATATTTACAGAACTGAGGGAGAAAATTCCATATATTAGGCAACTATAATTATAATAACCACTCTGCTAAAATTATAAAAATTACAGTTTGTGTGTTTTTCAAAAGCTAAGTCAAATCTAAGAAATTTATCAAAGTCAGTTTATTTTTATATAAGAAAATGATGTACATGCCTTAATGAAAATGAGCTACACAAGTGTTAGACATAGTTTTCAAAATTAATTTTAGTTCACATAGACTTCACTACATGCATTATTTCCAATACATGAATATAACTTAGCTACACCGAAATGAGGAGAATATCAGTTCTGAATTTGAGAGGGTAATATTATTATGTAATTGGAATTACTAACTGGAAGAATGAAGTTCCCAAATCCTCTGTTCTGCCATCAATGAGATCCAACCAAAAATAAGAATTATCTGAAGTTTGCATATGAAATGCAAGGTCCAGTTGGAAATTAAGCTTTACTTTGTCACTGCTGCCAGCTCTGTATTTCAAGTGTCTCCCATAAAAACAAAAACCTTGACAAGATTCATCAGACTTCAAACGTCTCATTTTTCAGCTTCTGCCTTCAAACCTACTTCTCCTGGTGAAGAAATTTGATGAAATATTAGTGCTTCATGTCCCACTGTAGAAACTGTGTGCAATCGAAGAAAAAAAAAAGAAAAACACTCCCAGTGCATTATTAAAAGTATTTTGACCCTCCAACTTCTTCACATTTGGGGGTGTTCTTGGACTGGGAAGATCTGGTAGAAAAACTGGTGACTCCTCTGGCTTGTATTTTGTGAAATTAGTTATAAATAAAGAAATCTAAGAAATATTTGCAGTACGATTTAAATGTGTATAACTTAATGACATCTGCCAACCTAACTTTTAAGCTTCACTTAGTATTAAGTCTTAAGTGATTACGTATTTCTAAGCAAAGTTTACAGGCTATGATTAATGATTATCTTCTGACTGTAGAACATTAATGCAGTCCTTCAAGGAGGTATGTTCATCCAGGAGATTGAATGTTTACAGGCAAAGTAGAATCACAGAGCACAGGAGATGACATATTTATTGATGAATGTACTGTTTTGTCAATAACACTGAAGTGAAGCTGTGTCATATTGTACCATTTAACCAGAAAGATCCTGTGTGGTGAGTTTGCAGAATTTGCAGTCTTGTTCTTGTTTCATTTTGTTTTGTAGTGTTTCACTTGAGAAAACAAAAATTATTCTGAAGGTAGGCATTAGTGACAATTTTTGTGGAGTGACAATCTTCTGGGTGCTTCTGCTAACCAGGGTATGATGCTGATTTATGATCTACCTTTACAGGATGCATACTCAGAGTTAGTATGGCTTTAGTATTACCTTTCATGTTGCATGGAGGCTCTGCACGCACCCAAGTAGAAACTGAACGTGATAATAAACTTGCCGTCACTTACTGAAAACAAGCAAATAAACAAAACATTCTTGTCACCCCTCTGCAATTTGGACAGGACTGAAATTCCTGAGAAACCTCTTTGTTTCAGCCCTAAATGGAGAAATTAAAGTAGCCTAGGTGAAAATACATAAGCAAAGACATGATAATGAGGAAAAAAAAAAGCATGTAGTGCCCAGAACTGTACATGAACATAAAAATGTATATACTTACACACAGAGAAGAGCTGTCAGTCACATGAGAATGCAATGCCACAAACTTGGCTGGAAAATAATATCTGTAATCTCTTAATTCACAGACTATGTATGGAAGAAGCTATCCTTCTTTGCTGAGTTATATGGTTTCTGAAGAGTATCTTCCTCTTATTGTGAGAGTTTTATGGTAAATCAATATTTATTGGAAATAATTTTTTTGTAACAAGGTCTCCTCTTACTTATTTCTCTGATTGATCATCTTGAGTCACAGTGTAGCATTGCCGTGAAGTTTTAAGAGTGACAGCAGAAATGGAAAACCACCCCTGACAAAACAGCATGGCCTTAATGAGAAAAATATGATGCATTTCCAAGCTGGTGAGTAGAGTGTAAATTTTCAGTATTTGCTAAGCTGAAAGCCTTATTGTTTCATGGTTGGAATTTACAGGTAATCAAAAATGGCTACATCCTAATGTTGGGGATCTTCCACTCAAATTTCAGCTTTCAAACAGTCTTAAAATCAAGCCAGACCTCAAACCTCTAAAAGCTGAACCTTCTTCTGCACATGGACATATCTTTTTAATTACTATTAGCCTGAATCCCTAGACTTTACAGAGATTTATGGCCCTTTATGGGATGGAGTCTTGCAGTGTGCTGTAGTTGCCACAGGCAGAGTGTGAGCCACAGCAGGAAACATGCAGGTGGTGTAAAACTCTGCTGACCCTGCCATGAAAACAGCAGGGTTCTGCATTTGCCAATGTTACGGTGCTTTAAAGGCGGCCGTAGGGACGTGGCACGGGGTGCTATCACCAACTGTTCGCAGAGAGAGAAGCTATAGCTAGGCTTGGGCTGGAGTGGCAAGCGTGGGAGCCGAGCTGAGGCTAGGAGGGAGGGTCAGGATGTGAGCATCACTGGGCTGCGGGATGTGAAACAGAGAGGGTGCAAGGATGACCTAGCAGTGAGATTCCTGGGAAGGTGGGAGGGGGCAAGCACTGGCAGCCTTCCCTTCTGCACAGCCACCTTCCACTGCCTCCAGTCAGCACCAACCCTTTGTCTTGTAGTTGTATGCTCTGCGCTTCAGACATCATCTAACTCTACATTCAGGCGACTTTTCTTACAGATTTCAGTGGGAAGACAGCTGCCCTCTGATGACTTAAGGGACTGTGTGTTTATATACTGTGACTTTCATATTTTCTTTACCTTTTCTTTTTCTTCATAAAAACATTTAAATTTTCACTTATGTGATAGAAATGCAATTGTCCAATATTAAGACTAATGTGTTATAAACACTTATATTTTGGTGTATTGGTCCCCTTTTGAAAGTTATGCACTAAATTAACTTTTTGTTTGAGTGATTGGTTTGGGGGGGGGGTTAGGTTTTTTTGTTTGTTTTGTTGGGGTTTTTTGTTTTTGTTTTTTTCTTAATGTAATATTTCCCCTCCAGGCCTCAATTCTAAAGTGATCAGGGTAAGTGGCTAGTCTACCTCTTTGGACTTTGACTACAAATCAAAGGTGGGACTGTTTGGGAGTATATGATAAGGGTTGCAACTTCAAAAACCAATTTTCTTCAGGGAGTAAAAGAAAAACCTTATTATGTTTGCAGATATAATGAGTACTCAATGTAACTCAATATATATCTTCAGTTAGTAGGTTATTCAGTAAAATTCTTGTGAGGAATGAGGATGCTCTTCATTTTCTACTTCTCAGCTGTTTGCAGGTATGTAGTGTGAACAGTATAGTTCTAAAGCAGCATCTTGAAAATGAAGCATGTTACACTGGTATGGTGTAGAAATCTACAACCGTGGTATGAGGTATATCATGACAGTCACCCCTTTCTTTAACATGTAAACTGAACAATACATCTGATACTTTAAGTAAAGAATAAATAGTTTGGAAGGCCCAGATAGATGATGAAAACATATTTGTGACCAAGGGAATACTGTTACTGTTAACAGAAATTTGGAAATATGGAAATCAGTAATATTTTTTTCTTCATATGTGAAAATTCATTTTATTCTTGAAGAAAGCACTGAAATATGAGACAAAAAAATTGAAATGCTCATTATACAGGATTTTCTAACAAAAAAGAAAAGGAAAATTCTCTATTAGGTGAAGTTGGAATATGATGTGATCTACTACTAGTGGAAAACTCAACAAAGGATCTGATTATGTTTTGAGGCATGCAGGCTTTTATACTCCTACATGAGCATTTACACAATTCTGCAATTCAACACAGAAAATTTCTGTGAAATTTTTCATTTCAACTCCATGTTGGGGAGTTAAAATGAACTGTTCACAAGGTGTTTTCCCTGCATTCTACTATATGTCCAACCATGGGAAAAAAAGGAGAATGTTTTAAAGAGTAATAGAATGAAAAGATTCTCTATTTTACTTCATATACTGATACCCCACCATTTGCTATCTGATTAGGCCTTTAGATCACAGAACAGTCTGAGGCTATAAATACCACTATCTGTAGACAAATGTTCAATTTAAGGCTTGCAAAGGTAGAGCAGACAAGGTACAGCTACAACTATATAAATTAATTTTCAATAATTTATCCTTGAGTACTCTAACTGAGGAGTTTGTAAGGACATATGCAAGGGCAGGGCATAGATATAAACAAAATCTTATAGATAGGTGGCAATTCCAATCTATTTATGGCTACAGTCAGAACATATCTTCACTCAAACCTCTTCTCATCATACACAATTGCAACCACAGTACTCTACAATTGTAAAGATAAGAGGATATTATTCTCTGGCATTTCATTCCTCTCTAATTTTTTATTTTATTTCACCTCGTACTTAATCCTTCAAATGCAAACCCTAATAACTTGTCAGTCATATTTTACAGCGTAGCAAAATTGCAAATTATATTGAGAAGGGGTGGCAAAGTATGTTGCCCATCTATTCTGTAATCAAATATGTCCCTAGGTCTAATCAGCAAGAGGACTGACAATGCTTGTGCACATCTTTACATGATATTCTCAGTGTCAGCTGAACCAAGCAAAAGACTATGTGGAGATTCACTCCTCTGAGGCCTGCTGCAGTATTGATTCTTTATTAAGGTACTTAGTAGCAAAAAAAAATTCAGCATGATTATTCAAACATGCTCCTGGAAACACTATAAAATATCATTTGCTTGACAATACCTTCTCAGGCAAATTTTAATGCACACTTCAAAAAATAGTTCAGAAATAATTTTGAGGCAGACAATTGACTTAAAAGCCAAAAAAGTCATGTCATTGTTGAACAGCACTTCAAATCATTGAAAATTTCTTATTCAGCTTCTCCTTGGATATTGATTATTTTCTATCTAACAGGGAAGAAAGAAAATGTAATTACAGCAGCACTGTTCATGCTGCTACTACATGTACAGGTCTATCAGGTTTTCCAGTATTAACCCCTATTGTCATAGGTTTCTAAAATCAGCAGTAGTCTGGCACCCAATAGCTCAGCTCTACTTCGGTGTCTGAATCTTAGCAAGGATTATATAATTAAAACACTTAGGGCCATATTCTCTGCACAACTATCCTCCCATAAATCTGAACTCATATCATAGTACCTGAGCACAATCTTTCCATTCCACTTTTTGCCTTCTTTTAGGAATGATCCCGTAAAAAAATAATACATTAAATTGTCATTTTTAGTCTCTCAATAAAGATATAGTATTCTGGAGATTTCAGGGAGGAAGAGCGTTATAATGCCCCCCTTATTATAGTAATGATTGATTATGTTTATACCCAATAGGGTAAACATAATGCCCTTCAAAAATGTCTTGATAATTATCATGTCTCTAAGTGTATCAGAGAAGATTTTATGATTCAAAAAAAATTGATAGATATTTCATACTGCATTATCATATAGAAAAGAGCTGAGTTCTCTAGATCACCTCATCCTTATCTGCCAGATAATTGCTCAAATGACAGTGAAGGGATAGCTCTTGTGCAGAGGCACTGATGATATATGAAGCGGATGGAACATTAGCAACATGGTATGGTTTCAGAGGAGGTGTATTTAGTTTCATTTTTTATTTCTAGGAAATCATATTTTGAGGTCTAGAAAGCCCCATTTTGGATAATATTACAGTCCTAGGTAAACTGCCTAGAGAAAGCCTTTTTAATATTAGATGTGCCAATGCTGAACTGATGTTGGATTCCTTATTCAGTTATAGTATATTTTTTCAGACTATGAAAGTCAGAAATTATAGTCAAATTATAGTCAAAAATTCTGACTATGAATTTTTTCTGAGTGTGAAAAGTAAAATTTTAAATTAGCTCAGTGCTGCTTAAAAAGTAGTGGATCAACATACTCCTATTTGTTTCACATCACTTTGAACCAGGATCTAAACCTGGAGGATAACACTCTAAAAGTTATTCTTCTTTTAGTTATGATTTCAGTGCACGGAAAATTAAACTGACTTTCATAAAAGTTTAACAAGCTCTTCATTCAGTATTTTTTAGAGCTCTGAAAAGGAAATCAGTGGGAAAAATCCTATTCTGCTATACCATGTTATCAGACAACATACTTTAGATTTTCCTATCCTGCCTCAGTTAATTATCAGAAATAATGAGAAATTAATCATAATAACAGGTTGACTATTTTGAGGCTTTAAAAATGGGTTTATGTATTATTTTTAGATTAGATTTCAGAGAATTTGCTTGGAAACTTTCTGAGGATCAGCCATGATTACAGAAAAAAATAGAGGCAGGACTGAAATGAAGAGCAGATGTAAGAGTCATTAGCTTGGAAAAACCTCAGTGCACACTTCAGAAATGGCACCTTTGCTAAAAACAGTCCTACAATACATCATTGCACTACAAACTGAAAAAGAAAAGCAATTCACAGACAACTTCTGAGAGCTAATGCAGCCAGATGTTTCAGTCTAATTTTGTTGAATTAAGGAAAGAAAAAGCAGACTTTATGACAGCCATTAATAAAATCTATTGCCATAGAAATGAATCACAAGTGAGATTTTGAAATATCACCAATTTGCAAATTACATACGTATTATTCAAAGCATTTAAAGCATATTAAGTGACCTATAAGGACCTGTTTTTTTCCTTCCTGTCCTCTCAGGTACGGGTCTGAAATTAGCATCAGAGGGCTCATTTTAAAGTAATACACATGATAATCCTCCTTCACTCATATTAATCCCACTATGAAAAGGATTCAGTTAAGAGTGGGTTAACCACAGTTAGTGGGTTAAAGTGTACAGAGAATGGGCTAAAGTGTACTGAACCAGGTTTATTGAGAGAGACATGACAGTGCTGTGTCTTGTGGAGTACTGTGTTGTGGAGGGATGTTGCTGTCTCTCTAGGTGATAGAGGAGTCGGTGACAAAATGAGGTAGTGACCCACTCAGAGATGTCTAACATATGCTGGCACAGATGCTACCAGACGTCTCCCACAGGGAAGGAGACAGGGAGTGATTATTGAATATTAGGGAAATTTGTACCAGAGAGGATTAAAGCTTCTTTCTTTTCTTTTCTTGTTCTGGGGGAGGGAACGAGGAAGGAAAGGGATCATTTCACTGCCCTGCTGTAGTGAAGAACAAAAGATAAGCAGCTGAAGTTCAACTTCATGAGCTGCCCCTCTTTTGATATATGTAAAGCCACATGTTCAAGCAACAGTAGATTAATGTAGAGATCTTTCATCTCTGGAGATAAGAGTTTAAATCTGGGTCAGATGCCATTCTGAGATGAAATATAAAAATGCCCATGCTATTTTTTGCTTCAAAAAGAGAATAAAATACTTCTCTGGCATACTTTTGTATTTTATTTGGAAATTAGTTGATTTTAGCAGTTTTAAAGTTTATGTAGATGTTAAATGAATATGTTATTAGTGAATTTGTTGGACATCTGTTTTTCTCTGTTGCCCCTATTAACTGGAGGCATAAAGCAAGTTCAGCATACAGATACACACTGACCTCTAAAAGAACAAAGGAACAATGGGCCAAATTTTTGACTGAGTGAATTTGCTCATAGGGGAAACACTGATAGTTCAGAACAGAACCAAATATATGTATAAATAATTAATACAAAACCACATGTGCTAGTTTTGTTGATGCATTGTGGAGGACATACCCCAGGATTCCCAGAATACGTGACTGAACTTATTAGAGTGGGGAAGAATATAATGCAACTTTCTGCATCAAAGCTTCTCATTGGTTAAAATTATTGAAATGGATAAAAATGTCTGAATAATAAATATTACGTTTTATATGCTGAGCTATGAATTTTACCAAAGTAGAAGCAAACCTGACAGTCTTTCTTTTTACTGATTTATCTTTCTGATGATGATATTTCTGAGTAATATCCGTGCACACAAATGAGGTTTTAACAAATACAGTTCAGTATTTCATGGAACTTTCTTTATTCCCTTGGAGATTGCGGCCTTTAAGAGATATGGACATAGTAAGAGGCAAGAGGATGCAAGGCTAAACCTCTCTATCTGCCTTGTATATCCAGAAGACACCTGCTGAGTGGGAAGAAAGAGTGCTGCTGGCTGTCCTTTCCCCATTAAGTTTTTAAAACTTCTTTCCCAAGAGAACAAGGAGTGAACAGATATCTGCAGAGAGATTTAATTTTCAGAGCTGTAATTTCAAAACTGATATTGAAGAAAGGGTTTGCCTATAGAAATTCTAACTAAAAATTGCACATCCAACTCCTATGTTATAACATCTTCCTGAGGTGAACAACAATCTCATGACTGAGAACTACTCGGCAGGCAGACATTATTTTTTTCCAAGAAAATAATTTTTAAGAAATTTTTGTAAGAAGCCTGTACTGAATTATGCTAAACATCTCACTAGCTCAAACCTCCTCTCCATGCTTTATCTTTCAGACCATTATTTTTCTTATGCATTCCTCTAAAGTGTTAATTTCCACGAAGATACATTTTTTCTGAAAAGAAGCTTCAGCACTGGGGCCAATAGAGTTTTTTATAATGCTGAATCTAGACTGCATCTACATGTCATGTTCTGTCTGTGTATGGCCTATGGCATTAGCTGTATGTGCTACTGTTATAGATCCTAAAACCAGATTTTTCAAGTGTTCCTTAAAGAGGAAAAATGTTTCAATCTATTCCGTAAAACCTTTGTCATGATAAGCAACAAAGTCTCAGTACATAAGGACAACGTACATTTGTAAAAATTATTTTAGGGCCTACAAGCAGGATTACTGTACTTATGTTCTTGCACTTCGTACAAGTATGACACCAATGACAAAAAAATCTTTGGACATAGTAACAGATTTCTAGCCTTTTTTTTTCCTACTTTAGAAGTGTCACCTTCTATCTCTAGTGTAGTTCAAGTGCCCCAGCTATAGGCATCTGCACCGTGTGAGTGCTTTCCTTCTGAATCTCTGACCGAGCTCTTTGCTGCTTTCAGACAGCAAATAGATCCCAGGCACAAAGACATTTCCAAAGAAAAATTGTTCTGAACACAATTCAGACAAACTGTTGCCCTGTAAGTATTTACACTTTGCTGAAATATTTTGAGGGAAACTAATGTGATAATTTTTTAGGTTCTGTGAAAAAATGAAGTGGATTTTAGATAAAATTTCAATGCCTTCTCTGAAGATTATTGTTAATAACGATTAATATGCTTCTGGATGTATTCAGGGCACTTCAAACATAGTTTTGCTCCTAGAAGTTTAACAAATGAGGATTAGACTTTTTGCACCTTAGTTCAGAAATCTGGATGGATAAATCATTTTTGCATGACTAAAGAAAGCAATAGTGGCTGCTTAATTATACATTAAAGTAAAAAATACTTGAATAAAAGGAGTGGACATCTGCCTGAAGACAGTGGCTAAAACTCAGGAGTTCACATACTCATTTTCTTAAAATGAGGTTTTAAAAATGAACTTCTATATTGTCTTAGTTTTACTTATATCATTCCATGTTTTTTTAACATTTTCTCTAGTAGGAGGGAATGTAATAATGGAAGATAAATTCAAAGAGATATACTGATGGGGGCTGTGAGATGGTTTGGCACACAGCATAAAAATGGATGCAAGAAAATATCATGCAGCTAAATCAGTGCCAGAAAATGATGCCGTCTAAGCAGTGAAAGCCACATAGTCAGCTACATGGCAGTATGACTTTGAGATAACCCTAAAGGCAGTTCTACACCCACAAGCAGTCAGCACTGAACACGGCCACATTGCTGGCAGTGAATCCACACAAAGGACTAGCCACAGGCCATGATGCCATTGCAGGAAGAATATATATTTCAACATTTGACATCTTGCTCTAACAGCTGCCAAGTTTGGCTGTAGCTATTGACCTGATTGCTCAAGGACAGAGAGGAAGAAGAAAAGAACCAATATAAGCAAGTGATAGGCAGAGATTTAAAGATCAGAGGCATATGTGTAGATATATGAACAGACACACTGCCCATAGGCATGGAAGATCATCTTCTGGGAAAGAAAAACTGTCTAATTATCCAAACAAATACAATGGCATTTAAAAACATTTAACGTAGTGGAAATGTATGAAAAAGAATTTGGATAATACTTGTCCATTTGTTGTATTCTACAAGTTTTCAATGTTGCATGATTAAGAATATTACCAAAAGAGGTTCTGCATTAGAAAAATTTCAAAGAGGAAAATCATGCTCACACGACTGATGAGAAGTTTGCACCATTTCACTGCCAAAATCTTTTTGGTTTAAAAGGTAAAAATTAAAAGCTGCTAATTTCCAGTCGGCTTCCCACATCTTACAGTCAGAATCTCTGATTTATCATAGCCTTCACTGATACTGTCCCTGTTCACAACTTTCCTTTTCCTTCCCTCCTGCTGCTGTACTCAGCAGTGAAATCTCCGTGGTAAGGATAGTCATTTACTCCAGGCAGATTTATCAGGAAAGCTAATGGGGTTGTCATGTTCCCTTAAATACCCATTATTGCTTGCTTCCCCCTCTGATGCGTATTACGTGTCACAACAATAGCGTAACCGAACGGGTCAACTTTGCCATTGCCAGTCCACTGAAGCAAAATGCAATTTCTTTGGGTTTTGGGTCAAGGTATTAATGAAACTGTTCATTTTTCTTTGAGAGTAAACACAAGTATTTTATTTGCTATTTATTTGTAAAACCAATTATCAGAATGGGTTACAACCCCTATACTAAAGCCATGTTTAAGGGCACAGAGGAGAAGAAAAGACTCAGATATTTCTTATTTCCATTTGGAAACAAGGCTGTGTAGCTCCCCAGTGATAGATGCTCTAGTGCTTTGTGGTCTACGGCTGAACTGTAGAGCTAAGAAGGTGTTATAAATGGAAACTGTGAATGCTTTAGATGAAAGATAAGGACTGCAGCTATTAATTCTTAGTTCTTGATATTATCTCTGTCCAAATTTTTCTGATATTTTTCTTAATAACAGAAACAAGCAGTTATTTTTCTAATTCAGTTCAGTTTCAGTTCTAAAACTGAAGGAGAGAAAGTTTTAGGAAACTATTTTAATATTATACACTTCAAAATATTCTTAAAAGTGTAAGGTTTTTTCCTTCAATATTTCTTTAAAAGGCCTTTAGAAAATATATATGTATTCTGAAAAGTATTTTTTTCCTTTTGCACTTAAGAGGTTATTTTATGCATTTGGCTCTACATTTTAAAGGGGTTTTTATGATTATTTGATCTGTGAAAAGTGATAGGTAGAAATGTGTGTTCATATGTCCCAATACCTAGTGCAATTCTTATGAGTTCTGTGTGTTCTGGTGTATGACTTTGTGAAAAGTAATAACTGACTTTCTAGATGAGTCACACTTTGACAGCTATTTTAAAAGTGCATTCTCTCCAATTTGGGTAAAGCAAATGGGCAAACAAAGAATAACACGGGAAATGTACAAATAGCTATAGCAATTCAGCATCACAAGTCACTTGTGAAATCTGCAATATGTGAGGAGATTAGTAAGCAAATATAAGAACAATTCAGCACAAAAGGCAACCTGAAGATTCAAAGAAAATTTGCAAGAAATGTTGATTTGTTTATTTTTCCTGAAACCTGTCTCCAGGTTATTTATTTCTTTATTTTTTTTTTTTTTTTTTTAATTCATTGCCTCATCTCTTTTGAGGGCATGAAAACAAATCTTTGATTTCTTTCTCTCTTATGACTCTTTAAGATATAATGAACATGAAGCCTGTTGCATATTTGTTTTCACATTATTGAAGGGAGAGGAGGGTCCAGACAGGGTTTGCCAGAAACTGAGAGAAAGATTTTGTGAAGGGAGAAGGATATTTTTTTCATTTCATCCTTCAAATAATATTTAATTTGACCAGACAGGCTTAACTGAAATTGTCTTCCTTTCTTTACATTCATATTCAGTTTTGTAGTTTTCTTCCCAAACTTTGTTTACAGAAGGATTTTTATTGATGTCCCCTTCAAATGCTATTACCTGTGGCCATTCAGTGGTGAGAGGAGTCTGATGGGATGCTTGGCACAGGTACAGTACAAACCAGTGCAAATTCAGCCAGCCTAATGGTATGGGGTTTATTCAGTGCAGGAAAAAATTGCATGTTGACTCCATACATTTCTTGGTGGAATTCAGCCATCCCTTTAGAATGGTAGAGATTTGCTCATTTTATTATAGGGTAGACCAATAATGTCAGAAATGTAGTCTTGCAACTAATATCCAAACTGGTCTGATACAATTAGGTAATGGCAAGAATGCAACAGAAGCATAAGTGATGAAAAAACAGCCAAGAATCCCAAAGTAAAAAAAGGAAATCATCACCCTTTCCTTTCCTTTCCTTTCCTTTCCTTTCCTTTCCTTTCCTTTCCTTTCCTTTCCTTTCCTTTCCTTTCCTTTCCTTTCCTTTCCTTTCCTTTTTCACCCAGTCACTGGCAGAAGGGACTACACACTTTCTTTTTTAAGATGCTCTGACCGTACATCTTCCTGCTTTCATCTGTCCAGCCTGAGGCTTTCATCTGCATGCTCTAGTGAAGCACACTGGGTCTACTGTCAATTAGAAAATTGAATTTTGCCATCCTCGTAGACAGACACATAATGCACCAGAGTTTAGTGCTTCTGCCATGTGGATTCATGCCAGCTGAGGAGCTGGTTCTAGCAGTACAGCAGTGCAAGACATCAGTTCTTCACTGTTTGTTTTTTAAATATTGGATTATTGTTTACGTGTTCCTATTAGTAGAGGCCAACATTTAGCTAGCTGCACACTGTGTCATTTGCTTGAGATTCTTGGATTAGAATAAAACAAACATCATGATTCATTTACTGAAGCTGTAGAAAAAACTCTTGCAAAAAGTGAAAGATTTAAGCTGCAGTGATTTCTCTTCCTCTTTTGCAGACATGATGCTGAAGGTGAACTGTGTTTAGAAGATGTAAATAAGAGTGCAGTATAAACATACAAATAGGCAATAGTAGTAATATATAATAGATGAGGCAAACAGTGAGCACAAAAAACTAACACCAGTTTGAGAATACATATATGGGTGAGTGGCACACCATATTGCCTTTATCCAGTATATGAAATTTTTTTTTTTGCTTTTCCTGCATTGAATCCTTCTATCTTTACTTTGATGAAGCACTCTCTGAGGTCGACGACCATTCTAAGAGAAGAAAAACTCTGAAATAGTGTCTACGTTTGCTTGGCAGAAGTTAAAAATTTATGTTCACATGGTAGGTTTAGCCAATGCATAGTGGGCTGATTCTGATTTCAAGCGAACACAAATTAAAACTGACTGTCCTGAAGTGAATGGAGCTGCTGAGAAGTGAAACTCCTGTTAAATCACAGTAAAACCTACAGATGCATTTTTAACCAGGCAGATTTCCTTTTTTATTCTGAAGTATGGAAGAAAGACACTGAGAGCTACCCTGGAAGTATTATACGAAGTGGAAAAGTCTAGGATCAGTTGAGTTATAGGAGCAGAAGTTGATACCTGTGCCATTAAACAGTGCCTAAGAATACTCACAGGCACAGGAATCCAGCTGTACCTGTGTTAGCAGTGTGTTGCAAAGGTCCCTCTTATGGCCTATGGTAACAAGGCAAGGGCTCCCTGATACAATGGCCACACAACTTTCCCAGAAGACAGTATGGATGTTACCTTTCTAGTCTGGTGAGTAGGAGGATTGAACCTTTGGTTTGCTATTCCACATCAGCTGGTATTAGTTTCAGAAAAAGTTTCTGGATGTTTTTAAGCTAATAGTATAGCTGTATCCGTCTTTGTTGAATACATGTAGCTACAGTATTTTATGCCTTTATAAAGAATTCCCAGACATTTTTAAAAAAGAAGGAACAGGCATTAATCAATTTGCACACATCACATAGAAAATATTTACCACAAACAGAAACTCTTTACATAATCTTTAAAATAATGAGATTTAGTTTTAATACAGACATTGCTTCTTCCTCAGAGCCTGATGTTGTCTCTGAATTATTGCTTTCTTTTTCTCCTAAAAGTTTATAGGAAAATGCAAGACTGGTGCTTCTTTTGCATCCAGCTGACTTGATTTTCTAGGAAGAATTCACACCTCTGCATCTCAGACAGAGAGAACCAAACTGGAGTCACAGGGATTTTTGGCTTGGCCTTCTGAATGATTTGGTATTGAGTCCCATCTCACAGGCAGAAGACACTATGCTGTCTGAAGGAGGAGGCAGAGTTTGGAATGATATAATTTGCCAAAGACAACTAAAGGGTTTTTTTACTGGTATAAATTCACAGCTTAAAAAAAGCGCCCAGGCTTTAGTGTTCTGGAGCAGGGTGAGCTCAGGAGGATGCGCACACATAGGACAGATATCATACTAGGCAATGTCCTGGTAGCCCTATAGTCTTAGGACACTAGAAGTGCAGGTTAAAACCAGTTACAGTGAGAAATAATGATATCTAATGGAAGAATTTGGAACAACAAATCTGGAAATCAGGATAGCACCAATTCCCTTTAGAGCATACCCCACTAATTTGAGGAAGATGGTTAACCAATGAGCAAAGGAAAGGTGATAGCCAGTCCTTTATCAGCTTTATGCAATGAAGTGTGTGCTAGAGTGTGTGGCTAGAAAGAAGTGATGCCTGGGAAAAACCCTCCTCCTTTTGCTATTTTCCTTCTCTCCTTTCAGATCCCTGCAGCCTCCAGTACTGAACCTCTCATGTTGTGAGTCTCAGAGTGAGCTGCAGTCACATCTGCAAACCAAGATTATTAAAAGTAATTTTTGCCAGTAAAGTTTTTATTTAGACACATGCTAGTCATGCAGCATTTTATATACCAAACCAGAGGATTATTAGATTTGTTTTAGGTGACTGTCAAATGGAGGAAGAGAAGAAACACCATAAATATATAAAAGAGGTTCCCATTGGCACGATACACCCATTTCTGCTCCTGATATGAAGTTATGCTGCAGCCTGATAGCCTAAACTCTCTTAAAATTATTGCCATACACTGCAGGCTTTTTTTTCCTAGAAGGAGGAATATTAATAGATGTCAGAGAAGGGCTGTACATAGTAACAGTCTTCCGTCTTAATGTCTTGGACTAGTAATGCAACATATTGCTTTGCAAACATAGGCTTCATAAAGATCGTATGCATATGGATACTATGATAAGATTAAGGATAGCTCTTGCTTCATAGGAATTCATATTATATTTACCTTGGGACAGAGTTCTCTGTCTTAATGAAATGTGACATGTTTCCCAATGTTCTCTCAAGTGTGGATCACACTGTGGTATAAAAGGTAAAAGATTTTTATGGCCCGCTGGTGGCTCACCCAGTGTGTCAGCCTGTGCATTGTGGGCTTTGCAGAAGGGGGTTGAGTCTGATAATCTTGGGCTAGACAAAACTGCTAGAGGACTGGGAACAGCTAGTGTAATTTTGGCTCTGTTATCAAGCCGGGTTGTCTGAAGTGGCCTGAATTTCTTGCACAATATGCTTTATCCCTTGTGTTTATATAGTAGTTCTATTTGAGAGAACAAGGTTTATGTGTTGAAAAATGCTGGAGTGCAGCAGAGGTCAAATGTACATACTGTACAGAAAACATCACAAGTAATTTGTGCACCTGTATTTTTGGAAAATGCTTCTTTGTGAGTTGCCGTAAAGTGCTTTGTGAAGCTGGGAATGTCTCGTTTTTTATTGACTTAAGTTTGCTTTCAGCTTGAAAACTTAAAATTCAAAGGTTAGGTTTAGAAAGTGAGTTTGAGTAGGTGTTTTCAGGTTTGTTAGTATGAGAAAGAAAATATGGATTATCTGAGTGCTTATTTTTCATCAAAGAGGAGACATCATACATTCAGAACAATAAAAAGCATGTAAATTACAAGAATTAGGCCTTATTATGGCATAATTACATCTTTAAAACTATGATAAGGGAAAGCTATAGTGTCTACATGTACCTGGATATAGTAACACATAAGTATCAATTATGAGATAAATAATTTTCATCCTCATTCATGTATGTTTCCTAAAGACTGAAATGTAAATCTGTTACACAGATTTTGCCACAATAGAAGAAATTATATTGATAAAGGTGTGAACTTAAAAGGTGTAAATTTAAAATTACAGTGACTCTGAAATGAATAATTCTTGCAGAGGTAGAGAAATATATACAGAAATATTCTTTACAAATGGAATTCAATTAAGCTGTACTTTTTGTGTGAATACATAATAATTTTGAACAAGTGCAATTCCAGCAGATAAACTTCCAGGTACAGATTAAGATGCTCCTTATATTTTTTTTGCAACAATGCCCCATACAGAAATGTATTTTTCTTTGTATAGTATGATATCAGTATAAATTCATAAGCCCTTAGAAATTAAGTAAATGTGACTACAATTTTGTAAAATACTTAGATGCTGCTGCAAGAAATACCAAGAAAAAGATCTAAGATGCACATTTTTAATATGTTCAACAATTTCATCTTTTTAAAAAAGAAAGAATAAACAGATGTAACACAGCATTCATGGCAAGAAGAGAGTTTAATTCTACACTCTGATGTTGGACTCATGTAGGGATTTCAGCAGTTTGAAGGACAAATTCACACAAGAAAATCTCTATTCCTCTGATCCAGCTGTATTGTAATTTTACATTGGTAGTCTTGCATTTCTGCATGTTTAGATTTTTCTCCTCCTGTCCAAGGATGACTTTCCTAACATTATGTTTTTAAATTTGACAAGGTCATACAAGCTAAAAAAAAGAAGAAGAAGAAGGGTCATCAAAAGGGGAAAAATAACAGAACTACAGTGAAATGGCTCTCTGTTGGCCTTTGTATCGATTCAGAGTGTGTCAAAAGGGTCTTTTGTCGTGCCCCTACCACGGCATACTAATTTGCTAGATCAAGTCTGTCAGAATATCGACTGGAAGTAAAGAACTACAGTGGCAGCTTTTGTGTTTCATACAGCAGGGAGCCTGTGTGTGAAACAGGATTATCAGAGGGTCATGAAGAGAGTCAAGGGATGTCCATCACTTCCCTTCTGGTAATGTAATGGGGCGGGTGCCTGGATGTGATTAAGATGTAGGACACAGGAGGCATAGCAGTGAACAAATCAGACACACACACACACACATGCAAATCAGGTTGGTTGCTGTTCACCACATATTTTTAATGAAAAATCCAGAGACAGACCAAACAAATATCTAAATAGCTGCATTCTGATTAAATGTCAAACCATTTATTCAATGTCCAGTGCCTGCTTTCTTACGTCTATGGGCAGAAAATGTACAACACACGCAAGTGTTTAATTATTGTTTTTTCTTTTTTTTTTCATTTTCTTTTTTAATGTGACATTCCAATCTACAAGTGTTTTGCCTGGTTTTTTTGTTGTTGTTGTGTTGTGGATTTTTGTTTTGTTTTGTTTTGTTTCTTTTTTTTTTTTTTTTTATGTTGTATATAGCATTGCTGGATGATTACAGCAAACATCCAGGGGACATACAAAGATAAAATGGTGCTTTGTGCTATGGCTGTGCTTGTATGCCACATTCAGACAGGATGCTCATCACTCTGCTGTGGGTTTAGCCTTGACTTAGATGTCATTGTCATTCTAATATAGCATGAGCAAAATATCTTTCTAGAAATCAAGAAAAAAATAGAAGTATTTGTAGCGCCTGAACAATACTTAGGCTTGGTAAGTGCCTCTTTTTAAAATTGTGGCAGGGAATGTCTGCTTCCTAGAGATTCAGGCTGCATCTCTGTAGCTTATGTGAGAGCTGTAAGGAGCTTTCTGGCACACACTGACACGATTTGCAATCCCTGTCATCTGTACAATACATTTTTCCTGAGCTTTGTTCCTAACCTTTAATCCTTTATTTCTGAAAATTCAGCACTAAGTAGGAAAACAATATAAGATGCCAAAACAACAATGGCTTTTACATATGTGCTTTTGAAGGTCTGATCCAAACTCCATGGACCAGGGGAGGAATCTGGACAACGATTTTGCAGCAGTCCATACTATTCCTTAGACCAGCAATAGCTGTCTCAGTCAGCTTATCAATGAAACACCAAAACTTGGGAACGTCTAAATTTATTTCTTGCTCCCCTATTTACTACCAGGCAAGACTAAGGCAGTGTCAAGAGCCAAGGGTTCCATTAAGGAAACCATTTTTTTCCCTCTTTTTCTTTTCCTCTCCCTTTCCCTTTTCCTTTTTCAAGGAGCAGGAAAAGTTTGCAACTTTTTATAAAGTGTTGCTCTGAATGCATAGGTAGTATTCTGTTTCTTTGAAGGCAAAGCAAAGTTCTTGTGGGCCATAATGTAAATAAAGTAGCATCCTGTTTTGTATGTTACTATTTCATCTCCTCTAAAAATAGGATAATTACCTGAGAGCTGTACAAATGATATACTGCTCAGAGCCAACAAGGTTTCTCAAAGGTAGCCAAACACTGCTTTGCACTAGTCGGCTAGTAAACAATGTCGAAGAAAAAGGTCTTGTGGGGGTAGGCATACCTAGAAATAATTTTTATTTGGTATTTCTTACTGCAGTTAAGAACCAGTGGGCAGATATTAAGTGGAAACTGCATGCAGAGGAAAGGGAATTGCACAAGTCCATAAATAGAGGGTTTTAGTTTGTTTTCAATGTCTTTTTTCACTAAGATTGGTGCTGTGCAATATTTATTACAATAGGAGCTCATGGCAGGATGAAGCAATATTTATTAGAAAATAGCTTTTCTGTGCATATCTCAGGTGGAAGCAACTCCTGTCACAGTTATCAACTATGAGGAGCTTCAAGGACAGAAGCATGTCATAAAGAATCATTATATGAAAGGAAGAGGTGAGCCCTGGGAGCTTGTCTGACAAGAAAGTCTGACTCATTTTTTTCAAGACATGTCATGTGCCCATGCTCTGCCACTGAAAACTACCCTTGCTCCTGCTGAGCAATATTTTCCACTTACCCATTGGCCAGGAGTTTTAAGGTTTAGTTCAGAGTCAGAGATCAGGCCTGAAGAAGGTAGAATGTTAGAAGGAATATTATTCTGAAAAATACAACTTTGCCATGGATTTTTCTAAATCACAATACTTCTTTTCAGGGAGCAAAATGCACAATGCTGAAATGCCAAAATGAACAGAAATTAGCAGAGGCCAAGTATTTAAAAAGATACTCTCTAGGTGTATTAAGAAAAGAGAGCTACAGAAAATATGTAACACATATTTTTATCTCTAGTGCCTCATGACAAATGGCAGTGTAATTATATGAGGGATATAAGACAACTGTGCAAAGGAGATATTGTACAGTGTCTTGTTAATACCATGTCAAGTCTCCAAAGATGGAGGTATACGTCTCATCCAAAAGGGACCACAGAGTGCAAGCCAGCAGGATTTCTTATCAGAATGACACAACTTTCAAAAGCGTGGAAATGGAAAATACTAGTACTCACAACAGTGTTTGTCTGAGAAGGTAGAGCAATTCTTAGAAGCCTGATGACTTTCTTCTTCTGAGGTTAGAGAATATGTCAGGGTGGGAAAGGATCATGACACATTACTGACTGCCAAGGGTGTGTGATGTGGAGGTCAAGATGTGACCTGATGCAATTGCATGTTCGGTATTGTTTCCTTCCGTGTCACCCAGTGAAATCTAAAATGCAAGCCACGTGTATTTGCAAAGCAGAAGAAATATCTTTTTACTAAATGAGGAAGTGCAAGAGAAACACATAACCAAGAAAAGGAATTCTCTTTACAGTGTCAAATTAATTCTTGTCATTTTACAATACAATCTTTTTCCTCTATCTTTTCCCAATCTCTTAAGACTCAGAATCAAAACCTGGAAATAACATAATGCTGAGTGCGAAATTTCACAATCATTTTTTACTCTTAAGACTGTCCACCCTACCAAAGTCCTGGATTAGAGCCTATCCCTTGTCATCAAAGATAGTTACAAAATACCCACCAGGGAAAAATGCTCTGGACTTACAGTCAAGATTTTTTCCCTTTGTGCCCACTGCTAGAGAATGCTGGCAACAAGTTAAAAATAAACCTAGACAGAGCTCGGAGAGGTGGCACAGTGTGACCCATCTCCCTGATCTATGGTTGCTGGAAGTGATATGCTTTAGCACTGAGCCTGCAGCACAGTTTCTTTTTCACCACACAGCAATCTCTACACATGTTCATTTAGGTTTAAAGTAAAGGAGCTAACTCCTATTTGCTGGCTGAACTCCAAAGCAAATAATTGTGTTCTGCCTACTTAAAAATCCCCATTATTTTTACATGTACATGATATCTAACAATTTCCTTTTGCTATATAACATATGTTTTCAGGCAATTTTTACTCACTTCTACAGGTTTCTTTATTTCTATATGTGTTCACATACAGAGATATATTTCTATTCTAAAGGGCACACACGTTAAGCAATACTCATTTATCCTTTACCAATTTCACAAATGTCTTAGCATTCTGACAAATGTCTTTTAGGTGTATTCATATACTTATTCTATTTTATTTCAGTCGTTACAATACAAGATGCAAACAGTTTTAATGGTACTTTATAATTCTACTTCTACCCCTTTAATAGTTTTGGACACCAAAATTACTTTCTGCATGCTAGTAAAACAGAATATTAGTTGTATTTTGGTTTATTTTTCCCCTAGAAATTCTGAATGATGTATAAGTATTTGGTAAACTGGTAGAAAGAAAATTGAAGTGGTCATTTTTGAGTAATTTCTGAATCAATACAGAGTGCTCCCGTGACAGGGAAGAGACTGCAGAAGCAGAGCTCAGTTCCCTAATCTGATTTGTAAAGTGCTAATAACCTGTTTCAATTCTCCACTTCATCAAGAATCTTTAATGGGAATGTGAAGTTCCCTACCCTTGGAAGGAGTAGAATACTTTTGGACAGTTATCTCTGCCTCAAGAAGAGTAACAGAGAGTTGCCAACGACAGAGGAGTACTCATAACAGTGTTCTGTATATACCATAATTTGAGGTCTCTAAAGATTTTAAGGTGAAACAGACCCGAACAATCTGTTTTTCTTAAATTCTAAAGCCCTTGACCTGTGACAAAATGATGAACAAATTCTTTTGGTTTTCCTCTGGTTCAAGTCAATAGTTTTTTATGTTAACATATAAAATAAAGCATCTTAATGTCTTAATCTAAGTATATTTAAATACTGTTTGTAAAACATCTAATTATCTAAATTAAATAAAGTATTTTCACAGGGCTTTTAGTTCCTTTGAACTGTATTGGAAATTTCGTTCACTTAATTCAGCTTCCAAAACACATGGAAGTCCTGCACCAAGACAGAGAACAGGGGTCTGTCTGCAGCTGTGGCAGAAAACATGCCTTCCAGCATGGATCCTGGTGTGGTTGACCCATGACACAGCGCTGTAGCTTCTTTTCCAGATTGGCCGAGAGGAAATGGTATCAGAGAACAGGAGATGGCCACACTGTGCAGTGCCTTAAGTCCATATATTCACATTGTGCCTTTTTGGATGTACACAGGGCACGTATTTTGGGACCTGACTGAGCTGTGATAATTCAAATTAGAATTTGGGCCATGTAATTGTCACAACAAATTTCTATTTTATATCAGCACACCGTGGCCTAAATGTAAGAGAAGACCCTTACTTCAGAACAGGGATGGACTGGTACATTGTTGACCAATCCAGCAGTGATTGCACAGTCACGCACAATGTCATGCACAGCCCAGGGAAGGGCAACGCGGCTGATGAAGGGACCAGACCACAAGCCTTATGAGTTGCAGGTGATGGAACTGGAGATACTTAGACACTATAAAATGAGGGTGAGGGGGAACTTACTGCTCTCTGAAACTGCCAGAAAGGAGGCTGTAGCCAGGTGGGGAGGATCACTCTCTTCTCCCATGTAACAAGAAACAGGACAAAATGAAACAGCCTCAAGTTTTGCCAGGGACGGGTTAGATTAGATATAGGAAAGATATCTTCACTGAAAAGGGGGTCAAACAATGGACTAGGTTGCTCAGGAAAGTGGTTGAATCACTGTCCCTGGCAGTATTTAAAATATGTGTAGATGTGGCACTTGGGAACATGGTTAATAGCGAACACAGGAGTGCTGGTTTAATATTTGGGCATCTGGACTAAATTATCTTAGACATTTTCTCAGCCTTAATGACTTGATGATTCTATAGTTATTGCTGCCACAATGCAAAAAGACTCAATAGCACACATATACTGTAGGTGTGTAATAGGTAATGCAAAGTTACTGTGGTTATATTCAACTCTTCATTACTGTAACTGTATCTTTCCTTTGAAATACAGATGCTCTGTTCCATTTCCTGTTACTTTAACTTCTTTTGATAGAGTTGGATCTAGGCTACTGAGGAAAGGGATACATGTTTATGACTAGATTCTCAGATCTGTCATATTTAGTACTGAGTAGTAATAGTAGCTGTGTAGTAATAGGCAGCAACTGTACTACAAGGAGCAGTTCTAGTACAACATTTCATAGGGCAACCAAAACATATGAATTGTGCGATTTCAGAACATAAAACTACTTCTTGGTCCACTTATATTCTAGGATAGGAGATAAGGAGGCAACAAAGTTAATAACCTAACCACTAACCTAGCCCAGAGTCCAGTACTGTGGTCTGGAGTTGCATACAGAAAAGTAATTTGAGGCCCTCTGTGCTGGGAGTCATGCAGCTGAATGTCATGGAGTGTCGTCTCTGTAGCCTCTAAAAGCCACAAGTGAGAAGACATTGCAGAGGGATACTGGCCTCAGCGGGGAACTACAAAAAATGGAATAATTCCTTAGAAGTCAGAAGAGAGACTCTCTGAAGGAGACTGAATCTTAAATCCCACTAGTCTCCAGGATTTAGTTCCCCCTAACCATGAAATTCAATGTCACAATCTGTTCCACCTCACTGGCTCAGGACTGGTGAGGACCATTTGAATGTATGAGGGGCATGTGTCCATTCCTTTATTCCTGTACTCGTTGTAGAGATTGGACCCTTCCCACACCAGTCTTGCAAACAAACAAACAAAAACCCAAACAAACAAAACAAGGATCATTCCACTCCTAATAATTATTATTTAAGTAGCCTACAGCTTAGAAAGTCATTCTCTGCTACCTGAACAAATTAAAATTCATACCATCCACTTCCTGGTTTGGGAGTGCTGGAAGCATTAGCTAACCCTGATAAAATTGGTCGAAAAAAAATACTCACCAAGGGACATGCTGAAGTACCCTTGGTGACATGGAACCCCGAAATGCTACTTGTCTGTTACCCATTGCAAACAATTATCAATAATCAAGAAATGCTCTTAGTGGCTTTCATAGATTACAGTCCTTCAGCAATGCTGATTTCTTCTATCGCTGTTTCAATAGTTTTTAATAATCGTCTCACTTGGCTTACAAGCATCCATATAATATCTACAAGTGCACACAGCTGGCTACTGAACTATTTTCAATTTCTGTGTAATACACCTACCCATCTACACACCTGTTTATCTGTTCATTCATTAATCCATCCATCCATCCTTGCTTTGATATATGGGGCATTACTCTTGCACTCAAAGACATTACAGACCTTTCTGTGGATTTTCCTGCCAATATTCAGAACAGGCAAGCAGTCTTATCCACATTTTACGGTGTCACAGAAATTGCATAAGTGACTGAAGAAGAACAAAATTCTCTTATCCAAATCATAATGGAAATCTATTGTAGACAATAGTTTCTTCCAATATTCAATGTAATCTTCCAAAATTGGTGATAAAAATTTTCTTGGAACTCATTTATGGTCCTTGTGCACTTTTATTTTTCAAGCTAATTAGTGTTCAGGCCTACCATGATCATGGCCTTCTGATATCCCATTCACAGGCATCCTGAATCAACACCTCTTCCTTGTTCTAAATTAGAAACTTGGAAAGAATTCCCCTGAGGGCATTTCTTCCAGGACAATCTGGTTTCTGCTTTTAAAAGTTCTAGTATGGACCACTTCAGTTCTGACTGAAAATGTCTGAATTCTTTAAATAGTTTTTGTAAAAAAAGTCAAATTTCACTTCAAGTAATGATGTCACCCGATGCCAACTTTTATTTGTCTGCTCTTCTGTATAACTCTGCTGTGAAACATTCTCCTTAATTAACAGTGTAATCTTTCATTCTGAGATGATTTGTATCTTATTGAAACATCAAAATGACTCCTTCCCAAGATTATAGTGTTTTAGGTATTTTTCCATCCATATGATTTTTATGTCAAGTCTTCTAGTTAATTGACGCAATTTTTAAATCTGTCACCTTGAATTTTCCCTCTCCCAATACATTCAGTGAAGCTGGAATGGCTCCACCATTACACTCCAGACCTTCTGCATCTCCCTTAAGTTTATAAGATGAAAAGAGCTGTCAAATTACACTACTCCCATATCCAATCTCTCACTTCACCTGCCTGGATGACCATAATAACTACATCATAGAGGTAATCCTTGCACTTCTGGGCTTTGACAACTGGGAAGGCTTATTCACTTTCTGCTCAGGTGCAATCTTTGTCATGTACAATAACAAGTTAGAGATGAACTACAGCAGAATGAGAAAAATACTAAGAACATCAGCTGACACTGTTCTTGTGTAGAGACTAGCACTTCTACTAAAACATTGAAAAGATCAAGACATCTCTAAAGACAGAATCTTCATTTACAGGACCAAATTTAGTCTTTACTAGATGGACAGGCTCTCATTTTCCCTTTGTCTTAGGACAATTTAGCTAACAACCAAACAAATGCTACATTGTATAGAAGAAAATAAATATGAATCCAAGACAGAAATGGTTATTAATCTCCAGAAGCAGATATTTTCTTCTAGTGAAAAATGTTTAGATTAGATTCCATTAAAAAGTTATGGCCTATTGTTATTATTGATTTAGCCTGAAATTTCAAATCCAATTAGTTCAAGATTTTGGCACATTTTTTGAACATGTCTTGGTAATACAACAGTTGGATTTATTAATGGTTTTATGATAAAATGTAGAGAAAAGTAAGAAAAATAATAACGGTTCTTTATTCTTTAAAGATATTAGAAAATGATAAAAATTTCAGAAAAACCTAGCAATTTTGGGAAGGCAGGATGCTGATACTATGGTTTCAAAGTCAGGACTAAGCAGTCTGAAATATTACTATTTCATGTGTGTGTGCACTGTTCACCTCACAATATCGGAGTCATCCATCACATGAAATTTGGGATCAGAATAAAGCAAGCAGGAATCTTGTACCATTTTAAGACTTAGTTCTCAGACTTTCAGTTTTAAAAGGGTGACTGAATTTCAAAATTCCTGTCAAGAAAAGTTTGTGTAAGCTGGGCAACAAAATATGCATGAATGAAAGAGGTGATATGTGCTGAAGATACCAAGATATTACCATGCATGCAAAAACAGTTGCACATAATAAAAGATAAAGACTACTTTAAAAAAATCTTCGAAAATTTGTATGTATAGGGAAACAAAGAACAAGAGAACCTTTGTATATTTGCAAAGCTGTAGCATCAAGAAATACAGTGAACATCGTGCCCCTTGATAGTGAGCCTTTTAGAGAGAGAAAAACTATAGTCCAGTAAATTTGGTAGTAGCTTGATGTTTTATAAAACTTACATTGGAATGTCCTGGCAAAAATATAACCCAAGCAGTTTAACAAAGATCCACTAGCACAACCTGAGATAGTTCAAGTTTGAATGCCATTTTCAAGTTCATGAAACTGTACAAGTTTAGCTATTAAGAACAGGATCTGGTTCAGTAAAAAATAAAATCTAAGCATTAAGTATCCTGAATCATAAAAAATAAACCTCTTTAAATGAAAAAGAGCGTGGAAATTAGCAAAGTAAATAAACCGAGGTTTTTAAAGAGGATACAGAAGGCAAATCATCCTTTGCTATAAGGAACACAATGTTTTACGTGACTTCTTCTTCCACTGAAGTTGCAGTAAATTGAAGGAATTGCATGTTCATATTTTTTCACATTATAAAAAATAAACCAGTGATCCATTCTATGTTGTGGATATTTTATAAAAAGCAACAAAAAAACCCCACGATGCCTCAATTTTCAAAGTTTTTTGTTCAAATAGTCTAAAGATTTTATAAAACTAGGCCACTGATGGGTTTTGTGATTTCTAGCCCATGATTTGTCAATGAGAGCACTGTAGTCAAAGTGTACACACGCACACACAGAATCATATATACCCACAGTCTGGGGTTGTTTTTTTTCTTTTCAGAAAATGGTAAAATACACATTTTTATCCATCAAAATTCAACCATCCTCAATTGTAAGTGAACATCTGCTTTCATCTAGGAAACATTTTAAACTTCTTGACAGTTAAAAGAACTGTAATCCCTAGAGACAAACGCTTTTCTTTTCAGAGAAAATTCATATCATGGATGGCATTATGGTAGGAAACTGCAGTATGCTGTATGCAGCTGTAAGTAAAGACACAGCATAGTTATCTCTGTAAGTTCACCAGAACTTCAGCATTTGACTCAACAGAAAAAAAGTGGCTGAAAAATAATTTAAAATGCTAGTTGGTTTCTATAAAGTCTCTAGTCAGATTATTAGCAGTATTTCTAAAACTATAAATGGGTAAAGACAGCTTTTTTGTTCTTAGGGGATCTTCATGTATAATCCTTGTTTAATAGTGTTTGAAGTCAGCTTTCCCAGCTACTACAGGTTAGAAAAGATCAACTTATCAGTGCAGCTTACAAAACCAGGAAGATGTACCTAGGTTTTTAGCCATTCTAAAAACTGTGGGTTTTAATCAGTAGGTTACAATCACTTAGTTTATCACTTGCGTTACATTTTGTATTGTATTTTGAACAGAAACACTTTAATAAATTTTCACATGCTGCAAAGTAGGATGCAAACATAACAGCACTGAGTTAAAAGAATGGCATTGCTTCATTGGCCTAAGTAATCACTAGCAAAAGAAAGATTCAAGTAATGCAGTAATGAGGTTTATTTTTTTAAGTTTCTTTTGACAAGATCCTTAGTGATTGAGTTGCTTCTCTCCTTTTCAAAGGTGTTCAGTACCTCTATTTCTTATTGAATTTAATGAGAAGAGAGCTTATTCAAATTCTATCAGTGTCTCATGCATCTTATGAATAGTGCTAACATATATGAGAATTATTGAATGCAATTAAGTTAATTTCTTTAAAATGTGTGGTAAATCAGGGTAGTTATTTCCAAAAGGCAGAAAAATTAAAAAGTTTTCTGGAGCAAGTATGTCAAAAATGTTACATGTCAAATGTGTCCATGCCATATTATCTTTATTAGTAATTATTATCCTTGGTAGCAATGGTTACCCTTGAAGTAGATCTTTGTATGTATAAGTATATTGATGAGTGACCAAATCCAAATGGAATATGAGTCATACAAATCAGCTGAGCTGCTGTAATATTGTTGACGTAAGGATCCTAGTAAAAGATTGACATTAAACACTTATCAAACAGCTCGTGCAGTTTAGGATTCCACTTCTTCCAGCTTATCTGTCATGTGCCCTCTAAGAATGACTACTCCACACCAGAGCTGCCAAAATGGAACCTGAGCACTTTAATGCAATGTCTACCAGGCTGGGCCTGACAGTCAAAACAGTTAAACCAAGAAGCACCTGAGAACTGTCAAAATTATAATTTTGTTTTATTAAATGATTTTGTTGTTGAGTACATGTTTGTTAGCTACCAGTTCCTTCCCATATCTGAATTATAAGGTAAGAAATTTCGTTTCACATCTTGGATGAAAGTATATGTAGAGATTCATCAGCTGAGTTCAGCTTTAAGCTGTCCTCTGAGTTGCTTGGTTATGTTAGATGCTCTTCTCACAGCCCCCAACAGTCAAAGATTTTTACCCTTCCTGAAACACAGAAACATATTTGGCAAGTTAACATCTACAGTTAATGATTCTGCAGAGGCAATATGATGGATTTTCCAGTTTTGTCATAATTCTTTGCTTTGTTCCTGCCTTCTTCGATGTTAAACATTATGTAATTTCAAACAATCCCTTTGGTGACGCAGGGAACTTCTCTCATGGGTTTTCTATTCTTCCACTGCCATATGTCCATAACAAATTGTTTTACATGGACAATTGCATCTTACAAAGCAAGAATGTACAAGAACAGTTCTAAAGCAGATAATTACCTGAATTTCCTGAAATGTCTCCTCCTTCTTTCAATCCCTGTTTTTTTTTTGCTTGTTCATGTGAATGAAAAATTCAGAAATTTTTCTTCATATACGTGTTTCTAACTTCAGTTTGTCATTATAACATTATATTCTATAATTTATTTTTATTTTTTATTCTTAAGATTAAATTTCTGCTAATTGCTGCAATTTTCTCCTTCAAGTATATATACAGATAATTCTCATTAAGGGAAAAGTGCAAATGTCAGAATGAGAGAAATGTATCTTTCCTCATATGTTTTCTCTGACACGAATTGCATGAAATACAGTTTACTGTGTTTTGCAAAACTTGGGGCTTATTGGGCATAACTATTAATGAAAGGCAGTTACAGAGCAGACTGAATGACTGAGACCAAGATAAGTGTAAGCATATATAACAAACAAATGCAAGAAGATGGTATTTGCAACTTGTTAGTCTTGATCAAGAGTTAGTTCTGTAAATAAAATTAGCCTGCTTCACTCTATACATCATTGTAAAAACAAGTGCAAGACAGCCTAAGTTTCATGCGTGAGAGATCATTTGGTGGCTGCCTGAACAGACACCCTTCTTTACAGTTGCCTTTGTTGCTATCTGGCTATCAAGCAGCATCAGGAAGCTGGAAGATAAGGAAAGGTGTGCCTGCTGAGCTAGCTCAACATGCACACATCCCTGCACCCTCAGAAGGAATAGATAAAAAATTGCATCAAATTAAAAATAGTCTTAGAAAAAGACATCAAAATTATCCAGAACTAGCCAAATAAGCAGCATGTTCCCTGAAGCTATAGAATAACCTTGTACACTTATTTATTCTAATGAAGAGCGTTCATCTTCCACACAATTTGCAAGTGATCATAAAGCTCCATGAACTATAGACACGTTTCCACCAGGTATTCTCCTTTCATTCATTCTTGTCTTTAGTTCAGTATTTTATCTTAACGCTCCATCACAGCAGTAATATTCTTGAAAAGTGTATTTATCACATTATAATGTCATTTTTTCTTCTTCTTTTTTAAAAAGAGAAGATATGTCTTTACTGTCCACCAGAAATTATTTGAAATCTCTAGTCATTAACCTCTATTCCTCATTCTCTCAATGTGGCCACTGCTGTGAAAGATAATCAAAAGTGTTTTTATAAATATACCAACAATCAAAGTAGGGCCAAGGAAAATCTTCATCCTTTAGTGGATGTTGTGGGGAACTTCATCACCAAGGACTGAGGTACTTGATGCCTTCTTTGGCTCAGTCTTTAACAGAAAGATTGTTGATCATCAGGGCAAGTGGCCCCCTAAACTCTTTGAAAAGGATGGGGAGCAGAACAGACCCCTGCAGTCCAGGGGGCAGCAGTCAGAGACCTCCCGTGCCACTCACCCACAGGTCTATGGGACCAGATGGGATTCACCCAAGGGTACTGAGGGAACTGGCAGAAGAGTTTGCCAAGGCACTCTTCATTATTTATGGTCAGTCCTGGCTAACTAGGGAAGTTGGCAAATGTGACACCCACCCAGAAGAAGGGACTGAAGGAGGATCTGGGGAACTACAGGTCTGTCAGCCTGACCTCAATGCCCAAGAAGGTTATGGAACAGATCACCTTGAGTGCAACTGCAGAGCACACACAGGAAAACCAGGTGATCAGCCCAAGTCACTACAGGCTGAGGAAAGGCAGGTTCTGTCTGACCATCCTGATCTCCTTTCATGACCAGATGACCCATCTGGTGGACAAGAGGAGGACTCTGGATGTCATCTACCTGGACTTTAATAAAGCCTTTGACACCGTTTGCCACATCATTCTCCTGGAAAAGCTGGCAGGCCATGGCTTAGACA
>WBMY01010237.1:198945-280802 GCA_013397315.1 Donacobius atricapilla | reverse complement strand
GTGTGGGGGGGGGTGGGGAACGGGCGATACTTTACCGCGTTCAGCCACTGCACTTCACTCGGTGGTCACCAGATGACGCTGTTTGTCACACACACACTTTTCAGAAGGCCTGAAAACTGAAACTGATTTATTTCAAAAGGTCTGACTCCATTATATAGTGTTTCTACAAAGGTTGACACCTCTCCCCATCCCATTGGTCAAGACAACTGTCCATCAGCTGTCCATCTCTCTAAGAACAGGAATGAAAACTACCTTGAAGTTATGAAAACATTGGCCAAGGTTTACAAACCAAAGTGTGAGAAGAAACCCAAACCATGAAACTGTGAAACAGAAGAGAAGGCTGAAAAATCAGGGCGACAGTTACATATATTAGAAAATTTGCCTTTGACTGTGGGGAATTGACAGCTTGTCTGAATCATGTTGGTTCTGACCTTCACACAGATATATTAGCATGGATGCATTAGGAAATGACAATCAAAGCCCTGTTCCCACCTTTCAAGGCATGCCATGAAAGTTCGAATAAATCTGCTAATTGAAAACTAATTGGTGTTGTACTGAGAAACACCAGATAAGGTGGCACTGGTTCAGATCATTCCCTTTCTCAAGTACTAAGGGCAAATTAAGGTTCCCAACAGTGTTACACAGTGAGATGTATTTGCATCTGGCAATGAGAAAAGAATGCCCACTCTGACAGCTGTGTAGTCAACCTCCCTTCAGGGCTGTTCTCCCACTTCTTGCAATAGCAAACACAGAGTTCCACAAAGACTTAGACCTCTGAGGCATACTTACCACCCTCACACATTACGGAACCTCCCTGATTCAGGAGAGGGCTGGTGCACATCTTCACAGAGACTCCTGGCAGACCAGGCCAAACTCGTTACCTCCAGCTAATCTGGCACTCTGAAACACACTTAGCTCTGACACCATCCCGACAGGAATGTGAACTGGAAAGAAACCAGAATGGCATTGCTGCAGGTTAATAAAGGTAACCCATTCTGGTGGGATCAGCACCCCTCTGAGGTCAGCTGGTTAGGATGAGAGAAATTGCAAGAAGTTCTTGTGAAAATTAGAAGTTTTTGCTGTTTTTTCTGTTTTATCTCTCCTAGGCCCAAAAAAGAGAGCAATTAGCCTCTTACCTCTTCACTACAACCTTCTACCTGCTAAAAAATAATTTAAAGTCTCTGCTCAGTCTCTTACTTTCCTGGATAACCAGTTTTTCCCTCTCATACTGTGTATTACAGATGGCCCCTCTGTCTTGCTCCTGCTCCTTTCTCTGCACTGGCATTTTGGCAGTGTCCTGTTGGAGTCCAGGGCATGTGGAAAACCCCTCAGACTGCCTTGGGGGGTCTGAGACCATGGCTGGGACCCCAGGAAAGCCCTGTCTTTGACCTTAGTCCATGGGAAAAACTTCCAACACTTATAGATGAATTGAAAATAACAAACATTTTAAATAGATAGTAGTTTAGTTTGTCACAATATGAAAGTTTGTAGTTTTGGGTTTTTAGTATGGAAGTAGATCAGAGCAAGATGGAGAATTTTGGGTGTTGTCTCATGTTCTTCCTCTTCTTTGTCTACTCCATTTTCTGCTGTGATGGTGGCACAGAGACATTGGTAGAATGGATTTGATGTAGAAAGTGTGTGTTTAGAATAGGTGACAGTTATTGGCACAAAACTGTAAATATAGGACGCTTTTAGAATTAATTGGATTAGAAATCTTTATAAACTACCTCGGACTCTTCGTTCATGTTCCTGTAGCTGCTTTCCTTCAGTGCACTGAGACTGCTGTAAGACCTTGAGATAAGAAATAGAATAAACACCTTTGAAGACCGAGCCACAGGTTCCATCTCATCTTTTAAACCCTGGTACAGGACTCTGAGAGACAGAAAACCCCTAATTAGGGGAATGACAGGGTGAAAATCCCATCATCTGGCGCCCAACATGAGGCTCAAACCCACGACCCTGAGATTAAGAGTCTCATGCTCTACTGACTGAGCTATCTGGGGTGAAAATCCCATCAGTGTCCCTGCATCATGCTTGGATCACAGTTTCACCATCAGGCACAACACTTGATTCAAGACCCTCCCATCCCTGACGTGACCAGAACAAAAATACTGTCTGTCAAGATGCACTTCCATTTTCACTGTTCCAAATCAGCTCTGCCTTTTTGCTAGAGCATCCTGCATCCCTAAGAGTGTCTGTCCTTTGCATCTCACTTGTTCTCAGTGTTATAATCTATGCCCTCATCTCAGACTGCTGAATTCTCCTGACCTGTATGTCACACCAAATATGTCTTTAGCCAATGCCACTTGAAAGGCTGCAGACTGTTTTCCTACTTCACCCAGGCAAGTCTGACCAAATCCTGTCCCTCAAAGTTGTCCTAAACCTCTCAGACTTTTTATGGGACATGTCAGTTAAACATTTCTGTATTTAATAAATCTATTGATTAGAATCAGGCACTGTTTGCACCTCCTGTTGATTTCACCCACACTGTGTATTATCTTGCTTGCTAGAGGCAGCATCAGAAGACCTCATTCATGTTAGCTGATACACTCACTGATACCCACCACCTTCCTCTTCTCCTTCAGGCAGGTCACCCAGGAAAACAAATGCCATCAACTAGCACTGCCATTGTTCTGGTATGACTTGATAAATGCAAGTTGACTGCTTTTAAACCTCCTATTAGTCTTTGTTAAGGGTTTGTGAAAGAAATGAGTGGCTATCAGTGTCATTCTGGGCATCACAGCTAGACTGATGAGTTTATGAGTGTCTACCTCCTTCATTTAAAAAAAAAAAAAGCACCATCTCTGGAGCTCTGGGCTTGCAGCCATGCCCCAGGAGATCTCAGAGATAGCAGGTTTAGAAAGGAACATCTGAACGTTTTTTCTTCCAAATTTGTTTCAAAAAACAAATTTTCTTTTATATTACTGCATTCAGAATTATCCCATTTTGATGAAATACCATCTTCAAAGAGAAATATGTTCTGCCACATACTTTTTAATCAGCTCTCTCCCTAACTCATTTGGGAAATAATGCAATATTTTTCATTTTGCTTTGTTTGGTAAAGCTGAGGTGAAAAAGATTGCTTGTATTTCCCCTAATCATGCTGTCTGGTTTGTTGATGAAGTTCTGTTCTCTGACTGTGAAGGAGTTTGGTCTCAATGGATCTTAAAATACTAAACACAAACCTTAACTGATCTTGGGTAGAACTAAACACAAGGGTGATTTCATCACTGTCCTTTCTGAGAGCAGTTAGACTAGAAAATGTTTGAACTTGTCACAAATCAAGTGAATCAAGAGCCTTTCAGTGCTTGGTGATAAAATCTGAATATATGATCAACACAGAAAGTCTCGGCTGTGCCATCTCTTTCCAAGGGCTGGGCCTAAGATGTTTAATGTCAAAGTTCTTGTTAAATGGCAGCCTTTAGGCCAATGCTCAGGTTGTGTTAATCAATATATCTGGCTGGTGTTTGCCATCTCAACTCGTGTGCTGGTGATTAACCATATCTTCAGGGAAGTGTTTGCCAGCCCACACTCCATGGCATGTCAATTTTTACAGCAATTTTTTCTTTGTCATATTTTACACCATCAAAGCACTGGGGCTGCCCCTGCCAAGCCATAAAGAGCAGACTCAGTGTCAGTGCACATATCCATAATTAGCAAAGGTGGGGAAAGTCCATCCTTCTGCCTGACTTCCCAGAAGAGAAAGCCTTGACAATGTTTTTCAATGGATGTGAGTGTGTCTGTCTTTCTCTCCCAGTTCCTTGTGCTGTGACCCAGAGTTTCCCATCCTTTTGACCCACTGCAAACACCATCTTCATCAATGCCATTTCACAGAGACACAGAGCTTCCAGCTGGAGGATGGCACTGCTGTCTGGCTGCTGCCAGTGGGGGAGGAATCCTTTACTACACTGAAGCTCCTCTGCACAGCTTTCTAGGACTAGGTGCCTGGTCACATCTCCTGAGACACGGTTTTCAGGAAAAGAGACAATTAGATTTGCGTTAGATGAGCTGCTGTATAACGTTGTGTGAAGTGCCTTTGGTACAGAAGGTACCTCACTCTGCAAATTCCCTGTGTGGAGGGGTTTTTGCAAGGACTTTTCACAGAATCACAGAAGGGAGCCCCAAGGCACATTGCCCCCAGCTCCTGGCCCTGCACAGAACCATCCCCAAGGGTGGCAACATGTGCCTAAGAGCATTGTCCAAATGCTTCTTGGGCTGTTAGGCTGGTGCTGTGACCACAGCCCTGGGGGAGCCTGTTCCAGTGTCCAACCACCCTCTGGGTGAAAAATGTTTCCCTGATACCCAACTTAAACCTCCCCTGACGCCCATCACAGGATGTGTTTATTCATCTGGGGAATGGATATTTTGCCCAGAAGGATCCTGTGAGAGACAGTATGGAAAGCTGTCCAAATTACTGAAATCCATAAAGATCACATTCATTGGCTCCCTTTGTCTTAGTGTCTGTCTACCAAGCAGATTGATCTGCTAAAAAAAAACCTGAAAACGATTTCTCAGCAGATTCAGCCTAATAGGCCCCCAGGACCTAAACACCCTGATAATCACCTGGTCAGGCATTCTGGTTTTATGGGAAAAGCCCAGGGTGATAGGATCTATCATATTGACATGCTACAACTCCCTACATTCCTACTACACGGAGTTCTGAAAACTAGAAAGTATTCCAGATATTGAAATAAAATATTTGCATTCCCCTTCCTTACTGGAGACTGTTTGCTGGACCAGCCTGTTGTCAGACTCTTTTATCTGCTGCAGTTCACTTTTCTGCTAGCTATGACTTACATGGGATTTATGATCCAAGTCAAGAGCTTGATTGGATTTAGTTTGCTGGTGACAGAATCAATTCATTCCAGGTAGAAAGAGTGATGCATTGCCTGTCAGCCCCTCAGTGGCCTACAGATTATTGAGAAGCCAAGTGAGTGTCTTTTTATGTTTTAGAGTCATGGGGTTTTTTTCTTAAATAATTTAATAATTACTGAAATTCAATATTATTCTCCCCAGTGGAAGTTATGGAACAAGGAAAGCCCTGGAAAAAGCTCTTGCTAAGTTTCTTTTGATACCAAATGGTCTCATCCTGGTGATGTAAATAAATTTCTTTGTCATTTCACTAATTTCCATTCATTACACTTGAACTTTTAGGATAATATCAAACATTAATTTTAATATTACATTTCAGTTGTGTTATTAATATTTGCTGGTATAATGCTTTGTTATTATAGAATAAAAATGTGTGCACCTTATGGAAATGGTGCATTTATTGTTGAAACAAAATTTTTTGATGTTTTCAAGACAATTCAATTTGATTATTCTCAGTCATTTCTGGAGGAGGGAGGTGGAAGAGCATTTTATGTTGAAGTTTGATTTAAAACAAAAATGACTTCTGAAATGTTGGGATTTTATCACTGGCTAAAAATGCTGGTATCTGGCAGGTATTTCTGCCAAGAAACAAAGAAGCTGACAAAATTAGGCACAAAATGAACAAGGAAAGGGTGACTGCTGATGGTTCTGTCTGGGGGCTGCAGAGTTTTCCTTGAAGGTCAATAGATGAAGCAGAGTTGTGGTAGCATGTCAGAAAATAAGGGTACTCAGCTCTACAAATTAAATGTCTCAGCTTCTCTCTCAACATCTTATTGCCATTTTTTTTGTCTTTCCCTGTGACAATGGCATTGCTTGAGTTCTTCTTGCTGACCTGAGAGAGAGACTGGGAGAATGTCCTCTCCACACTTGCTATAAGGCTTTCCAACATTTTGCACACTGCTGAGCAGGTCGAGGTGAAGGACAGGCTTGTCCAGCCCATCTTTGTGTCCCCATAAACAGCCAGATTTGCTGGGTATGCAGGGCTGAGACATCAGGCTGGAACTGAGCAGGCCTGAGGTATTTCATGGAGTCCTGTAAATACCTAACCCAAGGCTGTCTGACCTAAGGCTGTGCTTGACAAGTTACCACCCAGAGAAAGTTAATTCCTCTGTTGTCTGTCTCTCTGGCACAACTCACTTAAATATGCCCAGTGAAGACACAACCCAAAAGAAATGTAACTTTAAAGTGTCTCAAACAGGAGAGCTGGATGCAATTAACATGTGGATGAGGGGAGCTGGATGATCTTCACTCCTTGATGGATTCACTCCTAAGCTAAACACATCTAAGGCTCTGGCTTTAACTATTCATCAAACTAATGATGTGATGGTAGTTGGGCTTATTGGATTAAATCCTCACTGAGCCATACGCTTATGCTATCAAGCAGCAAGCACCTCAAAGTCCTTGAAGTGTGTGCTGGTTACTTCTCTAAAAGCGGTGGACACTATGTTAGAAGATGCCCCATCGAGCGTAATAAAGACTTTTTAATATATTGTAAAGAAGCCAAACCAAAAGATTTCTAATGCTGACCATGCCTGAGTGTCCTGGGGTGACTTTATGATGCGTGTGTCTCCATGTCATCTGTTCTGTTGGTGCTGTATATTGTGTTCTGTACCTTTAAGACTGATTCTGAGAGCGAAACAGGGAAAGAAGCAGTGCACAGTTTGTTTTCAGAAAACTGCCTGACTCCTACGTATTTTTCTCTTCTCCTAGACTGTGTGTCATGGACAGCAGTGGGACAGAGATTCCTGTGCTTTTTAGTTAGTTTTAGCTAGCTAGGGCAGAGAAGTTCCCTTGACTGGTTTTTTGAGGTTTTTTTCCTTTTTCTTGGGACTGTTTAAACCTGCTCAGGACTGAAAACCCAGAGGAGAACCAAGACTTCACACCTTCACCCTCCAGGGCCCAGGACGGCATTTTTCTCCAGTGCCGGAGGAATTGATAAGGGACTAAGAGAGATGAGCTGCACCCATGGCAAGGACTTTCTCAATTTAATGTCTTACTTCAGAACGAAAGGTTTTATTGTTTCATATTATTCATTCTTTATGCTTGTGGGCACTTTGTTAAATAAATAGTTTTTCTCCACTTTTCTCCGAGGACGTTCTTTCCCGGATCGGTTGGGGAAGGGGCCATTTGGGTTTGCTTTACCAGAGAGACCCTTATTTGGAGGATTTTCTCCTAAATTTGCCCTAAACCAGGATACTGTGTAAATACATGCCAAAGTCTCAGATGTGATGGCTCCTTGCTCCTCAGGACACCCCATAAGCTGTAGGACTGTTGATGTGGCAGCATTTTACACTGGCCTGCTCAAGTCCACTCTTTTTCTTCCAGTGGTAGGAAAAAGGACAGGAAAGTTTCCATGCACTGGAAAAAAATGGGTAGGTGTGGCATTTTGCAAATCCTATAATGGCAATTGGTCAAACCATCCTGATGCTTGAGCAGCACACTTTAACAGAAGTTTGGGCTGAGGCACTCCCAGGCACTATTGTCCATTAAATTTTCCCTCCCCAAAAAGTTCCCTCGAGGTTCTTCTTTCTTATTCTTTATTAGTGACATCTAGTGACCATCCAGAGTCATGCAGCAAATGAATAAAATCTTAATAAGTTAGACTGAACTTACATGACAAGAAACCACTTGGACTATTAGCTTAACAAGTATTTCTCATTGCTGCCAGTAGAGAAATCCATCAGATTCTTGTGTTTGAAATTATCCTTTGCTCCTCAGCCTTTTGCAGAATGCCAAGGGCTGCCCCAGCTTCTGCAGGAGGTCCTTTGAAGGACCTCAGCTGAGAATTTCCAGATTGTTTTATGATCCACATAACCGTCTTGGAGTTTTGAATATTGATATGCTTTAAAGGTTCTGATTTTCAGGCATCAGATTTTCAGCTTTTCTTATAAATCGGATTTCCTCAGGATATCTCAGTTGGGTGTCTAAAAGACTTGGCAATTTGTAACACCTCCTTTCAACCTGCTTTCCTGATAAAAAAAGAATATTTTATTGCATTGCCACTATTTAACTGAGTTTCTACTCCCTGTCACCTTGCAGGCCAAGCAACAGAGTAGTAGATGTCTCTTAGGTCATTCCACTCCTCCTGTGCTTTGTGCAAATGGAAAACCATGCAGAGCAAAACACCTGAGATGGCTGTACAAGTACTGAAATCCTAAGTAAATTAAAAAACAATTCATTTGGGAAAGAAGGCAAGTAGGAGAGACACTTTATCATAGATCTACAGCAAAAAACACTTGAAGTTCTTGTCTTCTAGTACACAAATCTGATTTGAGATGCAAATCTAGGGGGAAATGGGCTTGCCTTGGCCTGATGTTTGCTACTGCAAGATTAATCTGTCAAAATAACCTGAGAAAGAGGCTCCTTTTCCAAGTAGTGCTGCACTGGGTGAACGAAAGTGCCCAGGTGCAGAGCAGCCCAGGTGTGAGGCTGTTAGGATCCATGGAATATGCCTCAGCCCAAATCCAGGTGTAAATCAGACCACAGGCCAAGCTCAATTGCGTGGATTTTATTTAGCACTAAATGTGAGTTAGATAGAAAAGGGGAGAAAGGGGGGAGAGAGAGAGAGAGAGAGAGAAAGAAAGAAAGAAAGAAAGAAAGAAAGAAAGAAAGAAAGAGAGAAAGAGAGAAAGAGAGAAAGAAAGAAAGAAAGAAAGAAAGAAAGAAAGAAAGAAAGAAAGAAAGAAAGAAAGAAAGAAAGAAAGAAAGATCAGTGAGAAGATAATAAGATAATCACCACCCCTGTCGCATCCCATTGGTCTTTCTTCACTCTGGGCTTCTGGGCACTGGAGATCCTGGAGCCTTTCTGAAGTGCCACCTTTTTACAGCCTTAGTTCAGGGTATCCACGAGGCGGTCACAAATGTTTCCAAAATCTTGAGGTGGCATGTGCATAAGCCGTTTGCTTCCTTTCCCACAGTTTGACATAGAGGTAGTTTCTGTCTGGATGCATTAGCCAGGATGTGCTCACCAGACCTCAGCTCAGCTGGGACTGCAATTAGCACCTTCCTGTTGTGAATTTCTGCCATCTGTACTTAACTCAAGGTGTCTCTGTGGGGGCTTCTCTTATGGTAAGTTCCTTCTGTGGCTTTGACACTGTTTTCAGACAGGCAGATCTATTTTTAAGTCCTTTTTAAGTCCAATTAGGAATAATTAAGAGGCACAACAGGGAGAGAGAGATGTCAATGCCCCACAGTTTCTATTTTTTCTTGCCTTTTGGAGAGATGGGGAAAGTACCAATCTGGTCTTTGCCAAGTAGTCCAGCTGAGGAATCCCAGCTCCCCAGCAAGATTTCCGAAAGGTTTCTCAGCAACCAAGCCTCCACACTGAATGAAGATTGTGGGTCACATAAAAGGCATTTAAAGGGAGCTGAATCAACATTGGGTTTTGGCTTGTACACTCACCAGGGTGCTGTGCAGGACACAAACTCTGTGCCATGCCTGGCCTGCTCCTGATACTGCCACAGTAAATGGTGTGGCATGGGGTAGCAGAACTGGAGAGACACCCAGCTCTCCATCCAGAGCACACTGCTGGTGCATCTCTGCTGCTGAGGTTATCTGAGTGTGAAGTGCCAGCCCAGTATGTGGGAATCTGAAGAGCTGACCTGAGCTGCAAGCAAAGTACAGTGAGGGAGGGGGAGCAGGGCAATCACGGGCCGGCAGCAAGACTCAAAGTTCTCTCTTGTGTCCCTGCTGTACTTGTCATTTCAGTCCTGGGTTCACACAGTTCCCCAGGAGTGCCTAAGGGCTTTGGGCTCTGCAGACTGAGCATGCTGCAGCCCACAGGCTGGGGAGGGGAATGGCTCAACATCATTTCCTCTGAGAGATGCTGCAAATGATAGGACTGGTGACAGACTAAATACAAAAAGTTTTGCAGCCTTGAGCACAGCCAAAAGGGCCACACCATTATGCCATTAGTCAGAGCAGATGCTTGTGATAGTGGCAGTGACCTGAAACTGCTCATCTTGTTACTCAGGGAGGGCTTCAATTTGCCATGGGACTGGCAAATTTGGAATAAATAAACCAGGCTCTTCTTTCCTTTCTGAGCTGCCTGCCACATTCAACTCTCACTTAAGACAAAGAGAGCAGTGAAGCTAATGGTGACAGCTGGCACAATGCCCTTTTACAGCCAAACCACTGCTGCAAACAGCTGCTGAAACAAATTTTGGACAAAGACGGCTTAGTCAAGGGCGTGTAGCTTTTATCTCCTTTACTCAGACTCTATTCCTCTGCCTTTTTCTGAGGTTTCACTCTACACCATCAAGCACCTTCGGGCAGTGATCCCAGGTTGCCACTGGCATGTCCACCCTCCCATGCACTTGAACAAGAAGTTAACCCCTTTCCTCCTTGATTCCCAGCACACTGACTCATGGGACAAGCTTCCCACAGGAGTCAGGTGCCCAAGTTCTTTCCTTTAGGGCCCCTCTCTGCTCCAGGACTGACACATCTACTGGAGTAGGTGCAAACATCTGGAACAGCTGCTGTGAAAACAGGCTCAGCCTCCACGCTCAAAATGCAACTGGAGAAGTTTTGCTTTCTCTCCTTGAAGATGAGGTGGAGAAAGGGGTGTGATCTACAGCTTGGTCAGTAAGAAGGGTCCACTGCAGAAATTCTCCAACCCCCTCCCCAGGCCATCCACCTAGTCTTGCATAGGACACACCAGAATCTCCTGTTTAATGTAAGTCATGCCCATCTCATAGGAGGTGACTCTCCAGCTCACAGTCCCACCCCTCACAGTGAATGTAATTCAGGGTAGAATTTGCAAGGCTTACTATAGCCTTTTTGAAAAACAAGACATCTGCCACAGTGTTTTGCTGGGTACAAAAATGTTTGATGAGTGATAGAATTTAAGGATGTGGAAGGCCTCAGACAGCACTAGGCTTTGCTTTCTGCCCTAATGACTGAGAAATGTACTGTGAGAAATGTCTCTTTAGTAGCACACCAGGCTAAATGCCATGGTCAATATACCAAAGCTGGGCAAGAAGAGACCTGGAGATTTAATTTTTATACAATTTGTCTTTAAAAGTCCCACTTCTGATTTGGAGTATTTCCTTATCTTCACAAGCAAAGTAGTAAGTGAACTGTGTGGAAACTTAAAACAGTTCTCAAAGGAAATGACAACACCTGCAACCACAGTGTGTCCCTGCCTTTGGAAAGTGTATAGGCAACTGTAGGCACTAAGAAAAATCATCTTGGATGAAAATTGAATTTTTTTTTTAAACCATCACCTCCCTGCCTCTTTGGCAATGTTGCAGGCAGCAATTTACTGGAAGCTCTAGGTAAAGCCATAAAATACTTGGCTGCAGCAGCCAGCATCAGAATGCCTTTGCAATTTTCATTTCATCAGCTGGTAGCTGTAATGACAGAGATGGGTCTGCAAAGGCATCTCTGTCTGAGGAGCTCTGACACACAGCTCCTGGCAGGCACAGGTGCCTTGCTCCGAGACAGACTGCAACAGGAGGTGTGGCTGGGAAGGGCTGGGAAGGGCTGGGAAGGCTTTGGCAGCATCTGGAGCACAAACCCGAGGCAGGAGAAGTAACTAGTAGGTGTTCAAGAAGAGAAGGTAGCCTTGGAACACCCCCTGAAATGCTCCACAGACCATAACCATCTCCCTCCTAATCCCTGGCAGGTCATGTTGATAATGGTCCCTCCTTGCCTTTCTGTCTGTAACTTGGCTCCACTTTAAAATCCTAATGTAAACAGGCAAACCTTTAAAAGCTACTACTGCAACCATGTCAAACTACACAGTGTTTATCACTAGCTTAATTATTCCTAATTGCTTTACTTACTGCTGGCAGGATCTCATTAACATGGATAAAAGCCAATCAGACCAAAAAGCTCCCTGTATTTTACTGTGTTCATCAAGAACATAACACAGAATGAGTGAGGGCAGACTTTTGCCCAGTTTTCCCAAGTAAACACTCTTGTGTCTGTCAGCAGCTGCTGTTGTGCCATTGTCCCTCCTTTAACATTTTTCTAGTGTTGTGTCCCCATCTGGTTTGATATGAAAGATGTAAAAATGCTGATTTCTATCAAACACCATGAATATAGGTGGGTGGATAGAGAGGAGAAAATACAACAACATGGCAAATATTATTAGCCATGAATTCATATTTACTTTAAAAGCTTTAGTGAGAATATGAAAGTGTTGTGAGCATCAGACTAATCCTCTAAGCTCCTATTTTATGACATCAAACACCAGATTCCTCTAAGATGTTCCAATTCAGCTTAGAGTGTACTTTTTTGTCCATGTGGTTCCTTTGTTCTGCTTTATTCAGAAGCCCAAATGAGGGAAAAAAACAGTATTTCTATGACAAGACCTATTTTCCATAAAACCATAGTGGCTGTCATTAAACCTGATTTGTATTCTCTCATTATTTATCCCCTTGATGCTGCATTCCCCTTCTTCTGCATTGCTTTATGCTGTGGGGTTCAATATTACTTGGATCATCAACCGCATCACTGGGAATTGTTCTGGGTACCCTGAGATGAGTGAAGCTCCTTTCCTGCTAGTTTTTCTGTCCTGCAACTCCTCAACCTGGTAAGTCACAGCAAGACCAGACAGTGGCAGGAAAGGTTCACAAACAGCCCTCCTCTCTTCTGCAAGAAAGGAGATATTCTTTCCCATCTTACAGTCTTTTTCACATAGAAAATGTGTGTTCTCCCTTTGGCATTTCTCAGCAAGTGCTGAACCCTCTCTGTTGGAGATCCCACAACTCTTCACCCACTCTGTCTTATTTCTCTCCTCAAATGACTGGCAATGCTGCCCAGAGCAGGGCAGATACAAAACTGCCCACTTGTAAAGAAAGGTGTGAAAAAGACAAAAAAAAAAAAAAAATTCCCTTCCTTTGCAAATCACAAGAGAAAAACTCTGTCCTCTTCCCAGAAATGAAGATGTTTCCTGTGGAGAGCAGCTGGATGGTCAGCAGAAATTCTTCAGCTTTACTTTTATGAGATCTTGAGACATACTTACGGTTCACAGCAGAGCTCTGTGCCAATGCTGCCTTGCAAAAACCCCAATGTGTTAGTTTAACATTATTAGCAAATATTTAGCTCTGCTGCAGCAGCACTTTGTGCTTATTTAATACCTCCAGGGACAACTTTCTTGAAATAATAGGTGAAGTGCTGGGACTTGAGAGAGATGAGAGTAATTCTCTGCTGTCGCAGGCTCAGATCTTTGGCAGATCAAAGAGCAATGCTGTGCTGTGATAGGGTATCTGTGTACATCCCAAACCCTTGGGAGAGGGGGTGCAGAGTAATGGAATTATGGCTAAACAGTTATTTTGTGTGAAAGCATAGAAAGCAGTTCAAATGTGAAGTTCGAAATGCAAAAAAGGGGCATTAAGTTGCCTTGTCTCAAATATGAACACAAAAATATTTTTCTAATCAGCAAAAACAGTTATCCCAGCATTCAAGTAAGGCCTGTATGGTAGTAAAAAAAAAGGAGTCAAGATTTGGAATCTAAGGAGAAACATTCAGGTCCTGTTCTGCAGATTTTAAAGGTCTATGAGCAAATAACCGGTAATTCTCAGGTGTGGAGTTATCTGGCTTGCAAATGTATGTACCTTTTAAAATGGTGGATTTGTTTGTTCTCTTCTGCCATGGGACTATTTATTATTCCATGGGAATATATATTTATTATTCCATGGGAATATTTATCCTGCCTTTGCATGGAGATAGTAAGAAGATCAAACTTTTAGTTATAGAATATCACCATGGGCTGGGCCTCATGCAGATAAAGATGTCTAGAGACAAAACATGGTGTCCTGAAGCAGTATCTGAATCCGTCTCCAGCCTTGTGGAGAGGTATCCAAGAAAATTCCTGTCTTCTCTAAAAAACATTTCATTAGAATTGAGAGGAGATGGTTTGGGTGGCCAGTAACTCTGTACCAGGAATGTCACTTTTCAGCCTGACTTCTCCAGTACTCCCAGCTTTCATGTTTAGCCTGCAAAATAAAGCAAATAAAACGAAAACATCACAAACAATCAAACAGCTACCTTAAGATAATATATGAGAGGGGAGGAAACTCACGGTTGGTGGTGAGTGGCCCATGAAAGTAAGAATATACTCAACCCCACTGCAGTGCCATGGTTCCTTCAGCTGTGCATGCAGAGCCTCTCTCCTTGGCAGAAAAAGGGATTAATTATTTAGTTAATTAGTTAACGTGTGGCAATGTGAAGGTGGGGAAAGTCTGCAAGATAACTGGTACCACTATAATCTAAACCACACCGCAGCTTCTCATAAATGCCTTCTTTATTTCTCATGTCAGTACCAAAAGAATTTTTCATCCCAAAAATTTCTATTAAACAACTTGGTACTAGGCTCCAATTTGAAACATTTTCTAACTAGCAGACAATATGAAACAATGCATAAATTATCTACCACAAAGATTTAAAGCACAAAAACTGTGACAAACGCATCTGAATTTAATGGATGGATGCAGAACACGCTGCATCCAATTTCATAAATACCTTTGTATCCCAGCCTTTCTTTGCCCTTCCCATAAAATTTTTTTATGATGACAACTTTATTGATGCTGAAATTGCTCCTTTCCTGATGTTCAGATCACAAGAACGTCGTTTGCCTTTCATGTATTAGTCATTATTATTTTGTCTCCTTATCATAATGCTATCCATTATTTCCCTTTTTCTATATAGATTATTTTCCCAAAGTCAGGTCTCCCCTGTACAGTGGAGGGGCATGGCTGGGCTAGTTGTGCAGTAGCAAATATAAGACCAACACACCTCAGCCTCATCCCTGAGGAAGAGGTGATCAGCTGCTGGGACCATCCCTTCCAGGACCTTTGTCTGATGTCAGTTGATATAAAAGGTCTGTTTGTGTTAGGGAAGCTCCATAGCTGCCACCACCAATACATCAGTGAAGTGATGGAGCCCAGGGCAGGTGGAAAACCCCTCAAAGTGCCCTGGGGGGTCTGAAACCCTGGCAGAAACCTTAGCACAGACCCCAGGAAAGCACAGTCTTTGACCTTAGTCCATGGGAAAAACTTCCAACACTTATAGATGAGTCAAGAAATAAAATAAAGGTTTCAAATAGAGTTAGTTTGGTTTGTCACAGGGTGAAAAGCTATAGTTTTGGGTTTTTAGTATGGAAGTAGATTGGAGCAAGATGGAGAATTTGGGGCGTTGTCTCCTCCTCCTCCTCCTCCTCCTCCTCCTTCTTCTTCTTCTTCTTCTTCTTCTTCTTCTTCTTCTTCTTCTTCTTCTTCTTCATCTACTCCATCTTCTGCTGTGACGGTGGCACAAAGACACTGGTAGAATGAAATCAAGGTAGAAATTACGTATTTAGAATAGGTGATAGTAATTGGCACAAAACCATAAATATAGTACGATTTTAGAGTTAATTGGATTAGAAATCTTTAAAACGCCTGACTCCATGTTCCTGTAGCAGCGTCTTCCCTTAGCACGCTGACACTCTTGTAAGACCTTGAGATAAGAAAGAGAATAAACATCTTTGAAGACCGAGCTGCAGGATCCATCTCATCTTTCAACCCTGGTATGGGACTCAGAGAGACAGAAGACCCCTACTTAGGGGGATGTCGGGGTAAAAATCCCAACAGTGAAGCTGCTTTTTTGTCCAATGTGTTTCTTTTTTCCTTCCTGACCTTTCCTTTGGAACCACTGTATTGGAAATCAATGGCAAGTTTTATGTTCTGGTTTTTCAGCTTTGCTGTCACAGCCCAAAATTGGCAAGAGAGAAAACAGATAAAAGTCTTAAGAGTTATTTGGCAGGCAAAACCAAATTAACCAATGTGCTTTTTTAAAAAAAAAAAATCTTGGAAGGCATTCTGTGGCAGAAGTCTGGGCTCACATTACAGCTCTGGGAGTTCACTAAATTGCTCCTGTAAGCAGTGTGCATCCCTCTCTATTTAGTGTGACATGGTTGAAATCACAGAACAGAAACCAAGCAGAGGTGATGCTCCAGACCCTTGTAAGGAAATGTGTATGTGTTGCTAATACAGCTCGAGCACTTCTAAGACATTGGACATTGCTCATGTTTGGCAAGTAAGCAGAAAAGCACTTCCTGAGCCATTATTTGCCAAGCTGCTGGGCTCATATAAACCAATTTTCTGTAGCTACATCTCTGAGCAGTTCTGGCATCTCTTTCCTGTCTCCAACATACCTCCTTGATCACATCTTTAAGGGAGCCAAGGAATGCTTAAAAAGCAAACTTCATCTCATCTCAGATTTTAGGCATCTTTGTGCTCAAATTATTAGCAGATAAGGAAGCTGTTTGCATCCCCTTTGGCAGTGAGGGATCAGTCTTTTCCAGCAGCTCCTTTTTGAGTGTACTAGTTGAAAGGCTGGAAGACAATTATTCCTATTTAGGGCAATATATGTGCTTAATGCACATTTTCCAAAGAAATAGCACGGCAAATCAAAATAGGAAAAAATCTAGTTAAAGAATATTTAGAGAAGTTATGACATCCTGAGGAACAGCTGAAGTTTTTCCTCTTGCACTTCAGTCAGGTGAGAAGATCCCTACACCTTTAGAGGTTATCTCTGTAAATTCTCTGTGCCTGAGGAATTGAGGAAGGCAAGAAGTGTCGTTGTTCAACACACAGACACACACACACATACTCACTTTGGTGAGAAGGCATGAACTGTTTATTAAAAGATCTGACTCCTCTTTTACAATATTTCTACAAAGGCCAGGCATTGGGGGAGAAGGTTGACACCTCTCCCCATCCCATTGGTCAAGACAACTGTCCATCAGCAGTCCATATCTCTAAGACAAAGAATGTAAACTACCTAGACTTAAGGAAAATATTGCTTCTATTTGTAACACCCATGTGTGAGAAACAACTTAAGAACTATGAAACTGTGAGACACAAGAAGGCTGAAAAAATCAGGGTGACACAGAGGAGTTCATCTTTCCTGAAAGAATGAAGAACCAAGGAAATTGCAGTAATATAATACCCAGAAAGGGAGAAGAAAAAATTATTAAACAACATCTAAGTGGTCATCTAGGGAATAAACTGATAAAAACAGCCAGCATGGATTATTCAAAAACCTACTTTCTCAAACCATTTCTAATTTCATTCCTTGTCAGAGCAACCAGCCAAGTGGATAAAGAGGAGGCAGCGAATGAGATATGTCTTGAATTTATTAAGAGTATGACATTGTCTGGCATGGCATTCACTTAAGCAATGAGAGAAATATGGCGCAGTGGGTGCACTCAAAACTTATGGATGGCTCTGTGTTGAAAACAGCACCAAGACCTTTGGAGGGCAGGATTAGTAAATGCTGGATTAGCTGGAAAAATAGTAGAAATCAGTGTGGATGACTTCAGTAAAGATAAGAGCAAAGGAATTCAGGCAGCTGTGAATGATTTCTTTGGGGGTATCTGCCACTGCAACATGAGAGGTTTTTGCCATAGGAGTTCTTTAGAAAATGTTTGCCCTTCACCAAAATGAGTCGTGTACTTTCTTTCCATGAAGGGTCACTCGAAAAGCACAAAGCTATCAGACTTCATTTCTCCAAAAAAGCTGAAATTCTCAGCGCAGTTCTGCTCCTCAGTTGTTCCAGCCCTAAACGGACCACTGACCAATTCTTAGTTTAGATGGTGTATTCAAACATCTAGGGCTGTTATTTTCCAGCTAGACAGACTTCATGGAAAAAAAGCATCACTAACAAAACCCACATTTCCTGGGGCAGAGGAAAAGATGTTCCCTTGGGATGAATTTTTTTGAGTAATTAATTAACCATGGCTTTCTTCAGTGCTGACTCCCCAGTTCTAATTGAAAAGTAGAGGAAAAAGCGTTGCTGTGGAGTTAAATACTTTGGCTTTATATTGCAGTGGCTATTAACTTTACCCCTTTCATTTTCGAAGGATGCAGCTGAACTGTACTGCTGGAATAAAGGATGTTGTGAAAATAAATATAGCAGACAATTACAAATTGCTTGGATTGAGTAGTATGTGCCAAAGCATATGCCAAAGACTTTTCATGCCAAAAACACTAAGCTGCTACCAAAGCTGTATAAACTTATTAAAACATGCTACAAGAGTTTAGGATATCTAAGAAAAACCCAAACCAAGTCTGCTAGATTTGGTTATCAGTAATGTTAGGACCTGCTCGCCCTGCTTCAACAGCAGGAGTCACCACTGCACGAAGTGAGCCCATGGTCAGGAACAGGGGACAACAATCACAGACACATCCCTTTCTTCACTTATATATATATGACATGGCTCACACAGAGCTACATATATACCACTGATGTTTACAGATATAGAAGACAAAAAATAGAATTGATTGGAAGAATTTATAATTTTTGAGGAAATATTTAGGTAGAAAACTTATTTTTCACTACATGTTGAGCACAGCAGGAAGGATGGAGGAGAAAGAGTACTGAGAAAAAAAAACCTGCATGAAAACTCACGTTTGGTGTTCAGTACACATTCATCCACTGACATTAAAAAAAAATTAAAAGTGCAACTAAGAAACCCTAATTAAATCAAAACCCATTTTCCACTAAAAAATACCAAGTAATTCCTCAAGGAAGTACCAATGTCTTAACTGAAGGGTTTTCCTGTGAGGTCTGCAGGGCTCATTTCAATGTTGTCCAATGCAGACATACATTTTGGTCACTGCACTATCACCTGCTCTAAGCTTTTCTTTTGCAGGGAAGATAAAAGCCGTGAAAATTGATAGTACAGCAGTATAGACACCCCTTGCAATCCAACACAGAGATGTTCTGTGCTAGCCACTTACAAACAGCCTGAAAAGCATGAAAATCAGGTTGTGTTTCAAGACAATGTGTTTAGATACAAAACCTGGGAGCACATTTATGCATTTCCTAGAAATGTATAACCTGGAGCTCAGGTTAAACACACAGAGACTTTGCCTGTTATTTCTAGTATAAATTATAAACTTGCTTTTGTCTTTTTCCCTTGAGGGCCTTTGCAAAGTTAATTGTCTCTGACTCCTTGCCAGCATTACCTCAGTAAATACAATAAATGTGCATTGGCAAGTGCCTTGCACTGTGCAAATGTCAATTTTAATAGATCAATAAATTATTTTCCTGTAATCTCCAATCTAAGATATATTCTACAGAGTTTGCAGAGAGCATATCACTCTGTGGAGGTGCTGGTGCATCACTACATCTATAAACTTATTAAAATATTCAGAAATATGTAAAAATATTTTTAGCAGAATAGACTTCTGTATTGGGTGTCTCTGGCAAAGCTGGATGACTTCTTTCCTCAGGAACTCTGCCCAAGGCGGGGCTAGTTGTGCCTAGAAGTGGGCTTCCCAGATGGAGGAAGTAAAGCACATCATAAGCTTAGTGCAGTTGTTTCCTCTGGATCTTGAGGTGCCCTTGACTCTCCCAGGCAGAAATTCCACTGTACAGCCCAAGCTACACAGCCATTTGTTTCTGGACTTTCAGCTGGGTGCTCATATCATCACACTCCACACCCTGTCAGGAGTGTCCTGGGCTCTCCAGCTGCTATCCCATAGTAGGTTAGAGCAGTAACATCCTTCAAGTCTTTAATCTCAGTGTCTGTATCACGAGCTCACTCCAATGTAAGTCAGAGGTTAACTTGATCCATTGTAAAATTATGGCTGAGTTAAATCATCATTTCTCCTTTTCATGGCTGTATTCATTGCTCCTTCCCATTTGTCAGTTTTGCAATTTCTTTGTCAAAATTCTCCTCTACCAATTTCGAGGTCAAAAGTTTCCCACTACTGTGGCAGGTTGTTTTTTTTTTTTTGTCTAATTAGAGATGAATTGCTCATCAGAAAGACGTCAGAATTACTGAAGCACAATTAACCCTTATTGTTTCCAGTGGCAGGACAAGTCTAACCAGCCCCAGGTGAAATCCCTTCGCTCTACAAATCGCAGTTATGCTCACATTTGCTGTTATCAATATGTGCAGCCTGACAGATGCATTTTTTTTAGCCTGTGTGCAATCTCCATTTACATGGTAATGAGGCCTTCCAAAGGCATTCAGCAGGTGAGATGGGAGATGAACTCCTTCCATCAGTACCCATGTCTCATCATCAGCAGTGGTTTTCAGGAACAGGAAAAGCTCCGAGGGAGCTGTGCCTGAGCTTAAAGCTAACATTTGTCACCACCAGTGATGGGACAAGCTGCTGCCAAATCTGCTCATGACATAATCAGCCATATTTTAAGATACACTAATTTATATACACTCTTACCATAATATTGGATTCAAAGAGTGGACAGCAGACAAGGAATAATAATTTGACCAAGTTGTGGTGGGCTCTAACCCCAGTTTCCTAATGAGGCTGTTTTCACACTGCGCAGCACCGTTCATCTCCCTCTCTACCTTTTGAAGACTAACACTGTAGCTGCTGTCCAATTTAAACCACATCAGGCTCAAGCTCTGGAAGATAATTAAATTCCTTGGGTACTGCCCCTTCTCCAGTTGTTTTCTCCTGGTGTATCCTTGCCATAGTTCACCTCATGCATTCATGTGAGTCTGTCTTCTCCAGCCCTCCCTTAACTCCTAAATTTCCTCCATCACTGTATTTCCAGGCTGATCAGTTCTAACTTGCTCATCCATAGTTTCCTTGCCCAACAGCTGTGACTGACTCCCACGGTCCCCACTGGAATTTGTTGAAGCATCTCTTAAAGACCCTCCTGAGGTGAGCTGACAGGAGACAGATTTGTTCCACCCTGTCCAAGGTGTGGTTTGACAGTAATCTCCTCCCACAGCCACGACAATGATATTCTCCAACACCTTCTCCATCCCTTCTCTAACAACTCCAAACAATAGATTTGTTTTTCCAGCACAGGTAGCATTTATCAGGCACCCACCATCTGTTTTCACAACTTTACTGACACAGGTGCTGTTCACTGGATGTTTCCTTCTGGGATGGTGCAGAAAACCCGGTCCCAGCTGTTGTCTTCCTAGTAGTTCATCAGGACTCACTATTCCCACGCATTTTCACTATTTTATTGCATTAGCTTGTGAGTTATATAAAGGTAATGTTGCACAGAAACCCCTTTCCCCAGACAGTGATTGAGTTTTGCTTATGTCATTAAAGGATTTATTCCTCTGTTGTTTTCTGTAACAGTGAGTAATTCTCATTAAATATTAAGTAATTGATTTGCCGTATTTGTCTGGGGGCTTTTTTTTTTTTTTTACATAATTGATTGATTTAATCATTGCAATTACAGTAAAACAGCTAACTAAAAATAATACCAAATAATTAATTTACTTAGTATTTAAATATTACAAATTGCCATAAATGACTGCAAATTACTTGCACACAGGGTAAACTTTCTTATCACGTGCAGGAAAGGAATGATTAATTTCCAAATGTTATTTATGTGTGCTGTTTTTTGGTGCTTTGCCATTTTACCTAGTGAGCAATGCATAGGAAATTCCAGTTACTGAGGCTGTTCCCAAAGCACTGAAATCCCTGATGTTCCCTTCTCAGCTAAACAAGGCAGTATAAAGAGAGGTAAAAAAACCCCTAATGACACTTATGTGAGAGTCTGAGCAGCTTGCTAACAGCTTTAATCTCCTCTAAGGATTTTTTCTGTTGTTCTAATAATGCTTAAGTTTCTGTTTTTTCACTTACATGAACATTCCGGCACTGCCTCCCCTGTGTGACCACCTCTGAGGAGAGGGGAAACCCTATATGAACATATAATCTTTGCAGTCTCTGAGCTACTGGTAAATCTGGTGGAAACTAAAACAGCAAAAAGGGAGGAAGGGAGACAGATGCTGATTAAAAGAAAAAAAAAATCACAGTACTCTTGTTTCTATAGGAAATCACATGAAAAAATAGGTTTCTTGCCTTTCATCCACCAAGATGCCGAAGTATCTCTGTGCTGCTGAAGATGGGATTAAGCCAGATCCCCTCCAGTCTCTGCTGCAACAGTGTTTTTTTCCTCTGAAAACTCAGTACTGAGGATGGTAAAAATTCAGCCTAATTAGATTCAAAAGGACAAAACAGTGGGCAGTCTTGAGAGTCCCACTTCTTCCCTCTCAGTCCTTTATGTGTTTATTTTGAAGCATTAGTGAAATGTCCTTGTCTTCTTGTCACAGCCCCTATGGAAGCAAAGCAAGTAGAGAGAGGAAGGGGCTTGGGAGAGCCCCAGATCAGATTTTACAAGCTCACCCCTAAAAAGTACTCAGGAATTTGCTCAATTATAAAGCATGTGATCAAAGAATCATAGAATTCTGGAACTGTTTGGGTTGGAAAAGACTTTAAAGATCTGTGGGCAGGGATGGCACTCACTAGGTCAGGTTGCTGATGGCCTCATTGTCCTAGAGTGACTTTATGATGCTTGTATCCCCAGTTGTCTATTCTGTATATCGTGTTCTGTATCTTTAAGACTAATTCTCAGAGCAAAACAGGGAAAGAAGAAGGGCACAGTTTGTTTTGAAAAACTATTTTACTCCTCTGCATTCTTCTCCTGGACGGTTTTTGTTCGTTGTTTGTAAGGCTCGGACAGACTGCGTCAGGACAGAGATCTCCTGTGCTTTTTAGTTAGTTTTAGCTAACTAAGGAAGAGAAGTTCCCTAGACGGTGTTTTTTTTCCTTTTTCTTAGGACTGTTTAAACCTGCCCCAGACTAAAAACCCAGAGAAAAACTGAGAAATCACACCTGCACCCTCCGGGGCCCAGGACAGCATTTTTCTCCAGCACTGGAAGAATTAATAAGAGACTAAGAAAGACAAGCTGCACCCACAGCAAGGACTTTCTCAATTTGCTATCTCACTTCAGAATGAAAAGTTTTATTGTTTCATATTATTCATTCTGTGTACTCGTAAGCACTTTGTTTGTTAAAAAAATAACTTTTTCCACTTTTCTCCAAAGAAGTTCTTTTTTTCTGGACCAGTTGTGGGGGAGGGGCCGCTTAAGTTTACTTTTCCATAGGAGCCTGATTCAAAAATTTCCTCCCAAATTTACCCTAAACCAAAACACTCATCCACCATGCCTTGATCACTTCCTGAGGGGAAATGGTACAGATGATTTTGAATGTGCACACAGATATATAATCCAAGGTAGGACTCCATGTCTGATAAAATCCCCCTGCTGTCCCTCTCACTGAGCTTTGGGGCACATTTGGAGTCTGCAAGAGAGATGCTTTTCATACAAACCTGGACAGAAGATGTGCTCCAGGAACATAACTCATGGTGGTCATCATTCTGTCAAGGACTTGAAGTCCTCAGTGCTAACTGCTTCACACCATGGGACCGAAATCTTGTTTGTATCTCCTTTTCTTCTTCTGTTAGACTGAGTTTTTTTCATTTAGTCAGTGGTTAAACTTGAAAACAGACGTTTAGAGACATGAGATAATTTCATCCTTGGAAATATTAAAAACCAGAACAGATTCAACCATGAGCAACCTGCTCCTCCTGGCCTTGCTCTGATTAGAGGGAATGGACCAGAGTTCTCCAGAGGTCCTCTCCAGTCTGAATTATTCAGTTCTTCCTTTGCTTGTGTCACATACTAAATACATTCTGTCTGAATGACAGTGAGTATCTCAATGATATCTCTCAAAACTTCCTATCACACACAAGAGAGACTTGCAGGATTTCTTCCTCTTCATTTCACCCTTGGTGTGCTTATGTGAGTGTTGAAAATTGCTTCAGAATGTTTAACTAATTCTAATTGAACCAGTCTCACTTTTTCACCGATCTCACTCACTCCATAAATTGGCCATCCCTGAAGTTTTGCTTTCAGACCCAATCTCAGGTTTGAGAGGGATTTCCAGAGCAGGAAATTTAGAAGTGTATTCAGACCCCTCCCTACTCGAAATAGTTTTAATATTTCCAACAAATACCAAAATGTTTCTCTAAGTTAAGTGAAAGACTGAAGAAATAGGGGACAGATTATTTATTTTGCACAATCTTTTTTTCACATTTTTTATAAAAAATGAGCTATGTTTGCAATTAATCTTTAATTTCCAAATACCAAGAGGGAAATTCTCTTCTTATCTTGCTTGTTTTGCTTCAGATATGGTTGACTTGGCAGAAGCAAAAGGAGTTCCTCAAGTATGTCAGCATTGAGGAATTCATTTTTCACCCTGGAGTGATATGTGGATGGACTCCAAAACTCAGAGCAAATGAGTTTTAAAGTAGGTATGTATTTTATTCAGCAGCTGGACACATGGAGGATAGCTCCATCAAATACGTGCATCCCAATTCATCTGTTGCGTTCTCTTTTATCCTCTAAAAAGTTACATATGCATTAAGTTTCACAATACTCTATGCATATTCATTTCCCGGCTCCACCCTGTTCCGCTTCTATATGCTAGTTATTTTATCAGTGTTTTGCGCCTCTGCAGTTGTCTCTGGTGGTCATTCGGTGGTCGTAAGGAAGAAGTAAGAAGCTTTTTTTGGAGAACAAATTTTTGATGCCGTCTGCTGGCATATGCTCACTGGTCCCTTGGTCACAGTCCAAGCGAATGCTTAGTCTAATCTCAGTCCCAGGAATTTAAGGAGTCTTGCTATCTTTATATCCTTGAAGTATTTGCATCCTTATTCCAGTGGTCATCCTTCTCTTTATCACCCATCCTTGCATTCTTTCATGTTGTTCTCATACATCCTGCTTTTCTTTCCCAGATGGTGAGTTTAGTGAAATGCAGCAGATATTAAGGAATATGCATCATCTGAATGTCTATTTCCTAACCAATACCCTTCTAATTTCTTACCCCATGTCTCAGGAGGAAAAAAGTTCCAGCTGCAAAGCTGTGGCAGAGCTTTACTCCAAAAAGCCCCCAGTGGCTTCTGTTGCCTTTGCTTTGTTCCTCCTCCCCTGCATCACTCTACTTCATTTATAATCCACAGGACAGTCCTCCAAAAGCCTCCCAGACCATCTTCCATCTGTCTTCTCACCAGGTGGTCATTAATCAGCAGCTTCTTTACCTTCTCCCTGGTATTCCCTGCTCCAGTGGGTCTCTCCATCACCATGCTTGCCATATTCCTCTGCTCCTCCCTGGCTTGCCTTCAGGTAAATTTCCCTTTATCATAGTCCAATTTTCAGTCCTGTAGGAGACAAGAAAAAAATAAACTACTAAATGAAAATAATTCAATGGACTGTACAATCATAAGCATATTTGCCTGGCTAGACCAGGAATGAGTTGTTAATGAAAATGCAGGATAAAACTGTAACAAATGCAGGGTATGCTCTTTTTTTAAATTTTTTTTCAGTTGAAAGTCTTTCTAGCTTGGAGGTAAGAACAATCATTTCATTATTTCTGAAAAGACCTGGCAGGAGTCTAGGCCCAGAATTTGATAGTGTTGAGAACTGAGGTAGGCATAAAAGAGTTATTTCTATCTCAATGAGATTTGATGTCCCACTTAAAATCAGCAGATCCCCTGCTGGTGGTAATTGGTGTCAAAGAACTGTTTCTTCTGGAGCAGCTCAAAGAGACACCAGCAGAGAAACTGCCTTGTTCTATTTCCATTTCCCCTTCCTTCCCTTCACCTCTCAAGTGAAAAAAAAACCCATCATGAAGTATGAATACAGATGAGAAGCAGGAATTTACTGCTCCTCAACACTTGTAGGGACCCAAGTGAGAAGAAATTGTTCCAAAGGTCCCAGTTTGCAGGGCATTTAGCCACCTGTGCTCATTCAAGCATTCCCTTTCCTGAACTGAGCAAGTTCTGATTACAACTTGAGGCTTTCATTAGGGAAAGATTTCACTAGGCCCTTCTTTAGTCTTTTTTTCATCTTTTGCTGGAAGTCCTTGAATGATTCTTTCTCCTGACTGATGCTAACAGCTCTTTTTAAAACATGATTGATGGCCCATTGTCAATAGTCATCATGCTACTGTCAGAGAAGTGGGAGACATGAAATAATTCGGTTTTCAATAATTCAAGTGATGTTCCTAAATTTGGGAAACAGACACTGGGAGGAATGACAGCATGACAGATTTTTTGGGGGGGAAAATAATTAAGGGCTTGTCACTGAATTTTAATTTGATCAAGGGTGTAGTGGCATCAATAGATTTTTATTCCAAACATTGCTCTACTACCAGTTTGAGTAATAATCACACAGAGAAAATAATCACACAGAGAACACATATCACATAATCTGGTATCTTTTCCACAAGAGTTTTAGGTATAGTTAGTCTTTTAGTTCACCTCTGTTGTTCCTGAGTCCTGAGTCCACCTTAGACTGTCGGGAATAGAGCAGACATCAGCCCATGAACACATCCACAAGGTTCACCTCAGGACTGTTCCCTCCATGCACAGAGCTGCGCTCCTGTACCCAGGGGGCAATGGAAACAGACTTCATGCTGCAATTCCCTTCTCTGTCCATCAATAACATTTTACTTTCCAGCTGGTACCTGCTGAATCCTGCACTGCAGGGCCAAGTCCAGCATTTGAACAGACTACTTATAGATGTTTTAAAACCAGTGAAGGTAGGAGGTAAACTTTAACAGACAGAAAAAGACCTCCCAAAAATCCCTTAGAATATCTTTCTCAGTTGGATTTAATAATCTCTTAGCAGCTGATATCCATCCTGGAGGTAATTACACAATGGAATCAAGCCACCAAATAACCTCCTTGTGCACCATTTATGTGTAACAACTCAGTAATGCTACTGCTTGGCTCTTCCCTGCTCATCCTCTCCAATATTCTGCTTCAAGGGAGGGCAGGACACCATGTCTGCAGCAAGCTACAGCTGAGCACCAAAACCTAGAAAGGCAATCCATCTCTGTTTCAAAATCTCCCCTCATTGTGAATACCTAGAAAATCTCTTTCTGCATCTAAGAGATGAGTGATTTTTATCACTGATGGATCATACAGTCACAGAATGGTCCTGGACTGGAAGAGACCTCAAAGATCATCACTGTGGACGGGGTCACCTTGCACTAGATTGTGGGGATTCAAGGCACAGAAAATTCTCAAAACCTCATGCATGCAGGCCCAAATACAGCAGAGAATACAGGGTTTGACTTGAGGCCTTCAAAAGGCTTCCAACTGTAGAGATTGTAGGCAAGAATGTGAATTTGTAGTTAAAGCACAAACATATTAAGCTAGGTAGTGGAGAGTTAAAAGTTTTAAAGTTAAGATATAGAAGTCATTACAAAGGTAATAAGAAGTTTTAAGGTGTAGTTCTGTAGGATTTTATGTCACTATATGATTGGATAAAATTGTCTGCATTGCGGCAGGACGTGTGATGCAGTTTAATTAACCATTGGTGTGAAAGTTAAAACAATATATGCGGCAGTAGTTTATTGGCTAATAAACCTTTAAAACCCCTTATAACCTGTGGTCTTGTGACCACTGGCCACGAACTCCTGGCGTATGTGGTGAAGATGTTCTCACCCTTCATGAGACTGTAGAAGAAGAGCAATAAATCATGTTTTAAGACGTCTCCCAGTGGCCCCATCTCTCTTAAAATCCTGATACTAGATCATGTTGCTCAGAGCTCCATCCACCTTGAACACTCCCAGGGATGGGGCATCTATAAGTTCTATGGACAACCTGTTACAGGTGCTCACCCCTCTCACAGTAAAGAATTTTTTTTTCTCTCTCTTCTTTATCCTAACACCTTGGAACCCCCTACTGTTCTGTCAAATTCTGCTGAAGTGAGGCTCAGAGTTAGAGACCTAAGACACACAGCTCTGCTTGTGCCAGTACAGCTAGCTCTCATTCCATAGGAAACCAACCTAATCTTCTCACTAAAACCCTAGAGCTGAGTTCTGGCCTTGGAAGACAGAGCCATGCAAGCCTGGCAAGAATCTCATTAAGATCACATACATGTAGCTGAGGTTCAGGTCTCCAAATGGATATCTTAGGGAAGGAACAGTCCTTCTCCTGCTCTCCTAACTTATGCAAGGCCATCTTAGCAAAGAACAATCCAAACAGCATCTATGTAATTGGAAGAAAGCTGATCGCATCTACCATGGGGAGTCAAAGCAAGGGCCTGACAGCTTCTCTGTTACAGATCATGCCTATATATGGGATTAGAAAAAAGAAAAAAGAGAGAAAGATCCATATAATAAATTTACTCTTCATGGTTCTCTGCTCTCATTCAACTTTGGTGATGGATGGAAGAATCAGCAATGAAGTGACTGGAATTTCAAGTGGCAACATGAAAATTTAGCCAGCTGTCTTCTCTTCAGATCCCACTTTTCTCCCACCATTTTGTCTCCTTCTACCCCAGTTTTAGAAGTTTCTTTCCTAAAAGGGTACTTCCCAGGGGCTAGAGAGACCCTGGAAGGTCCCCCAGTCCCTCCCCCTCTCCAGGAACCCCCTTGCAAGCCAGACTCCCTGTTCCCCAGCCACTCTCCTGACAGCTCCAGGGAGTTTGGCTCCTGGAGAAGAGCACCTCTATGTTTAATAGCCCACAATTTATTTTTCTTCTCCCAGATTGCCTGAGCACTTTTTGAACCTAAGCATGCACATGTTGGCCACCACACTGTAGCCCTGAATTCATGCCTGACATGTTTCGGCTTTTCAGAAACTCTTTTCCCAGGCAATTTTCTGTAAACAAGAGCAATGTTTTTGTAACTGTACCTGTGTTATTCATTCCTTTCTCATAGGACAGGCTTCTTGATCTCCCTCTCATTTGACCAACGTGATTGAAGAGGTTTGCCTTTGTTCCACCAATCAAATTGGTCTGAGTAAAATAGTATAAAAGAGAGATCATCCCAAAATAAAGCAGACATTGTAGCCTTCTGAACTCCGTGAATCTATGTCGTTTTTGGTGTAAACAGTGACATCACACCAAGCAGCAAGAGGAAAAAAAGATGATTTTTCAGAAAATTGTGACCACTATGTAGTGCCTGTGTGATAAATGGATACAATTCATGCTAACAAGACTGTAACTATATCAATATTTTAGAAAATAATAGTTATTAAAAAAAAAAGGGTAAAGGGATTAGTATTAGTTACAAAGCAGATTCCCACATAAAAATAGGATACAGGATGTAGTTTTGAGATAAGTACTGCCTCAAGACAGGATTGACCTTGAGATGGACAAAGTTCGGACGGTTTCAATTGTAAGATCTGAAGCTTTGGTTTTTCCCTATGACATGTAAGGCNAAGGTTATCCAGAGGACAACGAGGAAGACTATGAGCCTTCATCCAAAAGACCACCAAAAGAAGACCGAAGACTCCCTAGCAACAAGTGAAGCATGCGCCGTGAAGTATAGTGATGTAGATTTTAGAATCGGAAATAGGAGGAAATTTACGGGAAATATTGATGAATATGTATTAGCAAATGGTATATAAGTGTACCTTGAATTGCTTTGTTTCGTACGTGAGGAAGGGTGAGAAACCCTCCCTGTACCCCGGTCAGTTTTGCTTATGCCTTATCAGAAACTCAATTAGAATTAATTAATCACTGCCAAATTTTTATATACTCACTTGATTGTATTCCTTTTATATAAACTTTATACTTAATTAAAATTGAGCTTAAACTTTTAAATTGTTGTGATCTCATTTATAACAATGCAGTGCCGAAACCGGGGAATTCCAGCTCTAGGGAAGAATGGCTAGTCCTCGGGAAGAAGCTCCCCACCAGTTTTAGGTGATACCGAGATTAGACCAGGCTCCCTTGGGGAAGGAGTTCCAATTATAATAATGCATAAGCGAAAGAAGCTAGCAATAGGAAACACGCAAAAAGGCTCCCTTAGGAGTGCCAGCTAAAGGTGAGAGAACCCATAAAACTTCTTTGTGCACAAAAATACTCGTGAGAAAAGGAGACTGTATCACGAGGTTGGGTGGGGTGAAGGCAGGTGTGTGTGTACTTGTGTTTGTGTATATGTGTAGGCATGCTTAGGACGTGACCTCACACTCCTAGTGCCGTGGTAGTCGCAGTCCCATGAGGGGCTTGGCCACCTAAAGAGGGAAGTGTAGTTTGAATTGCTTTGTTTCATACGTGAGGTAGGGCAAGAAACCCTACCCATACCCCAGTCGGTTTTGCTTATGCCTTATCAGATCCTCAGTCAGACTTAACTAATCACTGACAATTTTTTATATGCTTGTATAAAATTGTTATTCAATTAAAATTGCTGCTAAATCTTAACTTTGTTGTTTATTACATTAGACATATGGGACTTCATTTATAACACCTGTGAGTGTCAAGAACACCATCAGCACTTCCAGCCTCCAACAGATGAGAAGACCATGATGCTTGCAGAGCACAACCATCCTCAACCTGCCCCAAAGAAAGCTGCCAATCAGAAGTTGGGAGCACCCTGCTGAGAAGAAAACCCAAATCTGTAGAAATCCTTTTTTTGCTCCTTTTTTTTTTGGAGTGAAATTATAATTATCACTTTCATGACATAAAGTTCTGAATAAATTTATTGTTTAAGCTAATTGTTGAGTTCTCCACAGGTGTCAAAATGAAAGAGCTCCTTCACATGTGGAAGATTGAGCAGAATTAAAATACACCACAATGAAAATGAAGCTTCTCCTTCTCAGATCAAAACAAAGGACATTTAAGGCCAGAAAGTGCAGCATGCACACGCTGCATTGTTTTTTAAAAAATGGCAAATCCAAAATCATTCACCGCAACTTTTTTCCCCATTAAAAATATAAATTAAAGCCACCATATTCTCATAAAAGAATTTGCTTTCAAAAAACATGGCAATTTCTGATGACAAAATCTGCTGTCTGGCAAGTTTCCTATTTAGCTGCAGATGGAATGTACTGTGAGATGCTGCATTCTGGAAGTGCTGACAGAAAATAACCTAGTTTCTGCTCCCTTCCTCCCATACATACAACCTGCTGATCTGTGCTTGACCTTTTACAGGAATTGTGGGATCATTTAGGAGAGAATTGCAGAGATTCCCACGATGATTCTTTTTTATTGATTTTGCCAACTAAGGAACTCAGCTATTCCTTCAGGAGCAGTTGAAGGAGTAGGTGATAACACAGTCAACACCACTGAGCAGTTTTAGAAGGCACAACATCTAGGTTGCAGAGTCAGTATTTTGTGGGAGAGGCTGATGGAGTTAAGTCCTGCTTTCTTTTTCCTAGAATGTTCTCTCCTCAGAACTGAGGGGCAGAAGTGCTCTACTCTTCAGAGTACATGTAATTTCCCCTTGTGATGAACCCAGAATTTGTATTCCCTACCTCCCAGTTTCATTTACTCCTGGTGCAAACACTGCAGGTGAATAACACAGGTGTGTGCTGGACCTTAAGGGACAACAATTAGGGGCATTAAGGGATGCAATCTGAAATGGTAAACTTGCAGTCTCTGCTGGTAAACATAGCCCCTAACTCATGTTGGTACAAAATATCACTAAAACAGTGGGATTTGCTGTAAAAATTGCCTCTTTGTGGTCAGGCATCCAAATTTTGTCCTTCCTTGATGGATATCCACCAAATAGGTCTTTTATTTTTTGACAGAAGGAAAAATGGGAACATTCAGGACAGTTATCTCTGCATAGTGGAGCTATACAGATTTAATCAGCTCCCATCATCTGAGCAGCACAGCTTCTACGAAGGACCCAAATGCAGACTGCATTACTGTGCTTACTAAAGAGCCTGACTTGGCCTTCATTAGGATTAGTGGGGAGAATATCAAAGACACCAAAATAATTTAGTAGTACGGGTCATTAAGGCCTGGGCCAGATATTTCCATGGCAAACCTGAGGCACTTCTGAAAAATCCCATTGAAGATTATTAAGTCCACTGCCCCAGACAGGACAGTTTTGCTGTGTCCCATGAAGAAATCTCTTTTAAAACCGTGGATTCCCAAAGGCTATTCAGTCATGCTGTTGAGTCACTCCTCCCTGACTGCCTGAATGTAGCATTCCTGGTTTTTTTAACAAACCATCTGCTTTCATAACTGTGCATTGCTCCATAAACATGGTGATGTGCACATAAATGCTAGGAATGGTCACATATGCTGCAATTGGTTAGGAGATGTTTTCTGACTTACAAACGTGCAACGGTGTTGAAATGAGTGCCATCCCATCATCAGCCACTGGGAGCCAGGGTGTTATGGATTAACACAGTTTGATTTTTAGTTAAAGAGAAATATAGAATATTGCCCTGTCAGGACCTTGGAGTTGTTTTGGTAGGGACAGGTACCTACCAGAGACTACTTTAGATACTGGCATATTGTTTGGCCACTGAGAAACGACTTTGTGAGTACACATATAAAGCTGAGTTTGTCCCAGCCAGCCCCTTTTCCATCCTGTCAGGAAAACAGGTAACACGGAGCAGAGGTGACCCCGGGCCAGGCCGGGCCGGGCCGGGTCCCGGAGCCGCTGCCGGGGGGAGCCCCAGCCCGGCCGGGGGGGCCCTTTCCCCCCAGCTGCTGAGGGAAAGGGAAAAGAAAGCTGCAGCTTAACATCCAGCGAACTTTTAAAGCCTAGCCCCGAACCAGCTGGGGCCAGGGGTCCCCGAGGGTCCCCAGGAGCAGCCCCAAGAACAGGTTCAGCCCAGCCCATCAGACCTAGGGGTGGGCAGGAGGCATTGATAAGGATTTATAATTTCTGACTGCCCGGCTGCTCCGAGCTCCGACCTTCGGCTCTCCCCCTGCAGCTCTGCCTTGGAAAGCAGACATCATGAGCCGCCGCAGCCAGCCGAGTGAGAGAGACAGAGCCTGAGCAAAATTTAACCCCTTTTCTAGCAAGATGTACCTTTCAGAACTCCAACTTTTCACAGAGAGAGAGGAAAGGACAGAATGATTTGAAACATAGTGCAACAGCATGATGCAAAGTCGGTGACAGAATTGATAAGATTATTGGAAGAAGCAATTGAGGCCGTGAATAACTTTGACTGGACTTCTCTGGCTGTGAACCACGGAGGGATGGACTGTTGGACACTGTCTGGGGGAATGCTGGTTCTAGTCAAGGGTGGTAGACTGAACTGAGAATGTTATAAGTCCCTCGCTCCTGGGATAAAAGGAGGTCTCAGCTGTTTGAGACGCAGATTTGGCCCTTTGCTCCTAGGGTAAAAGGAGGTCTCTTGAGATAGAGACGATTTCAGAGATAGAAGAACAGAATTTGTGTTGTAAACTAGAAGAGGCATTCTTAAATGGTACCCCAAATACACAGAGAGGCCCACGAGTAGCCAGGGGAAAGGCTGCTGATGGGTGGGATGGCACAATCTGCAAAATTCCGGGCAGTTGCAGATTTGTGACATTGGGAGCCACCAGACTGGTTTTTTTCTTATGGCAAATGTCTCCATGGGACACTGCGGGGGGACTCCCTCCCAAAGTGATGGAAGATTGTGTTTGAATAGTGAGACTGACTGAGGATTGTGGCTTTGTCTCTCTGTATTGGTTGTGAGAGGGTGACACCTGTGGAAGAAGGAAGGGAAGGGTTTTAAAGTTTCATTTTTTCCCCTCTTCCTTTTTTCATTCCTTTAGTGTGTAAAATAAACTACATGTGTAACTTTCAAGTTTAGGCCTGTTGTGCTTTTTATTTTCTCCTAGTCAAATCCCACAAAAGAGTGGAGACACTCAAGCTACTACACTAGATTTAGGAGAAAGGATTTGATGAACATGAAATCACTACTCGGGGGATGATGGACACACTTTGCTCTGACTATCCAGAGCACAGAGGGAAGAACAAGGGCATTTAAGGAGAGATGCCAAATCTCTTTCAGGGCTCCTAATTTAGAGGGAACAAGGCACCATCCTTTTGCTGTCAGAGTGATGGCATTTCAGGCAGAGTAGCTGGGAAAAAGGAATTTCCTGACTGTAGGGAGCTGAGTGCCTCATACAGCTGATTTTCCTGTGTTATTAGGTGCTGCTCTGACCTCTGTCTATACAGGGAGAGCTCCAGCAAGGATCAATCAGCTGCTTAGCTGAGCATAAAAGGGAACATTAGTGTGGCCTCCGGGATGTGTAGGAAAATTACCCTGAGAAATAAATGTTGCAAAGGAAACAATTCTACCTGCTGCTAAAGTAACCCTGGCAGTAGAAAAGAGCCTTACTTCATTCAGGGACTCCTGGATTTCTTCCAGGGCACCTTGCAGCAGTGGTAGTAGATGGAAGGAGCGACCTGTGCCTAGCAGAATTACTTCCTTCCTGCCTGCTTTGGCAAGGCATAAATTTCTTCCCTATTAGCTGAGGTATGTCTCCTCATTGAACCAGGGAGCCTTTCAATTCAACAGCAATATTCATTTACTCTCCTTTCCATGTGTCTGGTGCACAAGAAGCAGAACAGCCAAGAGCTACAGCGGCAGCCCCAGGTTAGGGTGAGCTGTCCCTGTCACCAGTTCCCACCTCTACAGACTTGGGCTGCCAAAGGAGATTCCTGTTCTCTGTACCACCTTCCTGGATTAAGCTGAAGGGCTCCTTATCCATCAGAGCACAGCACCAAATGGAATCTAGTCTGGTATTTCCACACAGCACTGCACGAAGAAGGAAAACGAATCACACCCACCCCATCCCTCACCTTTCTCCCCTTCTCTCTGTCCTGTTCTCCAGCACTTCCACCTTCCTCAACAAATCCGGCATAGCATCTCCAGTGGAAATCATTCCCCTAAGGGAAGATGGGATACACTCCCTGAGGATGTCCAGTGTCTCTGGCAGCGGCAGCAGTTTCTCTCCTCAGCCTGTCCTTGAGAGCCTGGAGAGGTCCCTTGGTTTAGGGCTTCTTCGTTGTCAGAGGTAATCTCTCCCTCCCGATAGCCCTGAGTCTGGGGGGCTGTGAGTTGTTGCTCCTGTTTTAAGATCACTGAAATTTGATCTTACTCTCCTTGTGTTAACTCCTCCCTTGACCTAAACCCCAAGACTCCTCCCCTGCAAACCTGATAAAACCCCACGACCCTGCCCTTGCAGCCCTGTCCGTCTCTCTCTTCATGTTCCTCTCCCTCCCAGGTCCTGGGAGAAGTAAATATGGATTCTCGTGCTTAACAAAACAGAGACTTGTCTCGTCTGTGTCCCTGCCGGCAGCTGTACCTCCCTGGACACGATGAACTCTGTTGCCACACGATGCAACAGGGGGGGTGATTCATTCTCTGGAGATTTGGTTCAGTCCAGCCCAAAGAGACAAAACAAATTCCCGTGCTGGAGTACTGCTAGGGGAGAAATCTGTTGGGATTAACAAGTTACTTGTGCAAATTTTGCTGATGCTGCCCAGAGGAAAGGTAGCAGCAAGTGATCTTGTGAATTTCTGCCAGCCCTGCTCTATGTGATTTACCTGCTGCAGGTACCCAGGGCCAGTGTTAATAGCCACCAGCATGGCACTGGTCTACCTGGTCATGAAAGGCAGGGGCAGGGGGAAAAGGAGAGCAATGCAAAGCTCCGCTTAAATTGCCAGAGGGTCTTTCTTTGTCCTCCTTTGCAAATGTGGGCACTGAAGAGTTTGCCAGGAGTCTTGTCAGGTATGTTCTCAAGCAGGTGGGAGCATCAACATAGGAAGGGATAAAATTTTTTCAGTGACTGGACCTACTGGTTTTCCAGTGAATATTAAATTATGTTGTTGCCTAGAAAAGTTTTTTGAACTTACCTGAAAGATTTCAATGCAATATAAGAGAAGCAAATCCTTCTCTCCCTCCAACCTTTTCTTTAGCATTTCCAAGTTTCTGTGCACTTTTTCCTCATACAACTGTATTAGGTGCTTCAGTTACCCCAGAGTGAAAGATGCTCCTCTTTTTATAAACGTTTAAAATTGTTTAAACAATTTGTTCCTAAGGCTTAATGCCTTAGGAGTGAGGTTTTGTTTCTTGTCCTCTTCCCTGATGGTGCTCTGATCATCCTTTTCATAAACTTATTTCTTGGTTCAAATGAAGTGAAATGACATGGGAAATAAGCTGGGATCTCTACACTGTTTGTAATTTATTTGATACAAATATTTGATAGTTCTGAAACTCAGTCATTTGAGCAGATTGCAGAGTATTTCTCAATACTCACACAGAAAGTGGGGGTTTTTTCCTTTAGAACTACCCCTCTTGAGAGCCTTCATTCCTAAAGTTCCAGCAAATTGACACAAACCTTTCAGAACATAACTTAGCAGAGTGGGTTTTTTCATCTATTTTTTCATGTAGACTGTCTTTCAAGACTTGAATTTCTCGTTAAATGATTTAGGACTTCTGTCAAGATCCACTTTTTTGAAGAAATGTTATTTGTTTACTCTGATCTGTTGAAGGGGTTTGTTGTTAGTTGGTGAGGGGAAAACTGCACTGATTAGGACTTCAAAATAAATCTTTTTTCCAATGATTTCCCAGTAGAAGTGATATGACAAGACAGTATGACTCATGAGGGAAATTAGATGTATTCTCTCAAGGATAGCTCCCATGTGACTCTGTGGCAGTTTCACCAAATAATTGTATTTCCATATACTCTGACAAAAATCAAATAAAGATTTTAATTTTGCCAACATTCTCCATTTTTGGGTGATTTTCATTACAACAGTTTCCAAAAAAAAAAAAAACAACCAAAAAAAACCCAAAAAAACAAAACCCACAAAACATACCAAACACTTTCTGTGGGCAAGGCAAGCAAGAAATTTTTGAGCAGCTTTGGGGCAACACAACAGACATGCAAGAAATTAATGTGAAATCTTCTTGTGACAGGCAGGAATTATTGTCAGCTCCCTGGTCCTCCAGTTAGGTGGTCACCACCTTCCTGCTGTTTAAGTCAAAAGGAGATATTATACCTCTGGGAGAAAGTGGCCCCTGTGGCCACATAAATTTTTCAACTTATCAATCTGTTAAGTAAGGGTAATATTTTACAATACATATATTTTACAATACATGTGTGTTGTAAAAGAACAACATGTGGCTATACTTATAACAATCTTGAAATTATGTGTCCTGGATGGGATTTACTTCAAATGAAGGAAAGCTAAAAATTCAGAGGCACATTTAGCTGCTGTGGATGCTAGTCTAGAGTCTGGAGTGGCTGGTGGTTGTTGTGAAGCTACAAGAGACATTTCCTGCTCTGAAAACCTTTCAGGTAAACTGTGCATGGAACCCTGAATATTTTATGAAGTATCATCATTGTGACGTCATTAGAGATGAGAAATGTCAACACAGGGAGGTGATGTGACCAGGAATACACCAAAATTCAGTGGCAAAATAGTGACCATGGCCCAAAGACAAACAGCACGCCCCCAGTACCCACTAGAAGGCTGCTGGAGGAGGCAGAGCCCCACTTCATCCTGGTCTATAGAAACAACAGAAATTAGTTGAAATTATAGATTCTAGCTGGATTTAAGGAAAAATACTTTATTATAAGGACATTCAAGCACTGCAATTGGTTGTCCAGAGAGCTGGTAAAAATTCCCTTCATGGAGAACTTCAAGTCCCAACAGGGCAAAGTCCAAAACACGCTGGTTTGAATTCACGGTTGACCCATTCTGCTCCAGAGGTTTCCACGAAACTGAATAAGCCTCTGATCTTGTGCAGCATGTTAGCCTCACTGCTCTCCTGGTTTTTCCCTCAGTTTTTCTTGTGTTTGTGTTCTTCTCTGCCTCTGCTTGGGTTCCTAGATGGTGACCAATATAGGTCAAGAGCTGAGCCGACAGCTCTGTGCCGAAAGAAGAAATATTTGCTTATTTCTGATGCAGCTGAAACCACATCATAACACAGTTCCCCTTTCACTGATAATTTAAGAGGCTGCACCAGGTACACAAAACTGGTGAGTTGGTGAACAAGCTGCTTTCAAATAGATTTGTAATATTGGTAATTATGGTTGTGATTGATGAGTTGAATGAATTCTGCTTGTAAAATTGAGACAGCTTCTGCCAAGCATATCACAGGCATGTCATCATCTTCTGCACTGCATATAGAGTGTTACAACCGGCAGCAAAGGTAAGCTGTACACCACTGCTCAGAAAAAGGACTTGACCTGCATGAAGCCAGGAAACCAGAAACTGGAACAAAAACAGAGAGAAGAGGAGCTGGAGACGTTTCCCACTATATGAACCTCTGCAACACAGTATAGAATAGCTGATACCACCCAGAGTGGCAAAACAGGCTCAGAGCCATGCTCCTGGTGCTCATTACCCCTCATAGCCAGGGAGGTGTAGTAGTTTCACATTTGCCAAATTTTGTTTGTTAAATTTAGTGTAGTGGTCTAAATATTTTTCCACTATGGAATAGAAGAAAGGCAAAACAGGCTTAACTTAAAGGTAAAAACAGTTAGATTTATTAACACACACTAAAAGGAGAACAAAAAAAATCCCCACCTTTCAAAAGCACTCCCCTCCCCCCACCAACAGTTTACTTTTCCACAAACAATGTAAAGAGACAGAAAATCAGAACTCTAGGTCAGTACTACTTATAAAATAGTCTTTCATTCAGTCTTTAAGAGAGAGAAGTCTCTCCTATCATTATAGTAACTTTCCACAAGAGACACAGTCTGTGGTTTCTCTCACAAAAAGCAGCCTGCCTGGGAACCTGCAATTGTGGGCCTCCCAAACACGTAGCCTTTCCCATGACTACATATGGGCTGTGGGCTCACACTGGGGTTTCACCTTTTAAAGATGCACAGCTCCACAACAAAAGATTTCTCGTTCTTCACTGGTGATGAGGCTTCAAACATCTCAGAGGATCACTAGATTACAGTTTCTAATTCAATATCTACTCAATAAAATCACAAACACCTTTGCTTGAATCCACAAAATCATCTCCCCATTCACAGTCCACAATTTAAAGGAATATTACAGTCCGTTACCACCAATCAAAGGAGATTTTCAGCCTAGAACTAAGGCAGCTTGTCACCTCTTCCACTTAAGAAGTCACTCTTCCTTTACTGCCTTTGATATCTTCATATTGTCCCTTTGCATACCTCCAATGTGGCCTTTCCTCTCTCTTTGAGAAGGGTTAGAGGTTGGTTTTTTTTTTAAGTCTCAGTCTGTGTTATGAAAGAGTTAACGTTTCTTGCCCGGGCCTATGGACAGCCACGTGATCTCTGCCTGGATGGCAGCTGTAAAAGTCTCGGAGCCATGCCGGTGTAGAAAAGCTCAGAAAGCAGCAGTCAGGGTCTCAGTGGTTAAGTAGATTGATGGATGCCTTCCACCTTCCACCCTCTACCCCTGGGCTTCAGCTGAGGGTGGCTCAAACTTGGAGATGCTCCCAGTGGCCCGGGAAGGGGTGGGGGGGGACATCTCCCCCCAGCCCAGCCAGTAGCACAGGCAGGGCCCAGAGCTGGTTGGATGTTAATTGTTGTGATTTCCCCTTCCCTGTCAGCATCTGCTGGGCTTGTGGTCCCGGCACAGCTCAGCCAGGGCTGCCCTGTCCAGGCTGCCCTGTCCCAGCCCTGGAGGCAGTGGGGCCTAACCTGGGCCCTGCTGCCCCCCTCGATGGTACCTCATGGCAAACCAGGGACGAAAGAGAGCAGCCTCCCAAAATCCTCCTGTATTTAAAGTCATGTGTCCCAGAGGTGTACACTTGGATCCAATTGGCCAAATCTGGCTGTCAGTTTTAAAGACAATCACTAATTGGTTTTTACCATTCATGCCAAACCAATACAGGAGGGCACAGAGAAAGCCTCCTGAGGCTGGTAAGGTCACAGGCCACAAAATGGCTTTAAACTGAAGCAGGGCCAACTTGGATTAGAAAGAATTAAGTTTTTTATGATGAGGATGGTGAAACACTGAAACAGGTAGAGGTTGTAGCTGCCCTGTCTCTGGAAACATTCATGGTCAAGCTGGGCAGGGCTCTGAGCAACCTCATCTCAGTGAAGATGCCCCTGCTTATTACAGGGGTGTTTAAATTGGTGGTCCTTAAAGGTCCCTTCCAAACCAGACTGTTCCATAATTTTGTAACGAAGTCACTTGCCAGAAACTCTTCCCTTGATAAAAAATCCTCTCTCTGAAGAGGATTTATCCTTTGCAAGAAGGAAATAGCACTGAAAGGGCATCACCATCCCAAATTCTCTTCAAACACCTTGATGATGTAGCGATGCATCCTTCTGGAGCCAGCTCCTTCAGCACAGTCTGCTGTAAACACCCACCTCATGTACAGCTCAGAGCCTTGCTTCCGCTCCCTGATCCATGCCACTTCCCAGGCCAGCACAGACTGTGAATCCTGAAATTAAACAGATCACTCCCAACTGGCTTTCTGTGGAACAGCCGTGCTTAAATTGGCTTTCCCTGAGTATTCAGTTCAGCATGCTGCTGGCTTTTGCAGGAAACGAGCCAAAACCAATTCCTGATGTGTTGAAATTAAATCCAGCTTTTGAACATTTGCAGGAAGAAATCTGGGATGGCTGAGCTGCTCAGGAGCACTCTGGCATGTTTGAATCCAGCCTCTGTGGTCCAGAGTTGGAGGCACCCACAGCTCCCTAGAGGGCATCAGAGATGGGAAAAAGTAGATCTGTGTAATTTCAGCTTTGGCAATAACCATAATGGAACAGATGAGGGACTCTGATCCCCATCCATGGGGAATATCAACCATGCCCCAACCCTTGGCCCATGGACCTGCTAAGATTTCAACCTCCACAGATGAGAAGTAGCACATTGTGTTACAGCTGCTGTTTAGGTGCCACACACACGTTAAACAGTGCGAGGATGCGTAATGCCATGTGCATGAAGGCAGGAACATGTCAGGAGCACGTTGCACAGCCAGCTGTGGGAGGTGAGTTTAGGCCTCAAAACCCTGGATAGCTTAGGCTATAAAATACCCAGGAATTGGAGTATATTTAAAGTTAAGGTCCATTTTTAATATAAAAAGGAGACAAACCTTTTTTATGTGTGCAGAAGATGGTTGCACAGCAAAGGGGCTCCTGAAAAAATGATTTTGGTGCTGAAAAACAGACAGATGACCACCTTTTTTATCTGCCCCCATCCTTCCCTTTCTTCTTCAGCCTTGGGCCTTTCCTGATGAGCTCTGTGGGAGGAAAAGCTTACTTTTGAGCATTATTGTTACTGCCCTATTTTCCCCAGTGGAGATCAAAATGCACATCCATGGCTTGGCTTTTGGACTATTCCTTATGGCAAGCTCAAGAGAAGTCACATTGTTCTCTGCTTATCAGGTAGGATGCACCACAGGGGCAGCTTTGAAAGTGAGTGGGGCAAAAAGTTGAAGCAGCACTCAGTTGGAAATACTGCGCAGGGACAAAAACCACAGGGATGGAGGCGGTTCCACAAGGGATGAGACATCAACAAGAGGGGCAAGGGAAGATGCAAGAGTGTGGAGCAGTCACTCAGCTGTGGGAGGAAAGCCAGAGGGAGCTTGGGGCTACATGGAGAGCTGCAAGAACAAAATAACCCATGCTTTCCTTTAGCTGCGGAAAGTCCCCACCCACACAAACATCCCTGACCTTCCAGTGGATGACTGGATGATCCAATTTGCAGTAAGAATGTAATTCATTAGAAGCAGGAAGGAAAAAGGACACATCATCAATTTGATGGAAATAACATGGTTTTGAGGGTGCTGACATGAATCAAAAATTGCATGAAATTTGTTCAGTAGAACCGGGTAGGTCAGAGTGATTCAGATGTTTCATTTCACCTTTTCTATATGCAAGTGCGTCCATTCTTTTTGAAAGGAGACTTATATTTCATATTTTAAAGGAATAATAGAAAGCGCTAAATAACCCTAAATAACTATTTTATCAAGAGAAATCCAAGTGGTCCAATGTCTAATGAGCACTTGAACAACAGCATAAAGCACTTATTTTACCTCAGCAGTGACCCCAACACACTGGGTTCCCCAGAGCAACATGGGCCAGAGCCCTGGAGGACTCTGTCCTGCAAAAAATGTGGTTTGTGCTGATAAAATGAGAGAATTAGTGCATGAAGTTTGCAGAGATGGAGCAAAAATCCCTCAAAAGGATGAATGTTGCATGACAACCAGAGGCAGAACAAAATCTCATTCCCTATTCATTACTATGGGTCTATTTTGTATAAGCTAATGCTGGTTCAGGTAACAATTAAAGAAGGTGGGAGGGACAGAAAAGCTTCCTCTTCTTTCCCTTATCAAAGTAAAGAAGTTTATGAATTATGGGATGTCTTTTTGTAGCAAAAATGGCATCTTAGCATCCTGAGTCCTAGTGGGTGCTCAGAGTTGGTGACCTTCAAGATGAAATTCTGCACACCCATGTCCAATTTCTCCACATTCACCCAGAAGGCAAGCATGCAGGTACATGAATCTCTATCTGTTGCAGGTGGTCCACTGCAAATTTTGGGAGGTCCCTCGTTGGTGCTGAGGTTTACACCTTGGCAAGGTTGGCCTGTGGGTGTTCTCAGCTTGCTAGAGAGCCTTGGTGGAGGGAACAGGGAGCCAAACTGCTTCTCAGAGGGGACAGAGTACCCAGAAACCAGGACTGGATCCTAACAGACTTGTTTTCTGGCTCTGAGACTGGCCTTTTGGGTGACTTCGGGCAAGTTCCTTCATCTTTCTGTGCCTCAGTTTCCTTAGCCTTCCTTTTCTGCTTCTCCTTGACAAGCCAGACATGCTGACAGTTGGCTGAAGTCTTAGAGACATTTGTGCAGAGAAAAGCTGGAGCTGAAATGTTTTATTTCTGATTGATTCTGGAGACTATCAGATGAAGAAGTGATAATAATCCAAAATCAGGCTGGATGGGGCCCTGAGCAACGTCATCTAGTGGGAAATGTCCCTGCTTATTGCATGGGGTTGGACTAGATGGCCTTCGAAGTCCTTTCCAACCCAAAACTCCATTCTGTGATAATGTGGGGCTCCTCTCTTACCCAAAATAATAATCCCAGACTCATTTGGGACCTGTTGGTAGATGCAAATATTCACTGCTGTGGTTACACAGGAGCTGAGCTCTTATTTTTCAGGACAATTTTGTCAATACGTAACTTTTAATTTGTTCTGGCAACCACAGAATAAACTGCCTCATCGTAATATAATTTTCAGGGTTTGCAGAGAAACATTTCCTAACTCTCTCAATCTGACCCTTATGAAACATGGGTCATTTTACTACTTGGAGAAATTAATTGTGCAGTACAGCATCTGCATCTTTCCACCTACGCACCTTGATGAAATGTTAGGATTGTTTTTGTTAGGTAGTGCTGCTTATGCCTCAGCAATTTCCAATGAATATCTGACTATAAATTGCACAGATGCTTTCCCAGTGAGTTAAAAAATGATTTAGGATAGGCTTTATTCATTCCCCTTACAGAAAAATAATAATTTCAGGCAGGGTAGGACTCTTACTTTCCATAAACAGATGCAGGATTTTTTTCTCTCTTTTTTTTTTTGGTGTTTCAGTTTTGTTTTATTTAAAAGTTTTACACTGAGAAAATTACTAGCATCTGCTGTGCACATGAGAATCTGCAATTAATTATTTCTTCTGTGCTTTTGCAAACTTGCGCTAAGGAGGCCTGAGTAGTGAGGAAGCAATAAGAGCCAGTGAGGATTCACATTCCTCTTGATCTGGTTTGGATGCTAGTATGTTTCCAGAAGGTTCCTCAAGTCAAGAGACACTGTTGGAGGAGGCAACAAAGCAACACCCATACGTGTCTTAGAGGGGCAGACAAATAGAGTCACGGAATGGGACAGGTTGGAAGGGACCACAGTGCATCATCCGGTCCAACCTCCCTGCTCATGCAGGTTCATCCTCTAACACGCTGCACAGGATTGCCTCTAGACTGTCCTTAAATATTCTTTGAATATTTCAGTGAGGAAGACTCCACGACCTCTCTGGGCAACCTGTTCTTCCTCATGTTCAGGTGGAACTTCTGCATTCCAATTACTGCCTTTTGCCTCTTATCCCGTTGCTCAGCATCACCAAGGAGAGCCTGGCTACATCCTCCTGGCACCCACAGATGATGTATGCAAAATGGATCCATGCAAATCTTCCAGGGAAGAGCCATATGAGGGTAACACCAGGATGGATGTCTCTCAGGTGGTGCAAGACCTTGGCCAGGATACAGATGTTTTTGCTGCACGGCTGAGTCTCAGCTAGGGGCTGGTAGCTGGGTGCTCAGGCTGCAGCCCAGTAAAGGGCCTGGCTACACCGGGGATGAAGTCAGGAGTGAAAAACAGGGCAAACCAAGAGCTGTCATCTCCTGCCACACCCGCAGCTGCTCATGGGGCTGGCAAACCCCTTCCAGTAGAGCTAGTGTCACTCCATCCCCATTTTTTTGCAGCCCTCTACAGCTAGGTAGAGAGGGCAGGTTGCTGCTGTTTCCTACCTGCATCCTCCTGGCTTCTTCCCCATCTGTAATTTTTTTTCTTGCTTTTCAAAGAGCGCATTTTTCATTGGTTTTGTGGGCTACAAATGCTGGTAACTGAGGCCAGATGGGAGTGTCACCTCCTGACAGGCTGCAGAAGTATCAGATGTTTAATTGGGTTCTCCACCCCAGAGCCCCAGCCTTGAGTGTTCAATTAGAGGAGTTAAACATTCAGGGAATTGGATCACTTGATCTTTTTACTTAGAAGTTTTTCTGCTTCTCCTTGACGAGACAGACATGCTGACAGTTGGCTGAAGTCTTAGAGACATTTGTGCAGAGAAAAGCTGGAGCTGAAATGTTTTATTTCTGATTGATTCTGGAGACTATCAGATGAAGAAGTTGTTGAAAAATGGGAGTGTGGTTCAAGCTCTCTGACATTGGCTTTTCTTTGTTAACACATGCTTCTCAGCACAATTGTGCTTCCTATATGTGGAGAGAAATTACTTTTCAATCAGGACTGCTGGAAAACACAAACTAACAGGAATTCACAACCTTACTATCTCTTGCATTTCCCTCTCTGCTCCTTTTTGGCTGCATGTCACTCCTGAGCAGCTGCAGCAGGAGAGATGGGATCATGAATCACTGCCTTGGGGAAAATGTAGACATTCCCTCTCATGTTGTTCAGGAAGGAAGTTGAATAATGCCATATGCAGATGTTAAGTGCAGGTGTGTTTGAGGAGTGAACCCCCAGCCAGCTATAGGTTGGACCTGGCATAAATCTTCTTGGAGGCAGAAGTTTGACAGTGTGGTATTAATTTCACATTATTTAATTCTCATCTTGATGAAAACATTTGAGCTTTGGATGATGGCGTTCTTAGTTCTGCCCAGTGCAGAATGTGTCGGGGTGTCAGCTGAGATGGGTTTGAAAGCATCGCTCCTTTCAGGCCTAGGGGAGTTTTTTCCAAGAGCTTCAAGTGGATGGGAGATGGTTTGCAACTGCTTTTTCTTTCTGAAGTGAGATACTGAAATGAAAAACATCTTCAATGTATTAATTGCATATAAATGATTAGCAATGATAAAAGTTTCCTGCCTAATTAGATTTCAAAATGAGAACTGTGTAGAGATGATCACAAGCCTAAGGTGCCATTTTTTGCTACAAAAAGACATCAAACAACAGCCCGAAGCCTGCAACAGGAGAACCATAGCATCCATTATCACATCCTTGGAAGAGTCACAGATTGATCCAGACCTCCCTGTACTACTGGGAATCTGCTCTTAAGACCCCTTGTGCCATCCATTCTCCAGGCTGAGCCTCTCAGGGGAATGCCCCAATGCAATCACCTCTCTTGTGTGCAAGGCCTGGGGCACTTCAGAAACATGGAGAAGACGCAATTCTTCCCCAGCACAAAATGGGCAAGCCACAATTTGTCCTGGCCCATGAATACCTCTCTGCATGCAATCCATTTTCTCCTGATCTATCTGTCACCCTAACCATTCCAGTTACTATGCAGCAGCCAGATTAGTGTGGAGCACATTTCCCTCCAGGGTCAGCAATTCATCTTTCCTTGGCAACCTCTCAGCTCCTCCAAAAACACTTTGTTCCAGCCTGCAGGGCTGGGAGTATGAAGAAATGTTACTTCAGCTCTAGCACAGCCCAGTAAATATAATTTGTGCCATTGCTGGTAAAAGGCCACGAGCTTTCCACAGTCCTTTCTACTGCCCTGACAGCGCAAGAGCTCAGGGCATGCTAATACAGGAGGAAATGCACTAATAGTATGTATTGGTTTGGCATGAATGGTAAAAACCAATTAGTGATCTGCGTTAAAACTGACAGCCAAGTTGGCCAATTGGATACAAGTGTACACCTCTGGGACACACGGCTTAAATACAGGTGGGATTTGGGAAAGCTCTCTTCCTGCTGCGGGCTTGCCATGACATACCATGGGCAGGGAAGGGGGGGGGCAGCAGCAGGGCCCAGCTTAGGCCCCGCTGCCCCCAAGGCCAGGCCGGGGCAGGGCTGGCCCTGGCTGGAGCCGAGCCAGGTCCCCAAGCCCAGCAGATGCTGGCAGAGAAAGGGGAGCCACGGCTGCTGACATCCAGCTGATCCTACGGCCTGCCCCACGCTGCCAGCCGGGGCAAGGGGGATGACCCAACCCCCCCCCTCCCCCCCAGCGATNGAAGCCACAAACAGACTGTGTCTCTTGTGGAAAAGTTACCAGAACAAAATCAGGAGGGACTTGTCTCTCTCAAAGACTGAATGAAAGACTATTTTATAAGTGGTAGTGACCTAGGGTTCTGATTTTCTGTCTCTTTACACGGTTTTGTGGAAAGGTGGACTGTTAGTAGGGGGGAGGGGAATGCTTTTAAAAAGGTTTCTTTTTTTTTTTGTTCGCCCTTTAATGTGTATTAATAAATCTAACTGTTTCTATCTTTAAGTTAAGGCTGTTTTGCCTTTTATCTAATCCTATTCCATAGTGGGAAGATAGACCACTGCACTAAATTTAACAAAACAAATTTGGCAAATGTGAAACCACTACAATTTTTGGTGTTTCTGCCTGGTCTCGAACTTTAACCCATTACATAATAACACCAGCATTTTCTGACATTTGGGTAATTGGTTTTATGGAGGACTATAAATAAACACAGTTCAGGCAGCAGTTGGCACATCCTTGCAGAAGTGGTGGCAGTCAATTGGAGAAAAAGTGGCACTGCCACCCTTCCTCTAAATGCCACCAAATTTGTGTAAACATCCCCAGAACCTCCTTTTCCATCCCTCACAACCTGAGATGTCCCTTCAAACAAGGTGTCATTTTAATACACAGATGGCTTCTGCCTTGGGAGCTACTGGTATCTGTGCTGAACTCTGCTTTGTAAAGGAGAAAGGAGCTTAGGAGAACCAAGTAACCAGTCACCATCCTTAGACATCTTTAATTTTCAAAACTATTAGGTTTTGGTGCAGTCTGAAGGTCTTACCCACCTTTTATGGTACTCCATAATAATAAAAATAGAGCATACCAGCAAAACTGACCTATAAAAATAACCCTAAACTCATTAAAAATAAGACATAATGATAAAAGTCAAGTTACTTCTGAGATAAAATTAGCAAAGAAATTGTTCTCTCAGATCCCAAAATCCTCAAAAAATGGTAAAAAATGGTAAAAAAATCCAGATAAAAAGGACAAAAATTCATACCTGAGTGTGAAAAAATGAGCTTTCCTCTGCTCCAGCAATGGTCTCAAAGCACAGAGTTAGCTCTGACCAAGGGTTGAACCATTCTGCATTAAGCACAGAAACTAAAAGGCTTCATTCAGTCTCACTGTTATTTTTTCCTTAAATTGAAGAGTAGGAAATAATCATGAGTTTGTCCGTGCTCTTCCGGAAGATTTCTTTCCAAACCCAGTGACTGAGGACTGAGATGCAGCTGGTGACAAGACAAGTATCACTACAAACTTTCTGTTACTCAGTAGCTGCTCAGCAGCTTTTTAGTAGCTGTTTTGCCTCCAGAGATGTAAGCCATTTAGTCTTCCACCACCCCAAGCAAGCACTGAGGAGGGGAGAACTTGTGCAGAGCTCTCTGCGGACTCCCAAAAGGAAGAAGGTTTTCTGAACAGCCCACAAGAGGGTTTGGAGGGGACTTTCTGGTTCCACCAGACACCACCCTCATAACACCATGTCTGTCACTGGGTCATGCTGTCAAGAGCTCTCATCCTTTACTCAACACTTTGTCTTCACTCACATCCACATCATTAAACTCTGGCTGTTAGCAGAAAACAAAAATTTTAGCCATGCCTGACCTGGGCACAGGCAGAACCATCCCCAGCCAACACTCCCAATTAATATCTGGACCTTCCCAACCTTTACCACTTGATAAGACACAATTTGCAGTTTTCCCAGTCTGGCATCAAAGTGGGATTTCCACCTTCACAGGGAATGAGCTCTTAATTAATAGCACAATATCCCAGGAGTGAGCAAGCAAGCAAAGAAAAAAACCATCCTGATTTTCATTTCTTCTGCACAAGAATCCCAATTATGCCATATATCACATTATTTGTATTGCCACAACGCAGCCTTTTATATCTGCTTGAGTTGCCTGCAATTTAATTTCAGTCCACCTTTAAAAAAAGACTTGTAGAAAATGAGATGCTTGCTTTTAGCTGATGCAGTTAAGTGAGCTAATTTCAATTCCAAAGCAAACAAGATTTATGCAAGTCAATAGACTGAGGGGTCCAGAAGCCAACTAGAATAAGGCTCTTGTTCTAATGACCCATGGGATAGTCCCAAGAATTTGCGTAAATTGAATTCTCCAGATCTCGTCTACTTTTGGGCAGTAATTTCCTTGGGTTTGGAGGACATTCACCACTGATTTCAGAAGTGCACATACAACTTTTGCTGGCTTTGCACGTGGCCCTGAAATATATTTGGGGCAGAATAAAGACAATTTCCCACTTGATGCTTGTTTGCCAGGATTAAATGCCACTGGGATCAAAAAAAGACGGTAGTTTCAGTGTCTGCAGGCACTAGTTCACCCGCCCATGGCAGGGTATGCCTGTGTTCAGGAACTCCAATATTTACAAGCAGGGCATGTGTCAGCAGCTTGTTTTGGGAAGGTCATGCAAAGTTCTACAAAAGCACAAGAAGTTGCATTTCAATTAGACCAGAGATCTGAACAGTCACTAAATTAATCTATCCTTAATTTATTACAACATCCAGCTTCTGCTTCTTTTCGTATGGCAACATAGAAAAACATCTGATTATTTCACAAAAAAAAAGTTAATGTTTTTCTATCTGATCCTGGTTTTCCTGAAGAGCTAAATGTAGAGGTATCTTCAGTGTAACATTTTCAGCAGAGCTCAGGAAAGTTCATAGTCCCTCCCTGCACACGTTTATGTTGGTACCTGTATAAAATCTGCAGCAGCCACAAATACAGTTTGTCAGTCTCTGGGTTACACTGCTTCTCCAGACACCTGCCAAGTACAAAAATAGTGGAGGACTAGGGGTCATGGATGCTCATATTTCAATATCCCAATTCTCACACTTGCTTACACAGCCTCAGGATTTCTGTTTGCAGGGACACAACTGATGGAAGCTCTCCAACTGTTTCCATCACATCTGAGTTATTGAGAAAAACATTTTCGATTACAGAGTGAATAGAAATCCCATAGCAACAAAACCAATCTTTATCATGATCTCAGAGAACATTGTAAACACTCCTCCACCTAGGGGCAGATACAGTCAGGTTAGCTCATTGCACTTACACAAACAATTCTCTCCATAAGCAGGACAAGAAGATGGGGTAAAATTAGAGTAACTCGCTTCAGTTTGCATAACACCTGGACACAGCTGGGAGGTGTCTGTTGGCAGTGGAAATACCCAAAGAGCTGCAAAAATGGGTGCTGATCCTGCAAGAGAGCATCTGTTGAGGACATCCAGGATTCTGAGGGGATGATTGATGCAGTTCCCTCAGTCTCCATGACTGACCAGGGAACATTGACCAGCCCCCACTAGTGTCCTTTTGCCCAGGTGACCAAAGCAAGCTCCAGGCAGGCTGGATCAGACCTTCCTCCAGCAAGCACCTGGAAGTAGATGGACGATTATCTGCAGGGATAATGAACAGGGCTGTGGCAGATACTTGGCGCTTGCCTTCCTTTTGCTGAGGGTGAGAAACTGGCCTGTCTTCCATTCCTGTGCATCTCCTGCAAGATGCTGACCCCCTGTGGAAAGATTTTATGTTACATGTACGAGGCTACAAGAGTTGGGAAAGGAAGGCTTGACTTAGTCCCAGGGATCTGGGGGAACCAGACACCACTTTTCCATGCTGGAAATTCATCCAGTACTGTTGCTTGCCCTTCTCCTCCCTGCTAACCATACCATGTGCAGCAACAGTGCCTTTTTCACTCCTCCTGGGAGGCACAAGTGTGATGGTCAGACATCTGTATCTCAGGAGGACTTGTGAAACTGTATCTTCCACAAGATAATACAAATGCCTCAGTAAAATGCAGATACTAACGATTAAGCCCAAGGAAGAGCAGCCCAGAGGGACATCTGGTCACAACTGCCATTTCAGTGCTGGTTTCAGATGCCATCACACAGCATCTTCCCCAGTGGCAGGGATTCCCTCAACATTCTCTATAAAAATAAAAAAGTAAAACTAAATATATAAACCTTGCTTGCCTGTGTCAGTATTTCAGACCAAGTCCAGTGGAATGTGACCAAAACATGTCAGTCTGGGGCCACTGTTTAATTTCACGCTCACTGCTCGCTCTGACTATTTCCCGATCAAACTGGCTCTGTTGATAGATGGAGGATGCTCAGTGTGGAGCACCTGAAAACCTGTCAGGCATTTTTCCTCCCACCTCGCCCCCCATTATCAGCTGAGCAGCTCTGCAGTTAGCACTGAGCTGACACTCTTTGTGACTAAGTGAAAAACTTGGTTTACAGCAGGTCTCTTCCCTGGTGAATCTGACCCTTCTAGACCCCTTGTCCTCTAATATCTGAATTGATTGCTTTCCTAGCACAAGCATCTGCAAGAAGCATTTCCTACATCTAAAAAGTAGTTTACACAGCAAGTAAGTTTCTTGTCAGTTCTCTAATTTCCTATCAAAATGGGATCCCAGATAGTTTTATTCTTGTAAGCAGCTGGGCAGAAAGCATGTCAGAACTGTAGAAACATCATGTTTTATTATTCTCTCAACATCTCACAGAAGAAATCATTTCCACTGAACCATCTGGAGCATGCAGCAGACACTGAAAATGTCAGATTAAATAGGAAAAACATTTCCATCTATGTTATCTGACTAACATAGAAAGTAGTGAAAAGACCCACTGTTCAGCGAGGAAAAGCAGGTAATTAAAATTCTGTAGTCATCTTAGCCAGCCCCATGAGTTTTATCAAGAGAAGGTCAGTGTAATTAGCCAACCTGCCCAGCTAAGCCATGCTCAGAGACCCAAAGCTAATTTCATTTTATAGGCTAGGCTACGGCTTGTCTTGAGAGAAGCCTGTTCCTGAAAAGTTCCCACATATCCCTTCTGGAACCAGCTCTGTGACTCCCAAGCTCACCAAACTGTGATTCTGCACAGATAGAGCTTGGTACAGCCAATGTAATCCCGGTGAGCTACAAGGTGGTATCTGAACAGGACCCCTCCCCCTGGCTCTGGATGTGCTCAGAACAGCATTGGCTGCATTTGCAAACCAAAGTCACCCTTAAAGCCCACCCAATCTTTTCTCCAGCCTCCTCCTGCTTTTAGCCAGTTCTGGCACTTGGAGAAGGTAATTGTCCTCCAGGATGTCAAGGCTTCCTCCTTGGCCCCACAAGAAGGGAAGAAAAACCCACTACTCACCTGTACAGATGGAGAGACCACCTAGAACAAGGGACAGGGGCATGATTGGTGTAAGCATCACTATTTCACTGAAACAACTCTTCTCTTGCTAGTTTTTATACTCAAGATATAAAATCCATTCTTTGACCTGGCCTGAGTCCCAATTTCTTCTGCAGCTGGATGCTGAAAAGTGGTGGAGATGGCAGGGCACAAGGTATGAAGTTTCTCAGCTCATGGGGAAGAGGACAGTGCCTCCCAGCAAAGCATGGTACAGTGAGGGCATCGTGAACCACTGGGAGCTCTTCTCCAGCAGGAAACAGGGAGAGGTTTTCCCCATCATCAGCCCTATGCTCACACACACCCACATCTGCCTCGAGAAGGCTTGAAAAGAGTGTCCAGCACATACCATAGCTTACCACAGGGACAAGCAGCTGAGCTTCTCCTTTACTTCCCTGCTGGAAAATCCTACTAGTAGGAGCCCACCAGCTCATGGAGGTTGGGCAATGCCCTGTGAGTGAGCGATGACACAGAAGAGTGAGTAAGCGATGACACAGAAGAGTGGGTTTAGCCTATGTCACCTCAAGCCCTGGGTCCTGCCTCAGGGTCTGCTGTCCCAGCGAGCCATGACCTGTGCCAGAGGGTCAGCAGGGAGACACTCAGAAGGGATTTGCACTGTGCAGCCTGCAGGTTTGCTGCTCTTCTCAGTCAAGAAGAGTCCTCCTCCTCATCCTTCCTTGCCCAACTGGGATGATGCTGCCCAGAGAGGACAAACAGGCACCTGCCCTCCCACCTTCTCACCTGCAGGCCACCACCAAAGCTGAGTGACAAGAGTCACAGAAAGGTTCAGCAACACCAGCACTGATCCAACTTAAGACACCTTCCTACTCAACCCAGCAGAAATGATCTCCAGGTGACCATTGCATCCCACGAAGAAAGGGACATGAAGTCTTTCATCTCCTGTGTCAAGAGATAAAGCACCAAAGATACAAAACTGGATATGCGTTTGATTGCTAAATTTGACCTACTCAGGGATCCACGCTAGGGATTCTAAGGCATTGCATGTTAACAATGAATACAAACAACAAAGCATCTTTAAACACTTACTGGGAGGTCTCCATGCTTTAGGCTAAGGAATACACCCTGAGTGCATTCACATCAGCAACCACACTGGGTGGCCCAGACTCAGGGCTGCAGGGCGACGCAAATCCTCACATGGTCATTTCCTTCCATAATTGCAGGAAATTGCCATTTCAGCTGTGTGCACAGGGAAGTGTCCATACCGGGCAGGAGTGCTGATACAACTTCAAGAATTTCAGAAAAACCCCGTAGGGCCATGACCCAGGGAGCAGCATGAGCAGTGAACAATGACCCAGGAGCTGGGAGCCACAAGTCCACGTGAGCACAGGCCTGGAAATGCAGGCATTGATAAGGAAAGCTACACCTCTCACATGGCTGGCCCTAAATCTGTCCCTGAGAATCAGAGCCAGGAAAAAGCCTTGGGTTCATGAGCTGTAGCAGCAGCCAAGCTCTGAACCTAGAAGTTTCAGGAAGAATGTCCCCAGAATTGAGGTATCAGATCCAAGCAGAGAAAAGCAAGAGACTACATGAAACAAGCACTTCCCTGGTCACCTGTTCACATTCAACACCACCATTTGAAAAAGTCAGGCAGAGAATGCAGCTAAAAATGAAGGCTCAGTGTTCAACTGGCCCAGTCCCTGCCAGCCAGCCAAGCAAAAAGACCCGAGAAGCAAAATGCTCTTGGCAGGGAACTTCCACTAATACTCTTAGCCTGTTAAAAATGCAAAGTAACACAGACCACAGCAGAAAGTATTTAAATTAGGTCAGGCTTTTTTTGGCATTTCTCCAGGTGAGATAATCACCAGGGCTGACACTCAGCAGCTTGTGAGCATGGGGTAATCTGTGCCATTCATTCATGCCCTTAGTCACTGGAATTTCAATAGGAAAATGCAATACCTCTGGATTCAGGAGTTCCTAACACTCAAACTTGTCACCTTCTCTGGCACAGCCACTCTTTTTCCCCCATGCTGTTCTGAGCTGCTGGTTAATAAATACAACAGTACTGGAAATGCCTCATTATATATATCTGCACCTTCATTTCTTTCCTAGACTCTTTTTGAAGGAGACCTGTGCAATTACCCATCCTCAAACCAAGAGGATAGAAGATTAACAGAGGCAAATTCACATAAGGAATGAGGGAAGCCCTTCACCACTGCCCTGTGCTAGTGCAGAGCGAAGCCAGGGAATAAGCATGCATGAACTGAGGAGTTAGAGAAGGACAACTGAGGACACCTGAGCAGCCTGACCCAGAATTTCCAGGGTCAGCAAATGGAAACATGCAGAGTCACTGACCTGGCTGGTAAGAAAAAACAAGCCACCTTCATGCAGCGCACTGAGAACGGGGTGACAAGGAGGGAAAATGGGGATTTATTCCTATTAGATCTGAGCACAACCCAGATGCAGATCTTTGATGTCAGGCAACCAGCTCATCCTCCCAACATCAATCAAGGTGTTGCCTATTGTTCACTGCAAGCTTGGCAAACCCTGGCAATGACAGGAAGTGGCATTTCCCTTGGGAAACAGAACAACCCACAGAAGGTGCACTCCTAAGGAGCTGGACTCACTGTATCCATGGGTGAGATTTACACCAAAAGGAAAAAGTTTACTTCATAAATAAAATACAGAAAAGCAAAAACACAGGATAGAGCATCTACTTTATCGGGACTGTGAAAAAACAAGAAGCACCCCTGTTGTTCACCTCAGCACTTTCACCCACTCCCAAGACTCTCTCTCTTGACCTAGCACCTTCCCCTATTACCTGAAAATGTCATTTTTTCAAGGGGAGCCCCCTCCTTCCTTGCAGCCTTAGAACAGAACAGTACAGCAGCCAGGATCCAAGGCCACTACAGTCACAGGACCAGCTTCAGCTAATCTTCCCAAGATCAAGAGTTCTCCAAAGCAGAGTTCCTTCTGTGAAAACACCTAAGGCTTCCATCTTTTACTCAAAGCCAGAGGCCAGGCTAAGGGACAAACAGGCATGGTTTGTCTCCTCTGTGATCAGAACCCAGTATTCCTTCTCATCCCATTCTTTGGGCAGTATAGCATAGGTGACAACTAAAAGCAAACCCTCCCTCCAGGACTGCATTCAATCTAAGAAAACCACACATCACAGCAATTATTAATTAAGTTTTTATGTTTACAGTAGTCACTTAACATGGATACCACGGGGTTTTAGTAAGAACTCTGATGCTGGAGTGAATTCATTGGGAAAGCTGTAGGAGACCAAAACAGCTGCTCTCAAATAGTAATTCCAAAGAAGAAAAAGTTGAGATCATACTGTGCTTTAAAAGTGAAGTTACATGGTTTAATTTGCATAGCATAAGCATATGTCAGTAGCCAAGTTACAGGTGTTGATAAAGCCCATCTCAATTTGTGTTATTGCCTTTTTCTTTTAAATCTGAGCAACTGGTTGCTTGTCTGCTGGAATCTAGGTAGGCTTACTGGCACTTGCTCTCCAGCAGCTCCACTTGGTTTCGCCAAGGAACAGTCAACACTACGAAGTTACAAATGGTGTGCTAAGGAGAGAGAGAAAGAAGTAGTTAGGACAATAAGAGCATGAAACAGTGTCATTTAACACTGTTCTACACTCCTGTGGCGCTCTAGATTTGCCCCCTCCGGACAAATATTCTGGAGCAGCACTCTCATGCTCAAAGCAAGTCACATCTCTTAAATAAACCCTAAGAAATAAAGCTGAGCAGTCAGCACTGCTCAGGATCAGGTTATCTCCTTTGTCCACTCAGAGAGGAAAGCTTTCAGCATGGATAATACTCAAACATAAGCCCATAGGCACAGCTAAGCCACATGGACCTGTATCAAATCATTGCAGTTACACACCAGTTTTGTGTTTCTCTTATGTGCTGCTACACCTCTCACACATGCAGGAATAAAGGACACATACATCCTGTTGCTGCCATCAACAGAAGGAATGAAGCACTACAGAAAAACTCAGGCCAGATGAAGGCAGACATGTTTGGTGCTCCCACCCAAAAAGCTCAATTACTCATTACAAAATGCCTGTAAAACTGCTTGGTGGGCACAGAGAGATGGAGTGATCTGCTTCTTTTGGGCAGTGCTTTGCCCAAAGCTCTATTCACAGCAATACAAGTTCCACAGGAAAGCATGCCAAGCATGTTTACATCACCATAGGAAAGAAGAGATGAGAATTTTATGGGGACTGAGGACCCTGGACTGAGAGCCAGGAGGCTTGTAGGCTTGGCAGAGTTTCCTCTACATACTCTTCTAATCTAGACCATGACTACTTAAGAGGACTGAGACACGTGCACTGCTCCAGCCTCAGCCCCACTTACAAAACAGCCAAAAGGCCCTGCCTTCTCTGACACCAACTGGCAAGACAAGTTCTGCAAGGGCAAAATTTGCTTTGCCTTGTTAAATATAAAGGCATAAGGTCTCTGATGTCGGTTGAGGCAGACAGGGGTCACAGACGACAGCCATCTGTACAAAGCCAGCCAGTGGGATGGGGCTTGAAACAAGGAGGGCTGGGGGTGAGCAGGCTGTGCCCTGGAGCCTACCTTGGCCATCTGGGGCTCCTCATGGAAAGCACAGTGCTGGATATCAGTTGCTGGCTTTGTGCAGGTTGTCCGGGCAATCTCTACTTCCATTATGTACTTGACTCCAGCCACGATCTGCAACGAAACAAGTCGGCAAAGGCAACTTTACTCACAGCACCCGTAGAAGGGCTCCCTGCCTAGAGAAGCCTGACAGAGAGGCAGGCAGTATTCCTGTTACATGATGGAAAACAGACACCGAAAGTACAGAGAGAACTGCATGTGGCAGCCTCCATGAAAGAGGCACTTGGCACCCCCTTAGAAACAGGAAACAAAATCCAAGTAAACATGTCCCACAAAGCAGTTTCCTTAGCAATAAACAGAGACGTGTTAACTCATGAGCAACACAGGGAAGCCACTGGTTCCTTCCATAGCCTGCAGCACTTAAGGTTACTCAGACTGCGAGAAGCCAAGACATAGAAAAAGGCTTTTATTCACCCTCGGTGGGGGAAAAAATGACAGCCTGCAGGTCTGCCCTTCCTCCAAAGGAATCCGGCCGGCCTCATTCCCAGCCCCCCTAACAGAGAGTGCTGCCCCGGTAGCTCACCTGCCTCTTGGCGCTGATGATCCGCACCACCCGGCTGGAGTACATGTCGTTGCTGGCCCTGTTGTACGCCGTCATGGCGAACTGCAGAGCCCGCTCCAGCCCCTCATCATTCTCGGGGTCGTCGATGGTCTGCGGGGCACCCACCAGCCGCGGGCGGAGCTCGCCGCCTCGCACGGCGCCAGCAAAGAAGAGCAGGGCCGCCGCCAGCAGCACCACCACATACGCTCTCTCGGCCGCCATGGCTGCGCTCTGCCAGCAGCCCCTCACGGCTGCCNCGCCCCAGCCGAGGCCCTCCGGCGGCTGCGGCGTCGGCCCGCGACTTCCGCAGGGTCAGCGAGAGGGGGGCAAAGTGGTGGAGAAAGGGGAGGATGGATTCCCGCACGGGCAGAGGAAGTTAGACGCTCTGTCCAGACTCTGCCTCCTCCTGGGCTATTCTTGTGCTTATTTCCCTGACGAGAAAATAAAAGCCACAGAGCACTTTAAGCTACCGGTGTTGTTCCCAGCACAAAACACCTTGAGTAATTTCCTACCTCTGCCTCCGCAGCACTGCTGTTGCCTCACCTACGCTTCGAGGGGCCGAGGCGGCTTCGCGGACGGATGGCTTCACTTCCCATAAACACCAATATTGTCTCCCTCGCCCCATCAGGAAACCTAAGTTTGGAAAGACAGAACTTAATATAGCACGAGGGAGCCAGCTCCGGTGAGATGTGAGGCCTCATGGAGTTGTTAGAGGCTGAAAGAGGAGGAGGTTTTGCATCTGAATATCCACAGCCTGGGACCTCAAAGATCATTTCATTCCAACTCCCCTGCCATGGACAGAGATACCTTCCACTAGACCAGGCTGGTCAAAGCCCCAGAATGAACACCACTATATCACCTGCAGACACCCAAACAGAAACAAGCAGCGTTTGTTGACTATTGCCAGTCCAAACCCCACAAAATCAGGACTTGAAACAAAGCAATTATGAAGAGAAAAAAAGGCTTGGCAAAAAAAAAAAAAATGTTCTACAGCTGATGAATAAAGGGCACCTGATTCATGAAATAAAGCTGCATGTTGTCCTTTTGTTTTGAAGAGTGCAACTATCTTGCTCTATCTGAGGTGCTTTTTTAAAAATGTAAACCAGAAATTCATGAATAACCAGATAAACAAGGAAGCTGGTAATTAAAGAACTTACCAAGCAGCAAAGACTTATGATAACATTGCAAAAATTTGTAATGCTATATGCCATCAGTATGACTAGAAAAATTGTTGTTTAGCATCTTCTTTTGTGGTTGATATTGAGCAATATCCAACATATTTTCACCTGCCTTTTTGTCTATGTTTCAATTTCACTCAGGACTGGAGAGCTTTTTATGATGCCGGACTTACTAATTTCTCCAGATAACTGCTACATCCCTTGCCCTTTCTCTTAATGTTCCTCATCTCTCTTTCACCATTCAAAACTGTAGTTGTCAAATACGAAGGTTTCACTTTTACAACTAGCCATTACAATACATGCTGAAAATCCTTCAAATAAATGTTCTGTAGCCTCCAGCCAAAACTTCTTGGCACTTGTATGGGCACAGAGATCCTGTGAAGTACAGTCAGCTAGGCCACTGTTCAGCTGGAGAGTTATATGGACAGCTCTGTGTCTGTGGGACTGAAAGATAAAATGCCCCATTGAATTCATTGGCAAGATTTGTAGGATCAAGCCCATAAAGACATGGACAACAGAAACGGCAGATGGAAGTTGGATGGCCCACATCGATGGGTAGTGCTGATGTGGGCCATGTCCCCAGGGCAGTTTTCGTGGCACAAAAATTAACTCAGGGGCTTATGTTCTTAACAGAAAGAGTATCTTTAAATATGGAGATTTCTCCACTTCACAATTCCTAACACATGCACAGGGGAATTCTCTGAACACACTTCCAGAGTTTGGTTGAACTTCCCAGAAAAATCTCCAAATCTCCATTGTGGCAGCCCCTTGCACATTATCTGAGTACCTCCCCTCCAGGCCTGCTATCTGCATTTGTCTAAAGATAACAGCCTTTGGCTGATTCCTGCAGGGCTGGAAAGCACAGCCTGCAGAGCTCTAATCTCTGCACAGCTCTTATACGGAAACAGAAATGGGGCCTGCAGGAGGAACAACAGCTTTTGATGAGATAGCAAACCTCAGATCCTGCAAAATAATCACACTCCCTGCAGGTAGGAGATTACCTTTGAAATATCTCAAACCCAATACACTCTAAATGTCTTTTTAATCTACTTTTTGACGCCTTTTTAAAATACATTAATCATAAATCAAGGTTGGATTTCCCAGTTTTCCTCTGTCAAATTGGCAGCCACATCATAAGGTAGTATAATGTATAGCAAAGTTTGCATATGCTGACATGAGTCCCAGGGGCTCACAAAAAAAAAGGCCTCGTGAAAAAGACAGTCAACAGTTTATGAGATGGGTCTGGAAGCAATTCAATACCAAAGGCAAAACTATTTCACTGCAGTAGAAGAGTGTCCTCTGCTTATGGAAACGAACCCATTCTATATCAGCTTTTTCAGTGATGGCAAGAGAAATAGAGTCTCTGCCTGCCTTTGAGATTTGTGGTCACCACTTCCTGCTCTGGCATGCAGAGGCATTCTTTTTCAGGAAAGGAACGGAGGGAATGCCATGATTTGTCCACACAAAGCAAACCACATCTCTGTCTTGTCGCTCAGTTTCAAAAGGGTGGCCTCTGAAATCCAGACAGCTGATTTGAAAGTGCCCAACGTAACAGGACACAGCCATATCTTTTCTGCATGTACACACCCCCTCATATTGGCAAGCTCTTACCACAAGCCAAAAGCAAATAGTGGCTTTTCTGGATAGGCTGCAAGGCTGGAAAATAGGCTGCAATGCTGGAAAACAGTATATGCCAGGAGAGGCTTCAAGGTCACCAAGGGGCTGCTCTGAACATATTTCAGTGCTGGCAGTACAACTGGATTAGTAAAGACCACACCCCCCCCACACCCCATTAAGTTCAAAGACTGCCTAAATAAGCTTAGCACTTAGCGCTGAGTGCGCCTTTCAGGCAACTCAGTGGGAACAGAGCTATGGGAAACACAGGCTCACAGCGTGGGTGTTGAGCTCTCTTGAGAGCACAGCCTTAGATTTCTTGGGAACAGAAAAAAAAAAGTGCAGGTAGCACTGAGTTCAGTCACTGGTGGTCATTTTTAGGAATTAAGTGCCAAACATCTTTCAGCACTGATCGCAAGTAAGTCAATGATTATCACCCTGCAGACAGTGATTCGGGACCTACACAGCCCTCTGCTAAGCTGCAGGCTGCTCACATCATTTGTGGGATGACAGCAGCACCTGCTTTGAATCCCTTTCCCTTATACCATTGAAGAAGATAATCTGCCTGTAAGAAATGGGTATTCACTTGTAGACATCTGCTTAGAAATTACTGCTGTTAATCTGCCCTTATGCCCATGAAGGGAAGCATTATTGTTTACACACAAGCAGTAAACAAAGTAATTGGCAGCAAGAAAAGCTGCATTTTAAATAACTGCATACAATCAGTTATGGTCAGATTGTGTAACTGAAACAGTGAAGTCACAGTACTGGAAGTGGGTGCTGGTTTAAGTGAAGTACGGGTGCACTCAGGATTTTAGCAAAAAAATCTCTCTGCAGCAGCATCCTTTTTTTACTCTGAGAAATATAAATACCAGCATAGCAATACCATATAATCAAAATTAGCACCAGAGATTTTCTGCCTTTGATGGCTACATTAGCTTGTATTTACTAAGAATAATTCAGCCATTCTCTTTTCCCTTGTATTCTTCATCTTATGTACCTGTTTGCCTCAGCCTGCTGGAGAAATAGCTTTGCTATGTAAGATTCGTGCTCATTAGTTCTTATTACATGGGTTTTTTTCTTCCCCAGGAATTGTTTGGTTCAGAGCTGACAAGAAAATTAGTTCTGTCCTTAGTCTCCCATTCAATCCAAAGCACAGGCTGCATGTTTAAGCTTAGCTCCTGAGGAATACCAGTGACTTTACATGACTAAGAAGAAGCCTTAAATGAAGTGTATGTTTGTGTGCTGTGCTGAAAGTGGCCCTCCAGCAGCCTGCTGGGATACAAAAAGTAGAGCTCTGAGGCTTTGCAGATCCCTGGAAGCCCAGTGGGGAAAGCAGTTCCTCTGCAGTAGCACCATGTCCATGCAGAGTTCCCCCAAGCTCCCCAGGAGTTGGTTCAGTCACACCACTCTTGTTCTCTCCATAAATCAAATAATTTCTCTCCTCCTTCAGCAACAGCTTGTAGTGTAACTTCACTACTTCGAAGTCCAAAGGCTTTAAGGCATAGCACAAATTTGAGTGTTCACTCAGCATGGTATCACATTTTTACTACACATATTTATGATGAAGGCGCTTTTTCAAGAGCAAGGCTACAAATCCCTAATCCTTGCAAGAACACACAATTAGAAGTTCATCCAGGACCTCAAGGTTTGTTCGCTCAAGTCATCTCCTCTGCTATGACCCCAGCAGAGCCAAGCCAGTTGCCAGACTGCTTTGGATTGCATAAGACTCCACAGACAGACAACTGCTTTGTTTTTTTTCATTCTGGGTGTGGGGAGATGTGTTTCCTTTTTTATTTGGTTGTGTTGTTTTTAAGAGACGATTGTTGTGCTCTTGAGTAAAAGATTTCTCATTGGAAGACAAATCAATGGTGTATAGCCTGGATATTTTCACAATCCCCATAGTTTTGAAGTGGTTACAGTTCCTGTCTGCCCAGCATTTCAGAGCAGAAAACTCTGCCTGGTTAAAGCATTATTGTAGGGAATGGGGAAGCCAGACTTGCATCTGTGAAATACTGGAGTGCAGAGAACAGTCTGTTCTGAAGGGGCTGACCTGCCAGCAGGATTCCCTGGTGCTTCTCATTAGGAAGGACAAACTCTTTTCTACATTGTGCTTGTTAGATTTGAAGCATAGGAAGGGGCAGGACACCTATTGTGTTTAACAATTGCAAGAGAGGAATCATCAAGGTAGCTTGCAAATAAAACAAGGTGCTCATACCAGACAAATTGGGATACTTGGCCACTAAGATTTTTCCTTCTAGAAGGAAGTGAAATTGTGAATAACCTCAAAATTCACCCCACCGGTTGCTCACTCACTGCTCTACACATGCACATTCAGCAAAAAGACTAGCCCACTCCAAAACATGAAGGAGCCTTTCAGAAGAGTATGTATTGTCACACATAAATAATATTACAGGATCAGTGATCATTATTTAATTAACATACAGTTCATCTACAAGCCATACTGCAGCCCACATTTATAGTTAACCATCCTTCAGGTTTCAGCAAGCTCAAGTGCACAAGTAAAGACTCACCTTCAGAGCAGTATTTTTACTGAAAGCAGTGGTTATTTGTGAGTGAGACAACTGCTTCGTATCCAGTAGCTGCTCTCAATTCGCTCCAGTTCAAAAGTTTCAGTCATCCAAGCAAGGAGACAAAACCACAGCAGATCACTGCACCTAACACAGTGAATGATACAGAGCTGTAAAGTGTCACCAGCGCAAGCCTTAAAAAGGAATCTCAAAGAGGGTGGAGGGAATAGCAAAGAATGGGTTCACCACCTCAGAGGGCAACACTTACCAATGGAGCTGTTCAGACTTGCACAACATCCTCCCAGCAATCTTATGTAAGACATGTCTGTAGAAAACAGACCTAATTCACTAGATTAATTTGAACAGGAATAATTTAAATGGGTAAACATGAGGAGAAAAAGGTAAAATTGTGAAAATTGAAGAAATAAAACTCTCAGATTCCCAGCTGGCTAGTATTTAGGTTTTGATGAACATGACAACAGGGCAAGGACAAGGAAGCTTTTGTTTCACTGTAGTTTATTGGGCATTTGTGTCCAGCTCCTTTAGGAATAGCTGCATGGATCAGGTGTTTCATTGTTAAGGGTGATGCCTTGGAAGGCTGACCTGAAACAGAGACTGGACAGAGTTAGAGAATAAAATAGGGATTTATTGAAAGGCCTCCAGGAGCCACCTTGGGCAAGAAAGGAGCCTGACCAAGGCTGCACCCAGGGTGGACTAAGAATGATCACAAAAATGGCCGACCAGTCACAAGATGTTACATTTTTGTAAGTTTGGGTCCATTGGCATATTGGGGTATAATTGTCCAATTACAGCTTCAGGTTGTGAGGCCCCATCCTTCTTGTTCCTCCCTTCAGTCCACTGTTGTTTATGCTTTTGGGCCTGAAAGTTGTCCTTGGTCTCTAGCAGGAAAGGATTTGTTTTGTCTACCTAATCTGTGAAAAGATCTTACTGGCACTTAATATGAGGCTCAGAACTACATCCCCAGGCAGCACAGAATCTGAAAATATGAAAGTTAAAACTTAAGGTATCAAGAGCTCAGCCACAGTGCTGTGGTGTTGGTGGACCACAGTTCAGAATCCCAGGATGGGTCAGCTTGGAAGGAACCAGTGGATCATCCAGTCAAATGTCCCTGCTCAAGCAGGTTCATCCAGAGCACATGGCACAGGAGTGTGTCCAGACTGTTCTTGAGTATCTCCAGTGAGGGAGACTCTAAAAACTTTAGCACCTGCTCTCCCTTTGGCAATTCCCCAATCCAATGTGTGCACAGGGGAATTCTCTGAACACACTTCCAGAGTTTGGTTGAACTTCCCAGAAAAATCTCCAAATCTCCATTGTGGCAGCCCCTTGCACATTATCTGAGTACCTCCCCTCCAGGCCTGCTATCTGCATTTGTCTAAAGATAACAGCCTTTGGCTGATTCCTGCAGGGCTGGAAAGCACAGCCTGCAGAGCTCTAATCTCTGCACAGCTCTCATACGGAAACAGAAATGGGGCCTGCAGGAGGAACAACAGCTTTTGATGAGATAGCAAACCTCAGATCCTGCAAAATAATCACGCTCCCTGCAGGTAGGAGATTACCTTTGAAATATCTCAAACCCAATACACTCTAAATGTCTTTTTAAACTACTTTTTGACGCCTTTTTAAAATACATTAATCATAAATCAAGGTTAGATTTCCCAGTTTTTCTCTGTCAAATTGGCAGCCACATCATAAGGTAGTATAATGTATAGCAAAGTTTGCATATGCTCGCATGAGTCCCAGGGGCTCAAACCTGAAAAAAGCCCTGCAACTTATTATGAGATGTCTGAGGGGAAACGAAATCCCGAAGTCTGTGATGATACCTCACTGCACCAGCCCAGCAGCAACACATCATATGCAGAGATACTTATTATGCAAAATAGGTTTCTTATTAGACTAAGAGTAAACTAATAAAATCATTCACATACAAACACACAGAGACACCTATCAAATAAACAAAATCCTCCCTGAGTGAGAGCAGGAAGGGGAATAAAAATTATGTATGCTCCTGTATCTTTGAGAGATTTTTAAAAGCCCAAATGCCACGCCGATGTTTGAGCATTACTTTCTGATTAGGCAGGCAGTCTCATTTGGATAATGCACTGACAGTATGCATTCAGCCCTTCCTCTTTTCTAATGCTGGGGACCTCCAAAATCAGAGAGGACAGAATTAAGTTAGGCAGCTGGATATGGAATTAGGTAACCACACTGGCACTCAGTATTTTCTTTCCAGTTACTCTGAATCATTTGGTGTCAGGCTGAAGTATTCCATGGGGCACTTGGATGCTAGCTGTTCAGCTTCAGGACTCCAGCTGATCAGTTTTTTTAAGTTGTAGGAAATCACTCAACAACAAAAAGGCCTGATTACCATGGCTGCACTTCACTAGGAAAATAGAGAGCAGCTGAGCATGCCTTGAGGTAGTCATTACAAGGACATCACAGCCACTTCAGCATTAACCAGTATTATCCACCTACAAGTCCTGCTGTGCTGAGCAAAGCAAAAGCCTCACTATGCCTTGTTGGTACAAAGGAAGAGGCCTGGAAGGTTTACAGCCCAGCACTTCAGTTCTGGGCTGGAAAACACACAGGCAGCCCATAATGCCATCCTCCCAAGTGGGGTAATGCTTTCTTGATGCAAACAGCAGAAGCAGGAGTAACAACAGCTTTTGTTGTTACTAGGCTTAACTTTCAACAGTGAGGACATATCTCCTGAACCCTTTGTTGGCTTTCCAGGAAAAAATTGAATTCATCCCCAAAATACTCATCTAAACTACTCACAAATAAGTCTTTTTCCTTCAAATTCCAGGATAAAACTTTGCTTGGATGAAAAACTAACGCAGTGGACAAGAAGGCAGCACTCTAAATCCATATCTTTCTGCTGCTTGCCGCTCTGCCTGGATCTTGCTGTTCCTGCTATACAATGAGTTGAAACTCAGAGTGGTTAAAAGAGCTGCTTCCTCCTCTTAGGCTGGTGCTTTTGGAAACACTGACAAGAATTTCAGTGTTTCCACGCCACAACCCCAGAAATCGTTTGGAGTTCACAGGACTGAAGACACCTCATGTTGGGTGAGGACTGTCCTGTATGATCTTTCTACATTGTTCTTGAAGGTCTGATCCTTCCTGGAGAAGTAAACTGAATTTGGGGAGCTGTCAATATGGCTGTTAATTGAACTTCTAGTACAACTGATGGCTTGTAAAACCAGTACAAGCAAGGTCATTATCCAGGGACACACAAAATAGCTGAATATGTTGAATCAGATTTGACTTGAGGCCCAGAATCAGGAGAAAAAGATTGAAAACATGCCATAATACCTCTCATTTTATCACATTAGCATTTATTTCTTCCCACAGTATATTTTCTTTCAGAGACAGGGGGAGGGTCCCTCCAGGAGGTCATTGTTAATAAACTGAAAGGTGTATTTCATGTACTCCTGACCAATTGATATCAGGGACTCTATCCATGCATGCAATAATCCAGCCTCACATGTAATTAACAATGTCTACTTTAATAATAGTCAGGAATGCAGGCTCTCTTCCCCCCACCTCAAAGGATTTTGGCTGTAAAAGGGTTCAATATTTCAAGGTCGCCTCTAAAGTATGAATGTAATTCACTCCTTTGTTGACATAACCTTGCACACGGTTAAGAGGCGTTTTAATTCAGGTGAACACCAGCCGACCCTCTCCTCAGCCAGATGAAGGCAGCTGCTAGGGCCCCAGTTTCCAGAATCACAAGAGAAACTAAAACAGTCCTACCTCTGCTATTATGAATGCTGGCCTGCAGGCTGCTTTAGAAGAGAAAAAGAAGGTTGTGGACCCCTTATGATCATAGAGATCATTGCAGAAAAAATGTAGAAAACATCTATATAGAAAACATCACCTGCCCAAAACTCAGGGACTCCAACACCTGCTTCTACAATTCCTGAAGAGACAACTTAGAAACTCCATCTGCTTCATCATGAGCAACTCTGGGGCCCTTCTACGGGGGTTTCTGTAGCCAAGTGAACATCAGCCAAGGGCGGGTAGAATGATGTGGGTGGTCACTGAATCAGTCTCCTTAAGACACAATGCCTGTGTAACTGGACATTCCCAAGCAGAAGATTTCCGAAAGAAAGAAAGAGCACAAGGATTCTTACTGTTATAGAAGCAGTACTAGGGGAAGCACAGCCTTTTGCATGAAGCAGAAGCTGAGGTTTGCTGGGAATCCACAGAATAGAGGAGGCTGAGAGACAAACCAAAAAATCATGAAAGACCTCTACAGTGCCCCTATTTTGCTCCCTTTTCTGATTCCAGACTGGGGATCTGGCAGGGTCCAGAGATGCCTCCAGCTCTCACCCCTTGCTGTTCTCCCATCTCTACCTAGGCCCAATCAGCTCAGTCACCATGAGTGACTCAGGGCTGGGGTAAATTGAAGCCTGTGGCAGAAGGGAAATCCCACTTAAGACAGAGGCCTCTGCAGAACTCTCTGACCCTGACCCCACATGAAAGCCATTTCTCCAAAACCCTCTCACCTATGCTCAAGAGAACCAGCCCAACCAGTCCCCTCAACAAGCCACCCTCTGTTGTGAAGCCCACACTCTTGGATTTAAATGGCAAAAGTGTCTTGCACTGTAGGAGTCATGCAGTCACCAAACAGCTGAGATTAGAGATTCTGGAGAAAAAAAAAAAAAAAAAAAAAAAAAAAAAAAACCACAAACAAGTAGAAGCAAACCAACAGTTGTTCTCAACTCAGTTCCAGGCCAAAAAGAAAGAAATTAATTTACATAGAGTTCTCAAGCAGTCATTAGCAGGGCCAAGACCTGGGACCCAAAGGCTCAATCCCAGCCTCATGCATTTTTAACTCTTGGTCTTGGTAAACAAGTAATACTTGTTTCTGTAGCTGCTGCTTTTGGAAGCAGTTCTCATCCATCTCTCCCCATGTGTCTGTTCTAATTAATACCAATTTTAAAAGGACCTTGCTGCTTTTCCATTGCCATCCTTGCTGCCAGCCATACACCATTAAACAGAAAAAATAAGAGGATTAGCTGTAATTATGGTTTGGCCTTTTTTGTATAGAAGGCATTCCATGAAGACTGACACAGCTGAATACCTGCCCAAGCACACCAATTCTCTCAGCAGGAGTTTTCAGAGGGAAAAATTAAATTATAATTATATAATATATAATACATTGAGCAGACAATGGCCATGATTATTCAACAGAACAACATCAAAAAGCACCAGCAGTGCTGACTTCCAAAGGGGCATAAAGTGTTCTGAAGAGTTACCCTGCAACGGGCCCTGACAAGGCCCTTCAAGAACCACGCATATTTTGTCCCTTTTACTCTTTGGCTTCTCTGTGAGACTTCTAGGGCCAGACCAGTCCTATAAAACACTGAAGACACTTCACATTTTCTTGCAGATAGACATACTCCACACAAGCCAGCAAGTGCCTCCTTTTCCAAGCCATGAAAACTCCAGCCAGCCTCCCAGTTCAGTCCTCTGACTGCACAACAAGGGAGTACTCCCTGGAACTCCACAGTCCAGATGTCCCACTGAACAGAAATTCTGTTATTCTGCTTTCCCAAAATTCCTCTACAATTCACAGCATGGCCAGGAAATTGCCTTCTTTCCCTTCTTGTCCCCCCTAGCAATCAGGCAACCCTCCTGGATGTTGCAGTGGCCACTTATAGTAGGATAAGCAAGCCCTGTGGCTCAGACTCAGTGAATCCTCTCAGCAGGGTCAGGCTGAGCAAGCCCACTCCACAGACAGCTCCAGGGAGGCATTTTATTTATGTGGAGTACAAGCCCACAGTAAAGATTGTGGTGTCAGCCAAGGCCAGAAGGAAGCAGTGGCTCTACAGCAATAAACACAAACCAGGAAACATGGCAACCAGCCACACACTGACTTAGGGCATGGTTGTGAGGAAGTGCAGAAACGTTCTCCAGTGAGGTATCTTTGCAACACAGCATCCCCAATGCCAAGTGCAGAAGAGTCAGGACAAATCAGGCACAGGAGAGGAAGTAGTGCAGGGAGATACCAAATCCTGTAAAGGCATCTGGGGTCACAAGTGAGGTCACATTGCTTGCAAATCCCCACAGCCATGGTGCTGTCTGCAACCATGCCAAGGCCAATGTTTTCCAAACCTCTCCTTGACACCTGTTGGAATACTAGGGAACACAGAACCCACATTTCTCCTTTATCTGTGGAGTGTCTTTTTGACTTTTCTGGATGTTTCAGGGATATATCTCAAAAAATACATGTGCACTGGAGGCTACCAGGAGACATGAAAGCCAGTGAGCCATCTGCTTCTTTTCAAGCTTCTTTCCCATCTGGCCTGACACATCTGGACAAGAGTTCAGTGCTGTTTCTGTGTTCACACTGGGCTCCTTCCATTTGAGTCATTGAATTCACACACATCTCAGGATGCATGCAAAGATAGTCTCCTTTTCTTAAAGACCTCCCTCTTATACTTGCTCCAGCAAGAATTCTGAGTCCCACCAGCCCCATTCTACAGTCATGCTTTCTTTGAAGTCCTCACTTAGGAATTTGAAGTGGCAATTCAGAAATTTGTGTTTTTAAAAGGCCTAACTAGTTGCTCTGGAGACCAGTAAGCACTACAGATCTTTACAGACCTGGCCATGCCACCCCTAACTCCCTCTCTTTGCATGCTCAAGTGCTTTTAATTGCTGTAAACCATCCAACAACTTCCTCTGAAATGGGAGTGCTCACCATCTATTAAAGGCTGGCAAACAGAGATAAGTGTTTTGAGGTATGACCTGATGCATGGCTCAAAGGAATGTTGGTTTAAAAGGCTAGTGAATCTACCCCTGCTCCTACCTTTCTGGCAGCCTGATATTTTTATGGCATGCTTAATGCATGGTTTGGCCCTTGCCTTGCATCCAGCCCAAACAGGGCCATATGAGGTCAATAATACAGGGAAAAGCCTGAGTTAGATGGAATGTAAGTGCTTGACTGCTAATTATCTATATGACCGTGAAGCCTTGGACAGCCAGGTGTCTACTACAGGATGATAGATGCAGACACTTGGGGTCTGAAAACAAGGACTCTGATAAATAAGATCTAGTCAGTCTGTCTATGGTTAAGACATTTCTATCTCATGTATATGATGCCCAAAGCTGCAGATCTTACCTTAACAAAGTAACAAAAAACATCTGGGAACAAAAAATCACACTAGGGATAGCACTTTGTATATCCTAAGCAATGGATGATCCAGGTCTAAACACAGTGGGGACAGAGAGAATGTTTTTCATCTTCCAACTACTTTCACACCGCTCCACTGCATCACCAGGAGTGAGGCCACAAAGTTTACCACTACAGACCCTCAGGGCCAGTTCTGCTTGGAGAACTAATTTCCTCTCTGTGAATTCCTGCACTGTGCATGTCTTTCACTAAAAATTCAGTCATCTCCTCTGGGAAAACAAAACAAGGCAACAGCTTTCCCAGTCATGAGAAGGTGAGCTCAAATGTGACTTGGGGTGGCTACACTGAACCACTTGGAAACATCCTGAGCTCAGCCAGTAAAAACCAGCATCCAGGTGGAACATCACCCACCACTCAAGCTGGAATGTTACAGCACTTTCTCAAAACAGAGCTGGAAAGCAAAGAACAGGGTGACAAAGCCAAAATGAGAGATGGAAGAAAACACCAAATCTGAGGTCAACATCAAAACCTAAGAAAATGGAAGTCTCCAGATAGAAACATTAAATTCCAGAAGGAAAGAAGAATGAACCAAAAAGTTTCAGGGTGAAATTCTCAACTCAGAACAGAATAAGATTAGTTGATGAACAAAACAAGAGACAAAAAGGGACTCAAGTAATGCTAAAGAAAGTTTGGAAAAAGAAGTGCTCTCACCAGAAAAATATTTTAAAAAAAATTTTAACAGAAGTATTTACTTTTTATGAAAGTTAATATTGTCTAACAAAAAAGAGACTAAACTCTGATTCCAAAATCACATGTGCCCTCATGCCTGCAGTCAGGTCTCAAAAGTCAGACATTGATACACTTCCAAACTGCAGAATTTCTAAGCCAATCTAAGGCTGTTTGTTTGCTGTCTGGAGTATAAAGCTATGAACCAGTTTTTCCATCCAGTTTGGTTGTGATTTCAACATCCTATCTGGAACATTCAGCTCATGTTTTTTCTAAGCAACCGTGAGGGTTAGATTTTTTTTTTTTTCTAATTAGAAAATGAAGTTTCTTATGCAATGTCTTTCTTCCAGCAACTCTTAAGAAAAAAAAAAATACAACATCCTAAGACTGCTGAGAAAGCCAGAAGGCTTAGTGCCCACTGCAATTTGCCATAAAAAATGCTTCTTATTTCCCCTCCACACATAACACAATTATTTCTGTCAGTCAGTCTCTCTTCCAAAGCTTTTACTGCAGTATTTGCTGAACAAGTGTACTACAATTAACTACTCTTAACTTCTTTAAAGAATTTCCATTGAAGCGTGACTCGGATGGCTCAACAAGCAGGTATCATTGATATTATACCTGCCATAGACAAGCATCTGTGCTTGGATGGGATCAAGACACTGTTTTATGGAAAAGCAGTGCTCCCAAGACCACCACAAAGTCACATGGTGCCCATAAGTGCCAGATTTTAAGTTCCCATCACAAAGGAAACTCAAATAAGTGGAAAAATCACAAGTAGAAACAAAGCCCTTCAATGATTTCATCAACAGCTTAGAAGAGCCCTCTGCTCTGTTTGTTCTGGCTAATACATGAAATAGCTAAGCCATCATCAAAGTACAAATGTTGAAGCATGTAAATAAGTTATGAAGCAAGTTCTCATACTTTAGGAGAGCTTTGGCTTTTTTTGCCCATGAATATTCTCACACAGATGCATGCCAGCACATGCTGGTCTTTCAACATATGTCCCTAAACTCACCCTAACTTGAAACATTTCCCTTTGTCTCCTCTGGATGGCAAACTCCAACCAGAGACAGAAGGAAGCCACATTGGACTGAAAAGTGCCCGAGCTGTGTCCTTGGTTTCCTGGAAAAAAATTGTTCTCCTGGGAACTACCTGCATTTTTTTTTTCTCTTTCCTGGCATGATGTGACTCATGTGCAACAGACACAAAAATTTTGGATACATGACAGGAAAGAGTCTCAGCCTAAGATGCAGAGACTTGCCAGACAGGTCTCTAGAGATGTCCTCCCACCATTCTGTCTGTGTGCTACAGAAACCTTTGCTAAAGATGTCCTTTGACAGACTGTCTGGGGACAGGGACAGGAATTACACCATTTTTAATGCTACTTTTTAAGAACCTCCAAGAAAGGACATTAATTTCTTGCCCAAGTAATTTGGTCTACTGCTTTGCTGTCCTCATCATTGAAAATACTTTTCTAGTTCCAAACTCTGATGTCCCGTGCTGTGATCTAATATTAATACAGCTATCAGGAACGCAGAGAACACATTACTCTGCCACAGTCAACCTCACATCGATCACATCTGTTGCCCTGATTTTTTCAGCCTTCTCTTCTGTTTCACAGTTTCATGTTTTGGGTTCTTTCTCACACTCTGGTCTGTAAACACAGCTAATGTTATTGTATAGTTTCAAGATAGTTTACATTCCTGTTCTTGGAGATATGGACAGCTGATGGACAGTTGTCTTGACCAGTGGGATGGGGACAGGTGTCCACCTTCTCCCCCAATCCCTGGCCTTTGTAGAAGTACTATATAATGGAATCACACTTTTAAATAAATGTAGTTCTTAGTTCATGCCTTCTGATCAAAGTGTGTGTGTGTGTGTGTTTGTGTGACAAACTGCGTCACACATCAGCCCCCAAAAAAGAGCACAGTCATTTTTCCAAACTCACTATAGTGTGCCGACTACTAATTTTTCACCAATTATTAATTAATCATTTTTCAATTATACCAATTGTGTTTCAAATATACGAATTATCTTTTCCTCTAAGTGTGAAAGATTTGCCTCCTCAGCAAAGTAGAAATGTGTGTGGTTGAAATACACGTTTGTGAAAATGCCAGGTTAGGGCAGGAAAGAAGCTAGGCATTGGAAGGCAGAAGAGTAGATGAAAAGGTCGGAATTACACTGTCTGGAAGAGTAAATGATTCAATCCTGTAATAAAACAGAAAAAGTCATATCACTGGTGATTAAAAACTCAAATTAGTACCAAACTAAACCTACTGCATGTACCAACACTTTCTAGAGGCACGTGCCATGTTCTTCTCTGTAGGTCAGCTAACAGCAAGAGCATGGCTGCAGGCAGACTCTCTCCAACTCTGCTATTCTATCAGCAAGACTGTCCAAAACTATCAGAGTGAAGGAAAACACATTGCTGTCACTACATTTCCACCTGCTCACTGTTTTCTGTCATTAGCCAGCCTCAATGTTCTCCCATTCCTAAGAAACCTGCAATGAAAGGGCAAAACTCATCCAAGCATTAAAAAAAAATTGTTTTAAAGTCAGAGCAAGCACCACAGAGTCCAGCCCTTACACAAGAGCTGGGATCCAGTGGAGATCGAGAAATTTTTTTTGTCATGTTGGCCTCTGTTTTCTCACCATAGGACTGGTATGAGGAATGGGAGCTCCCTGGTAGCAAAACACGAATTTGCAAAGATAGACTTTCAGTGGCCCCATGCTTTTCCCTTCTCACATGGAAGTCTCGGGATAACTGGAACACAGTCCTGTGCTGCCCTCTCCCAGGGCACTGAGACCAGTCAGACCTGAACACAATGGTGTCTAGTGCAGGAATACCTGTTTCAGAAGCCAGCACAATTACCAGATCTTCCTCACAAATCCAGCATCCCTTTCTCTGGCCCAGGCATGTGAGCTGTGCTGAGACACACATTCATAGGCCAGAACATACCTGTGTTTGGTTAATGACAAAATTAACAGCAACCAGATTACTGTCACCCATCCAGGTTTCATGACACCCCAAAACCAAAGCAAGACCCAGCCACAATCCAACAGAATTTGGGTGAAAAGGAGCTTGGACTGCCATTACATGATTTTCACAAAACAAGAGACCTCCACTTTTTCCTACCTGATTTTTAGCACTGCCTTCTTAGGCAACAGTCCCAATCAAATGCCCAGCAGCCCTTAAATATTGCAGCAGACTTCTCATTATGGGTAGAAATGGGCCAAGACACAGACTCTTACTTAACAACATGAAAAAGGTCACAGTTTACTCTTCTTTACAGCTCAGTTATCCTGACTCCAACTATTCACTGACCCTGGCTGCAGAAAACTCCTACTGTAGGGTCCAACTGCAGACTCTGACTGCTGGTTATTTCCTGCCAGAATATGACTGCAAGTACTTCCTTGCTGCCTCTGATCACGTTTTACCTAGCTCAACTACGACTGCAGGCTCCAACAGCAGGCTCTAACCCCATCAGACCCAGACTGACCTCACAGCAGATCTTTTACAGCAGCAACTCTTCCTCATTTTGTTCTTCTTTGTGTTTCTCTAGATTGTTCCTTTTTCCTCAGGGCTCCTCTACCTCCTCCACATCCTCTTCCTCCAGGTTTTCCTTCACTATCTCCTTCAAAGTCCTCCCTCTAACCACTTAACCCACCCCTTTTATCACACTTGCATTTATTAGTCACAGCTATGACCCATTAAGGACCAGGCTGTTCTTCTTCTTTGGTAATTAGTACAACTGTGACTTATCAGGGGCGAGGTCGCCTGTAATCCTTTCTTCTATACCTACACTTACAGTTAGGATCTCAGGGATCTGGAGGAACCAAACCACTCCATCTCACACAGACAGCTCATGTACAAGGTTTGCTCCTTAAGGCCCACCTTAACATCTGGTTCTGAGCTAGGTGCCACTGCTCCGCTCTGACGCAGTTTGTCACACACACACAAACACACACTCACCCCTTGATCAGAAGGCATGAACTAAGAACTACTTTATTTGAAAGTCTGACTCCAATGTATAGTATCTCTACAAAGGCCAGGGATTGGAGGAGAAGGCTGACACCTGTCCCCATCCCACTGGTCAAGACAACTGTCCATCAGCTGTCCATATCTCTAAGATCAGGAATGTAAACTATCTTGAAACTATACAATAACATTAGCTGTGTTTACAGACCAGAGTGTGAGAAAGAACCCAAAACATGAAACTGTGAAACAGAAGAGAAGGCTGAAAAAATCAGGGGGACACCACTCTGTCTGAAGATAAGCAGACCTACCATCTGGACACTCCTGGCATATCTACTGCCTCCAAGGGACCTGGAAAAGTGAGCCATCAATGACATATCACCAATCCTTTCTGGCTTGTGCTCTGCCCTGCAGCCCCAGCATGCAGATGAACAATGCTCATGCAACCTTGGACAGCTCTTTATACCCCCAGCCCAAGGCAGAGGTCTCCTGCCCAGACCCCTCTTCTGCAGCTCTCCTGCACCTCCAGTAGGTGTAGCAAACGCCAGCAGTCTTCATGGGTTCAGGTGATGATGAGCCAAAACCAGAAAGGATGAAATCCACAGGTTATTAAAAGTAGAGGCACAATGACAAACTCAGGACATTACTGCTTGCACATGGGGAGGCTGGCAGACAATCTAGATGATCTCCTGCTGCCAGCTGACTGCCTTTGTCTATCCTCCCCAGGTATCTCCTGCCATGAAGAGGATACCAGGCTCAACAGGCCTCTGATCTGACCCAGGACAACTGTAATCAGAGCAGGGCTGTCACATCTCAGGCCATAGCAGCCTACCCTTGGGCAGTACCCTCTGCAGCTCCCTAATGCTTCTTCTAAGACTGAGAAATTGCACCATGCTCCAGGAATGACCCAGAGCTGGACAAGTTTGCCTCTGGTCACAGCAGCTGGGGGATAAACAAGAATATCAGACAGGTGGGAAAAGCCACAGAGGGGCCCAAAGCCTCAGAGGAGGGGGGTGGGGGGAAAGAGGGGAAAATAAAAAGGAGGCAAAAATAGTTGGAAACTGCTAGTTTGCATCTGGTTGAGAAAGTCAGGATTGCTCTCTGACAGACTTACAAATTCCTTTCATGCCACCAGATGGTGCCGTGCCTTCAGTCACCAGCAGGCCGCTGGTATGGGACAACAGCCCTCCCTCGGCTCCAGCGCTGTCCCACGGGCACTGCCCTCAAACTGCCCGGCGAAGGGAAGAGACAGCCTCGCTCTGCCCCAGGGCCTGGCCTCCCCAGCGGGACATCTCCCACTTGCAGGGCCACTTCCACCTTGAGCCGGGGCGAGGCGCATACTGAATCTGGACCTGAGAGTCGGGGTCCGGGAGAGAGGAGGGGAAATGAGCCTGGGAGCCCATGGAACTGGAGGGAAGGACTACCTTTTTGAGCACTGCAAGAGCAAAGCATCATATGAAAGGGGAAAGACTTCTGTGATGGGCAATCTGGCAGGGTAAACACTGGCCAGGAGTTGTGTTTTGGTTACATTTGATTACATTTTGGTTACATACTGGGTAGCCTGCTCAGGGGAAGAAGTTGCTCTGGTTGGCCAGATTCAGCCCATACACCGCCGACTGGCAAGCTGTGCTTCCTGGCCCCCTTCAGAAATGCAGCTGTAACCATTGTCCTTCCCAGCACCTTACATGCAGCTTGTTGGGTGACCACCCATCCAGAATGTGGATCATGTGAGCTGTGCCACTCAGGCAATGCAAAGGCTCAGGAGACCACTGCTTGCTGAAGACTGGGAATACACAGGCTGACCCAGCTGGTCCATGCCCCCACACCAGCCAGCCTTTCTACACTCTGTGTGCCAGAAGAGAGCCAGCACACCAAGTACAGGCCACCAGTACAGATTCATGCACACAGAACAGAGCTGAAGAGGGTGATGGGAAAGGAATGCTCTACTCAGGCTACCCTGTTTTTCAGTGGAGACTTCCCACAGCCACTTCCCTGGACAAGACCAACCACAGCAGGCGTATATATACCTCACTGTGACACAGCTGTCAACCCAGAGCTATAAATACAGTTAGAGCAGAGATACAGCTATCAAGCCACTCTTGACTCCATTCATAATCTCTCCACATCCTGCAAGCCCACAACACAGATAGGAGAGAGGTAAAGGAAACAGTCAGAGATTCCCATCCACTGCACACTCGCTGGAAACACAGCAAGACCCTCTTCTTTCCCAGTGTGTCTCTGTGCAATGTCCTCCTACTCCTCCTCACCTGGCAAGTGTGAGTGAAGTGCCCAAGTGGCAGTAGTGGTTAGGAGTGTTATCCATGCATGTGTGAGGCTCAGGTTCACCAGGAAAGTGAAGTCCTTTTTGAGACTACCTGATGCATTGGAAGGCAAAAAAACTGATATGCTTGCTCTCCCCATTTCACTGCTGGCACAGCCATCTCCCATAATAGCACTCAGACCCAGGCTGTGGGCAGATTTTTCCTGCCCCCATCCCAGCTATGCTCCACAGGCACTGCCAGTGCTGTGGCTTCTCTCCTGTGTCACAGCAGCCATAGCTGTTGTTGGGAAATGAGTGTAACCTCTCCATACCCACCTCTGCAACTCAGGCCTCCGGTAACCACCCAAAATTCTCAGAGCATTCCCCAGAAATCATAGTCCATGCTACTTAATTATCTTTTGACAGTTTTGAAGGGCCTTTCACTACCCTCTAGCAAATCCTCCACAGCTATAAGGCTGCTGTTGATGAACATCCATCATGCTGACTAATATGTCTCATTGCTTCCTTTTTCATTTCCCCATGCATTTCTTGTGGCTAGACAGTAAGCAGATTAGGGGTGGGGATTTTCCAGTCTATGCCTGTACATCACCTTGCCCTATAAATGGGGTAGGGCTAATTCACCTCCCATCTAATCTTACCCACAGAAGCTCTCCATAAAATGAACTCCCAATTTTAACAAGAGCCAAGCTCCCTCCATTCCACAGAGCCAAACCCAGACAGGTTCAATAAGTGGCCACAACCCTGACAAACACAGACAGGCCTGCAGTTCCCAAGCCAAAATAAGGGGCCATCCTGCACAAGCAACACACCTCTAAAAGGTTTCATTATTCTGAGGCAGCTGAGCACAAACCCCGTCATAAGAAAACTAAACTGCAACAACAACCTTCTGTCTGGGTTACAGAGCGTGAGGAGTGGAGGTTCACTAACTCAGGAAATAAAATCATTATTAATGGCATGGCAGATAGCAATTACTAATGGCATCAGCAGCAACCACCTCCACACCTGGAACAAAACCCACACAAGCCACAAATGCATATTCTCCAAAAAATCCCTGCAGTCGTGCCACATTCCTTGTAGCAGAACTATCATCTTATATGCGCAGAGCAGAGAGGGCCCGAAGGGTCGGGCGTTACCCTGTAAAGGCAGCAAAGAATTCATCGCCATAAATTTCCTGCCCGAGGCTGAGTGCCGTGCAGCCTCTCTGAGATCAGCCTTCCCCCTCTATAAAAGGGGCTGCACACACAGCCCTGTCTCACCGCAAAAGCTGTGGAGCACAGTCACAGGGAACACTGCAAAGTGTTCAGGAATGCAGGCAGAGATGTTGCTTACAGCTTTACCCACTGGTTCAAGGCCTTACTGGAATCAACATGAGCCTCCCTTCACAGACTGACAGGGATTTAAGATCCAATTCCAGTGTATGCAGGGAAAACACATCATTGTAAGTTTTGTACATTGCCTGTTTTGAGGACTTAAGCAAAAGCTGAGCAGTGGCCAGCCCTTAAGCGGATTCTGGAGCAAGATGCATTTCATTCTCACCATAAAAAGTATTTCAGACAGGCTTTAGTGGCAACAAAATCAAAGGGAAAAAAAAAAAAAAGCCAGGTAGGAAAGTAGCTTAATGACATTCTTGCTTACTTAAATTAATATGAAGCTGTTCCACTGCTGAGCTGCCTTCTTGTGTTATTTCCCCCTTTGTCTTTCTAGTGGAGAAAATATCCTGGGGGTAATGAAGCACTGAGCTAACTTCCCCATCCCACTCAATCCAGACCAATTCTGATGAGGCTGATAAAATTCACCCAGTTTTACAGCAGCAAGCAGGATCAAATTTTAGTCTGGTTGCTTATAGCCTGCAGTTTTTACCATGCAGAAGTTAGAAGGATTGCAGCCTGCAGCAATGTGGAAGTTGATAGCAAATTAAAGGGAATAAGAGTTCTGGCATTCATCTGTAGAAATTCAGGAACAGCCTTTTCATTACTGTAAAAATAGCAAGTATTGATAAGCAACTTCTAGCTCCAATCTGCACTAAATCTGAAATTGCAATACAGAAAAAGCAAGAACAAAGTTAACACTCCAAAACCAGGGAGCTAACATAATGTGGAAAAGCAGCTTATCCAGACTCACGCCATGGACTAGGATAGGGCTTTGGCTGAAATACCAGCCTCTGGTTCCTGCATCCTGTCTGCTGCACCACCTCAGAAAAGGGATGGAGCATCACAGCAGTTTCCAGAAAACATCCTTAGATTCTCCTGTCACCAACTTTCCCTTTAAATTTTTACTCCAGCACACATTCTGCTACGCAGAATGTTTCAGCAATGCATAGCCATGGGCTCCTTGTGGGGTTTTTTCCTGCCAGTGAAATAGCTATGACTGTAAGGTTTACAGAGACTTTCTATTCCTGTCTAAAATTATCTTTGCTGATCCTTGCAACACCAAGACCACAGAGACAATATTCCACAAGTCCTGAGGAAAAGGCACTGTATTTCAGGTACACTCAGCCAGTGTTGTTACAGCAGCATCCATCAGCCACGACCAAAGCTCTGGGTCATCACCGTGCACAAGGGGACACTGCCTGTTCCTTTGCTGCATCAGACAGCACAGAGAGTCAGGGTCTGTGGTTGTTCAGCCAAACAGGAGCCTCTGCTCTAGCTGGGATATCAGGGCAAAAGTGGATGAAAAGACGGCAGGTGGATGCAGGCAGATGGGGGAAGCAGGGCTAAGAGGGAAACAACAGCAATTAGCATAAGCAGCGGCAGCCTCAGCTCACCAGCTGCTTTGCCGATTGTCTGCCTCCCCGATTTCCATCAGCAAAGCAGCAATGACGAGCACAGTCAGTAGCCAAGGCTGTCCCTCAGGACTGAAACTACCAGGGAAAACAAAGGATTTCCATGGTACGAAAGCATGGCTTGCGGGACTGTGATGTAGGAGTTTGCCTAAGTAAGGCATGGAGCACGCAGCTCAAAACAGACACCAAATACTTCAGAGCGAAGGGCTAAAAAAGGAAGGTTTTAGAGGAGGAAATGAGTCAGTAGCTTGGAGGACGGGAGGGGGAGTTCAAATAGCTGAGGCATATAAAGTAAGCAAGTAGTCACCATCTCAGAAGCTACAAAGTCAGTGAAGTGCATGTATTGATCTCAGGTTTTTGTTGATGTAGGGTCTCATTCAAAAATGGAGTCCATGGGTGACTTTTTATATTGACCATGCCGGATTTTGAAGTGAGCCTTCACTGGGCACATATTTGCCAGATGCAGTTCACACTGGTGTTTCTAACTAAAGTGGTCACCACCAGCTACAGGATTGCTGGAATCTCTCTGGGTCCCCCCTNGAGGGGGGAGGGGCAGTTTCAGGCTGATTGCAAATACCATTGCCCTTAGGGAGGGGGATTCACCTTTCATGATGGTTCATCAAAATGTACAGCCTGAGCTTCCAGCCTAGCTTATTTATAGCACAAACACTACAGCAAAAAGGGGCAAACAGCATTCATATCTATCATTGTGACAGCCTTATATTGCACTGAGAGGCTGGGGACAAAGGAGTCTCACTGCAAGAAAGTTTTAGCCTTGCCCACCACACACCAGAACAGCTGTAACAGGGTGTGCAACATACTAAACCAGAGGTGTTGGTGTCAGAGTGGCAGTAACTTCCTCACCTTTGCCCAGGTCCTTGTCCCATCCAAAGGCTGGCACTGATAGAGAGGGAATTCAGAAATAGAAACAAAAGTTCCTCCTGCCTTCCCCAAACCAGGGAGCTCCTCCTAGGTTCAGGCACCAAGGGAAGAGCTACAATAGCTTTGACAGGGTCCTGCTGCAAGCCCAGGCTGAGGGAACCCCAGCACTACAAAGGGTCGGAGTGATGCTTAAGGTGACAGGCACATGAGGAGAGGGCTGTCAGGTCAGGGAGCAGCACAGGGCTGGAGAAGCAGGCTCCCTTTCCCTACACAGTCAGCAGCACAGGGTTGGCATGCAGCAGGGGCTCCCAACCGTGCCATACATACTGTTAATCCCCAGCAGGCAGCTCTGGGGCAGGGCTGGAGCTCCCAGGGCCCGTGCTGGAATAGCAGTGCAGCAGATGTGAAGCACTGTGCTAAGGCAGGCTGGTACCACCAGACCCACACACGTCTGTGTATTTTGGTGCACAGTTCCTGCCTCAAAGCACAACATCCGCTGTGTTTAGCCTCACTGGGCTACACTGTTTTGTATTTTGGGGAATGAAACTTTTCAAAAAGCTATTGTGGTTGTTGGTGAGTGAGTGCCCTTCCCAGCGCAGGCACCATCTTTCTCATGAGGCAGGAAAAAGTGAGAGTTTCCAAAACCACCTCTCCGAACAGACTGAGCCAAGAGGCCAGTTCCACCTCATTTGCCCTTATAAGTACACAGCATGAAATAGCCCCAGCCGGTTCTCGTGGCCTTGCATCATCTTCTCCCCTCCTCCCCACGATATATCACTTCGGTATCCCTCTGTCAGAGTGAAACTCATCTACAAAGAGCAAGCCTGGAAGTAGATAATGTGGGTAGTAACAGACAAATTACCTATATCAATTACGACTAGAAAGCACAGCTGCCCCAGGTTTCTGCTAAGCACCAGCACAGATGGTCTGCTGTGGCACTGCCACACGGTGCTGACCACCACTGCCTTGATTTCCTCTCCACGACACAATCACAGCAGGAAGGCAGGACCAGTTGTTGTCCAGAGAAGTTTAATCACAGGACTGCAGCTCTCCCTACTATACAGGCACTTTATCTGACTTGTTTTAGAGCTATGTTTCAGAAGGGGAAAAAAAAAATCAAACACATCCCTGTTAATTTCTTGTTAATACTTCCAAAGTAAGTCAAGATTTGGGGGCAAATTTAAGCATTCGTTGATTAAATGTATCAGAAAGGGGCCTAGGGAAGAAGTATTCACTAAATTAAAGTCTGAGTCTTGCTGGTAGGTCTTTTGCTAGTTTCATTACAAATCTGATGCAAGAGCTTTTGCAAAAAGGAAACCCTGGCAGGAGTAAGTCATCCAGCACAAGGGCCTAATTAAACAGGATGGCTTTTTCAATGGCACCCATCTTCAACATGGGGTCTTTCAGAAATTTCTCTCTCATGTGAACAGGCCTAAGAACATCTACAAAGAGCATTTACTGGGGTAGCCTGAAAAGAGGGAAAAAATCAAATAAAAATTAAACCCCTTTAACTAGAACAGCAATATGGATGAAGGCTGTAAGGTGTGTAAGCATTGCTCACACCTTTAATAGTGAAGCTTCATGATGGTTATAATGAAGTAGTGTTCCATTATACCCCAGACCTGAAATCACCGCCATTGAGTCTTGTTTTGTTTCCTGCTTACAGGGAGGCACAGACTCAACAAAACAACCTTTTGATCCTGAGGGCTTTTTGCTCATCGACTCAAGCCGGGAACATCACTGCAGTCAGGATTCAGTGATAAAAACCTAAGTTTCTATACATTTTGTACCATCAGCAGAGGCCTTTATACTGATTACAAGCAGCCCAAGCCTCGCTGGCCAAAACCATTAAGGAATGAGTATTTTCGTCAGGGTGAGCAGGACTGCCATGAAGACGGAACAGCAACTTCTCCGAGCTCCCTGACCTCGGCAGCAGCGTTTTATCAGGGCCGCCTTTGTCCCGAGGACAGCCCGCTCGTCGTTTCGGCCGCCGGGATGAAGCAGCACCGGGATCCGGGATCCGCGGGTGCCGGCGGGAAGTGCTGGGCTCCTGCCGCAGCAGCCCCGAGCCAATCAGCACCGCCTGCCTGAGATCGCACCAAAGTAGGTAGTGAAACACTCTCGGAGAAAAAAAAAAAAAAAAAAAACCAACAGAAAAAACCACCAAAAAAACACTCCCACACTTCCGCCCGGTCGCCCTCCCCTGGCCGCTCCTGCTGCTGCGGCCGCCTCCTCCCGCAGAGACCCCGCCCGCCGCATGGCCACGGCGGCCACCTCGGCCGCACCCTCAGCCCCTTACGCCCGCCCCAGTCCCTTCCAGCCGCCCAAATCCTCCTCGTGCTCCCCGCGCTCTCCCTCACGGCTCCCCGACCCCCTC
>WBMY01010237.1:177793-198599 GCA_013397315.1 Donacobius atricapilla | reverse complement strand
GGCGGGAAAAGGCCGGGTTGGGGGGGTGGGCTGTGCCCGGCATCTCCCCGCGCCGCTGGGCACGGCCCGGAGGGGGCAGGGAGGCGGTGCCCCCTCGGCTCCCCGTGAGGAGCTCGGTGGGAGGGGGTCGCAGCTTCTCAGGAAGCCGGCGGGCGGTGTTGGTGGGAGCCCGCCCTTCCCCCGAGGCCGGGGGCTGCCGGGGAGGAAGCGCGGCCGCCGCCTTGGTCCCTGCGGGAGCCATCTTCCCGCGGCCGAGGGGTTCGGGCCTGGCCTAGAAACCGGCGGCAGCTCCGCGGGCAGCCAGGGCCGGCCCGGGCCCCCTCCGCCGGGCCCGGCCACAGCCCGCAGCGCTGGTGGCGGACAAAAGGGGGAAGCGGAACCCGCGGAGGGGAATTGCTGATGGTAAAAAACAGGGTGTCGCAGCGGCTGTTCGAGGAAGCTAAAATTTTGAGATGGTTGCTGCAAGGACTTGGGGGTTTTTTTTTCTGTTTTGCTTCTCCACACACTGCTGGAAACATTTATCCAACGTGTAACGCTGGAAGCAAAGAAAAAGTATTAAGCATCCGCAGTGGCTTGCTTGTGTTTCCTGGCTTTCAAAAAATAAAAAAATAGTGTCCGGGCTCTCATTGCATAAATGGGGCAGAATAGACCAAACGCCTCTTAGATTTCATGGTGGCTTATTCTGTTTGCTTTGCCCATGCTCAAAGTTTGCATCCCCGTTTCACTTGGGAGATGGAGGTTGGCAAATTTGCTTCAATTATTAGCTCATACAGTTCAATTGCTGCCCTGTTTTTGCTTGAGTCATGCACAAGCACTTGTCCGGCAGCACACACTTGTGTGTTTTGACACTCTTGCCTGGGTTATTTACCTGTATTAGAGGTGTTAAATATTGAGGCCTTCCCTCGGTATTTGCCAGTAGTTCATTGAACATGTGGTATATCCAGGAAATGAATTTTTAGTCCATAGCGCTCTCAGACAGGATGTACTACTAATGTCCCTGCTTTTTCTAACACCCAAGCTGGAGCATTTATGGTTGGTCTGCAGTGTGGAGCAGAGCTGATGGGAGTTGCAAATGAAGCTGTTAAAAAGTCTGATGAGACTCACAGCTCTTGTTTAAAAGAGGCTTGTCTCAACAAGCCAGCTACCACCTCTGCAGTATGCAAACCTAGTTAAGTGTGACTACTCAGCGTGTCGGGCTTCATCTTGCTTTGGAACCAGGGAATTCCCAAATCAATCAAAACTACAATTTCTCATAGTGATCTCCTTTTTGCAACAGGGTTTAGGCTGGCTTTTTTGAGAGGCTGCAAATAAACTTGGTTTTGGGCAGAGTGGAGGCCTTCTGGCAAAGTAGAGTACTGCCAGCAGGAGGGCATCCTTTGGTATAAAAAGAGCTTGAATTTTCAGCTTTTGTGTCTTGCCACTAGGTTCAGTTTCTTTGCTACTGGATTCAATGAGTCCAAGGTCTTTGGAGGACCGTGCAAATTATTTTTCTTGGTTGTTAGTCAGTGGTGTTTCCAGATCTCTGTAATTACAAGGTACATACGCCTCAAAAACAAGATAACAGCCTCACGACAGTTGATGCTGTTGGTGTCTAGCATGTTCCTACTCACCTGTCAAAATCATTGTCAAGAGGCTCCTGCTGGGTGCAAGGGCTGACCTAAGCAATCCCACGTGAGGGAGTCTGAATACAACCAGGACTTACTTGTGAAGCTGTTCTCAGCCTCACCTGGTTGTTCCGTATTCCCAACAATCTCCTCAGGAGAGGAGGACCCTCAGTAACAAGTATCAAGGATGCTCAGAGGTGGCCTTCAAAGCCTGGTTTTGAGGGTGACATTTAAGTTTTAGGTTGCTGTAAGTGTCTGGAGGGCCACAAGAAATTTCTTATAGGCAATTGAGGCTCATAATAGCTGATCTGTGGCTTTGAGAAGCTTTTATTTTTTGCAAGAGTCTTGTTACACACCAGTTTCCACCGGTATTACCTTAAAAACTTATATTTCAACACAGGAACAGGTGCTATTCAAAGCTTCTGCCCTGCTGCTACTAGCCACGGCAGTTCCTGATTTTCAGTACTGTTGCTGGGATTGCCTTTTGAGGGTATTGCTTGTTCTACCTACCTTAATAATTAAATCAGGAATGAATTTCATGGTGGCTCAGAGCAGGAGAAAATTCCTTCTTCAGTTGAAAGCTGGGGAAATGACCTTCAGGAATTCAAAGGATAGTTTTTTCTTCTTTTTTTTTCTTTTTTTTTTTTTTTAATAATTGCTTTCCTGCTAATCTTTTCTTGTCTTGTCAATAACCTTTCTTGTGGTGGGAGGTGGGGGGGGATAAAAGCTGAATGGAGTTTCGATTCCTTCACCCTGACAAAAGAGACCAAATAATGCAAAATAAAAACTTGAGTCTAGCTGGCAAGATCTGTCTACAAGTGATATGCAGATGACTCTGTACTTCTTGCTGGTTTATGGTGTGCAAACTACGGCCTCTTATGCAACAGCAGTAAAAGGCTGTTAGTTCTGTTTCCTGTCAGGCTTCAGATCTGAGTTGAAGCCTTGCCCTTTCAGGTGTACAGGCTGTCCCTTGTAAATGGAGCTCTCTCTCTGCCCAGCTATAGGTAAGCAGGGGATGTGGGCGTTTCCAGACTCCTGAATTCACTGGTGTTCCCACACTGTTGCTGCTCTCTGGGCTGAAGTTAAAGTACCTGCTCCTTGCATTTCCTCCTTGCATTGCTGCCTTTCCTGCTCTGTAAAGTGGGGATGTTAATATCAGATGTGTTTTCTTGAGTGCTCAAATAACAGGTTAAAAGCCAAGCAGTATTTAATACCTTTACATTTTCAGCTGGCTTGTCAGCCTTAGGTGACACCTTTCCAGAGGCCTGATTTGGCAAAACTTTCTTTCAGCCAGGCTGTTAACCTTTCTGCTAAGTGCTCCCACAACTACCATGGCTTAGTTTTCCCCTCAAGTTGCTAGTGGTGCCCCAGAACATTGCATTGTGTGGCGCTGCAAGGGACAGCTCTGTCCCTGAAGGGTGCTGTCCTGCACCAATAGGGTGGAAATAGGTTTAATTGAAAAAGTATTTATTGCAGAGATGATCTGTAACACATTAGTGAGTCAGAGGGAAATGCCACATGGCTCCACAGGAGGTTCTGGCAGTAGCAGGGAATTTCAGGGGTAGATAGGAGGGAAGGTAAGCCAGGCATGGGGGAAACAGGGTTTGCTGAAGAAACTAAGAACCAAATACATGCCAATAATGTGACCACCAAACATGGGAGCACAGTGTTCTCAAATCTGCCCTTGCAATTAAACAAGGCATGCTTTAATACATTCTTGGTGTCAGATTCTGGAAAAAAAATGATGATACTTTTCCAAGAAGCAAAAGTTTCACATGGGTATCTGTACACCCTGGTAGCTACAATGTGTGTGTGTGTGATTCCCAGACAAAACAACTCAAGAACTGTGTCTTAGAATTTCTCTGGAGATAATGCATGCCCAGGCACCACTATGGGGAGTTCTTGGGCTCTGATCACTGGAGGGAAAACCAAAAGTCTGAACTTCTCAAGACTTAACCCCAAATTTAGTCCTTCAAACTTGTCTTGAGGCCAACCTAAGTCATTAGTTTAAGGTCTTCTTAGCTAAGGTCATCTAACAGTTGAGGAAAACAGAGACTCTTTTTAGGTAAAATATTTAAAGTATTCAGAAAAAATACTGGAGTTCACAGCAATTCCTAACGAAAGAGGAGCTGTGTTTCATTGTGTTGAAGTTGTGTTTTAGTGCAGGCTTGCTACAAACACATTTTTTCAGGTGTCTGGCATGTCTCTCACTCCTAGAATGGCTGTTTTGTATGTGGCGGTTTTTTTGAGAAGGCTTTATTATTCTTCAGTCTTCCCCAATATAGATTAAATTTCAGTTTGGCTACTTGGCAATGAAGGCAAAATGTTGGGAGCTGTTAGTGGAGGCAGCTGGGTCTGGTTCCTGCAGTTGGAAGCCTGCTGGACAGAAGGCTCCCTCTTTGGGCGGCCCAGTGGAGGGAGGGCACTGTGCTCTCCCAAGACTTCTGCAGAGCTTTGCTCTTCAGGCAAGAGCGAGGCTTTATGAACAAGAGCTGCTGTGTTCCTGCAATGCCTGCTGACAAGGCAGTGAATGCAGTCCCTGTCTCGGGTGCCTGCAGCAGGCTGAGACTCAGTGGGGATACTGCCGTAAGTGCCATGGGATAATGTGTAAGGGGCTCAGCCCCCAGCATGTGCTGTGTCTGCAGCAGTTGCATGGAAATGCGTGGGGGCAGCTCAGTTGTGCTGATTCACTCAGAGAAACTCATTTTGTCTCTCCTTTCCCGAATATCTCCCTGAATGTGCTGTCCTGGCATCATTTTCCCATCTGGGAATTAGGTGGCTTACCTGCTTGCTGCTGCCTTGTTGCAGTTAAGGGTCTGTCCCCTATAGTGAAATGTCGCCAACTGGCTGATGGTCATGGAGCCAACAAGTGCCTGTACTATGTGCTGCTCGCTGAACCAATCCCCATGTGCCAGTCCAGAGCTGGATAGTTGCTTCCATCCTGGAAAAGGAACAGGACCAGGCTGGCTGCTGGAGCTCTACAGCGTTCAAGCCACAATCCAAAAAATAATAACCAATGTGCTATATTGAATCCTCTGAACAGAGCCATATCTGGCCGAAGAGGGAAAATCCAGATTAACAAGTGGTTTACTCTTACTGGGAGGGAGGAGGCTGCTCACCAGCTCTTCTTCTGGACAAGGCAGCCCAGATGAGGTTAAAATGTAATTTGAGGACATGTGTTTAGAGTCTGGCATTTTTTTCCTTGTTCCAGTGCTCTTAGCAGTCATCCTGTTGCTGTTCTACTCAGAGTGGTTGCAACTACCTCAAAACAAAAACTGCCCGGTGTTTGAGTTATTTCCTTTTTAAGTATTTTTGTGAAGGCATTTGTGGCTGGTACAGGCCCAGGTTTGAACAGGGAGCCCTACAGTTGTGACAGTAGATCCTCTTTTCGGAGGGAATCGGTTTGTTAAACTGTCTCCTCTCAGCCCATACTGTAACACAGCTATAGGGTGTTCTCAGATGGAACAAATCTGCATTATCCTTGGCAACACAATGGCTGCTAATGTCAGCTTGTGTTATGAATTCAGGGGTTGTACAGCAGCTGTGTAAAGGAGTAACACCACCTACTAACAGCCTTTTGCTTTGGAAAGCTAAAAAATCCAGTTGTCACTATTGTCCCTTCAGCTTCTGGTCAGTCCCAGTTATCAGCTAAAGTTTGACAGTGAATTTTGAGTTTACAGACTAAATGCTTTCAACATTTTTGGAATCTGAACTGACTTGCTCAGATTCTTTTTAAAGGAACAGCTTATTTCCTGACTTGGAGACATGTTTCTAGCTGTAGTAGCACAAGCAAATGCACATGACTGCACAGCTTGCATCAACCTGCAGCTCTGTTACTGCTGCTTCTGGCTCTAAGCTGAGCATTAACCTCTGCTTTCAAAGTTAACATTACTTGGTGCACAGGAATTGTTTGTTGTAGTGTTCAAACAAAGCTCAAGAATTAACGAAGGTAGAGGTAGGTGATACCTACTGCTTTTCCATGATAAATAGCCTTGTTTCCATGCCAGTTCAGACTTTCTGTGCATTTTCTAAGAATCTTGAGGGGGTTTGTGACTAAAACCCAAGTCTTGCCACCTGTTACCACCTGTTACCATTAGTTAGAAAATAAGCCCCAGAGAGGAAAAGGGTTCTCTTGAATTCACTGTGGGTTTGTCCTTAGTGAATGATAAAATAGCTGCACTGTTTGCTTTGTTAGGTTAACTTGGTGTTATTTAGAGTCTTCCCAAAGAGGCTCTTGCCCGCACCAAACACAGGAACAGGAGGAGAAAGACCTTTATTCCTCATTAGCTCTCAGTTACACTGACAAAGTGCAATGTCTCGGTATGGAAGAGGTGACACAGGAATGAGTCATTTTAAGTCCATGTTCGCACTGTTGCTTTGACTTTATCCTGAAATAAGCTTTCTCCGTGTACTTTCCTCATCTTACTGGTGATATGCAGAAGGATGGCTGCCTGCCGTACAGCTGAGGCACGGTGACTGAATTGCTGTTCTGTCCCAAAGTAAGTGCAAGCAATTCTGCATAGATTGCCACTGACAGACTGACCATGCATTGTAAATCTTGAGGGAGGTCCCCTTATATTTAGGTAAGTCCTGAAAAAGCACTAATTCTCCACCCTGAAGAAACGCTGTCTCAGATTGCTGATGTATGAGATTGCCCTGGTTTTCTGCGACCAGTACATAGGAGCTCTAGATACCAAAATCCCAGATTCTCCCAGCTGTGCCACCTTTCTTTACTGTGTTAGCAGTGCTATGCCAGCCACCCAGAATTACAGAAGGAGGGATGTTGATAGAAAGAGGAGAATCTGGGCACATCTGAGGTCCTCCATGGTAGGCACTGGTCAAGGCTTTAAAAAATCCCCACACATTAAAGTAGGTGTCCAGTCCATAACCATCTCTCAAGGACAGCCTGAGCACTGAGCAATTCCCCTGCACTTCTGTCCCCCTGGTTTTGCAGCTGAACTCTGCTGCTTCTTCAAAATGCAAAAGAAATCCCTTGAGGTCACATTTTGGGGCTGAAGATAAGTTTAAAAAAAAAAGAAGAACAGCCTATAGCCGTTTTAGTTGTCTGTCTCACCTGCTGCTGTACTCAATTGTTGGTACTGCTGACTGTGCTCATAGCAGTTACGTCTCGTGGTTTACACAGAGGGAGGAAGGCAGTTTTCCTTCTGATAGATGGATATGAGTAATGTCATTTGAATTTGGAAGACAAAAAAACAGTGAGGGAGGAAGCAGGATTCTAAAGGGGTCTCATTGTTTATACTGTGTGTAGCATTTTGAACAGATAGAGTTGTTCAGTACTGGACAGGCTTCAGTTTGGTCTTCACTGCTCTGGCCATGATATCCTTCCAGCAGTGCCTGCTGGCTTCCCACATTTGCCGTATTCACTCCTGCACAGCTGCTTTTAAAACAAAATTCAGATGTAAATGCTTCTACTTTTTTTTTTTCTTCTGTCTCATTCCCAGAAAAGCATCAGACTGAAAATGCAGTTCAGCCTTTTGTCATTCTTGCTAGGTCTTGTCCTCTTTATTCTGTGCAGCTACCTTCAACATCAGATTGATAATGCTGCATGTGCACCTCTTGTTACAGCTTACACAGGGGAATACGATACCCCACACTACAATTTCCCAGCTGACTCCAAGCTGGGTCAGAAATGCTTAGAAGGGTTGAGCTTGCTTTAAAAACTGCTGGAGTAGATGCTGAGAAGTAGAGACTTCAACTATTAAGACTTGCAAGTTCTCTGTTTGAAATACTGAATTCAGAGCAACTTTCCAAAGTTGGTTTGTTCAGCTAAAAACTACCACTGCAATCCCAGTACCCCACTACATTTCCCTTGATCTCTAAACTGAGTCCATGTGACAGGTATGGAATTTGGCCAGTTTTACCTCTGTTCCTAAAGCTGCTAGCAAGCATGCTGGAAATGGCTGGGAAACTTTGAACAGAAGATCCTTGTGGGCTTGTCCAGCCAACCTGAAACGGGGAGAAAAATAAAGCTGCTGTAATGCCAAAGGATCTGCCACAGCTGAATCTCAGAGAACAAGAGGTTGGCGTGCTTGTAAAACTCGCTCAAAACAATGTTCTGGTGTAAGTGGGATTGTGCCTTCTTTGAAACAGTTTTTGGTTTGGCAAGCCCACTGTGGGCGGCAGCAAGACTGCGGATTCTTTACTTGGCTTTGGAAAAGAGGGTCTTTTCTGACGAGACTCTCATGACTATTGCAAGAATCTGTTGTCTTCTAGCCTTGGATTTAAGGTAGTGCCATTATGTAGCTGGAAAAATTAGGGGTGGAAAGCCTGAAGGTGCTTGCTATGGTCTTTGCAGGCCTCCGGAGTACAAGTGGCTGATGAAGTGTGCCGTATCTTTTACGACATGAAAGTGAGGAAGTGCTCCACGCCGGAGGAAATCAAGAAGAGGAAGAAGGCTGTCATCTTCTGCCTCAGTCCAGACAAAAAGTGCATTATTGTGGAGGAAGGCAAAGAGATTCTGGTGGGAGATGTCGGAGTGACAGTCACCGACCCTTTCAAGCACTTTGTGCAGATGCTTCCTGAAAAGGATTGCCGCTATGCCTTGTATGATGCAAGCTTCGAGACCAAGGAATCCAAAAAAGAAGAGCTGATGTTTTTCTTGTGGTAAGCTGCCTTCCCAGCTCTCTCATTCCTAACATACAGTCCAGGCTCTGTGGGTGAGGTCTCTGACCATTTGTATGATCCAGGCTGGGAAAATGGTAGGCTTAAAGTGAGCTGGACAGACTGATGCCATTATTCTGGAGCCATGAGATGTTCCACTTGTCCCTGGGTAGGATACTGCTTCTGTCGAGGCTGGAGAATTGGGGTCACTAATTTCGTTCTCTGTGGTGTCTCCCACTAGGGCACCAGAACAAGCACCTCTCAAAAGTAAGATGATCTACGCAAGCTCCAAGGATGCAATCAAAAAGAAGTTTCAAGGTATGTAATACTACTAATGCTCCTAACTCTACTGTGTCCCTGGAGTACACAACAAGGCTTAATTAGTTTAGGTTTTGGGGTTTCGTTGTTGCTTTGACATACTAGTGAGAAGCGAAGAGTCATGTGACAGCTAAAATGAACTCTGGCTGAAATTTACATTATCTGACAAAATTTCAGAGGCACTAGGATAGTGTTCAGGACAAGAGCAGGTTTTGCAATGTGTGATGGACCATATGGAGCAGCACATCTGCACCATATAGGCTGGAAACCATTAGATTGATGACACAACGCTGGATTTTGTGCAGAGCTGAGCACTCAGTGGCTGAGCACTTCCATCCCTGTATCTGTTAAAATGCAGTCTCAGAAGCTGGCTATGCTGTAGTAAGTCAGTCTGGCTGATAGCCAGGTAGCACTCTTCAGCTCCTCAGTCTGCACTGGGCCAAAAGCTTGCAACTGTGCAAGACTGACAGGTTCATTGTGCAGCTGTGCCAGCCTTCAAAGGGTGGCTTGCCCAGAGACTGGAACTGCCATGAGAGAGTGTTGTGTGCTGTACATGTGGAAGTTGAGAAAAAGAAATCCTGAGGAAATTCTGCCTTCACCATATAAGGCAGATGTGGGTTGGGCTCTCCAGCCTTAAAAAGGAAAAGAAAGCACTGTTGATTGCGTAGCCCAGCTCTCAGTCTCTGCCTCTTGAGTTTGCAGTGTGATGCTTTCAGCCACCTCTGCAGAGCCAGCAGGAGCTGAGTGAGCCTCTCCGTGTGCTTGCCTGGAGCTCCCTCCCCTGCTGTATCCAGGGCAGCACAAGAAAGGAGGGGCTCGCTCTAAGAGCCTGCCATGAAAAGCCTACAGTCTAAGCACTGAGCTAGTGACAAATTTCTCCCTACACATCCCTTCAGTGACATCTGGTGCGCAGCCAGATGTCTCCTGGGACGTATCAGGGAAAACCCGTGAAATTCCCTAAGCTAAGGCAGGACTTGTGTGCTTGAGTGACTGACTGGATCGCTTCTTCTAATATTACTACCAGGTATATTTCTTTGATTGCTTACCAGCATGTTGTAATACTGCATTATTGAGTGTTTTGCCTCTTTTTTTTTAGGCATAAAGCATGAATGCCAAGCAAATGGGCCAGAGGACCTGAACCGAGCTTGCATTGCTGAGAAGCTAGGAGGCTCCCTAGTCGTAGCTTTTGAAGGAAGTCCCGTGTAGATGTCATACAGTGCCACAACTCTCCAAGCATTCCATGTTTTAATAGATCAGTTATGTAAAGCAAACATTCTAGGGCAAGGGTTTCACTAACAGTAAAAGAGGCTCTCTTGTAGAATAAAGTAGATTTTGGAGATGTAGCTCATATGTACAAATGACCCTAAATAAATCAAATTAAGGATTTATCTTGGTGTATTAGTATTTGCATTGGTTGTCCAGCCCAGTACTGTCCCCAGTGAATTAACACTAAAGGTCTTCAAAAATTTGAGCAGTGTGATATGAAAGGTGGAGAGGTGAGAACGATCTGGTTCTGTTGCTTTTCTGTAGTAACAAGTGAAAGAAATAGTAACAAGTGAAATTCAAAAACTTTCCCCTGTAACCATTTAAGACAAAACCTGTAGTTTAACTTTTGCTAAAGTAACCTGTTAGCACCAAAACTGGGTTAAATTCATAGTGCTTGCAATTGCAGAGCTGTACTAAAAGCCTAATTATGAAGCTAGACATAAAACAAACATGCTTTTTTCTGGAGAAATAGTCCTAATCCACTCTCTTGTAAACTCACAGTGCAGTAATAATATTTAAGTTCACTTGTTCTGTAGGTTTAATTTTCTTGTTATGAAGTGTCTTGAGGTCTCTTTCCTCCTGAGTGATTCTATAGAAATTGCTTTTTCTGTTGACATAGTTTAATCTAGAACTACCTTTCTCTAATATACACTTAATAGTGGATCAGATGCTTTTGAGGCTTTTATAAATGCAGATTCTTCTATTGGAGCTCTCCAGTTATGGGTAGTAAAATGAAAAGGAACCACAACTTAGAAAAATGATATATTCAGCCCCAGTCTTTGGTCACTTGGTCCATTTGTCCATAATTACTATTGATTTAACTTAGTAGAACCAATAAGCCTGACTAATACGGCTTGATCTGGGCTTTTTGTCTGTTAGCTTCTTTAATTCTGTAGAAATGCATGGAAAATCACCTACTAGAAAGTTTGACCTGAAATGCCTTTTGTATGCGGGGGTAGAGAACATTCCTGTGCCAGCTACAGAGATCTTTAAAGCTTCCATGTTTCATCAGTGGTTGATTAAAGCTGTTTCCTTTGTGTAATGTATACATGGGAGTTGCATAGAGTTTTCTTGTATGTCTGTAGAGAAAAAGAAAAAAAACCCAAAACCCTTAGCCTCCAATGCATTACTGTGATATGTTCTGTGTGTGCCAAATCTGAACAGCCTAAATAAATGGGCTTTCCCTCCCCTGGGTCAGTGACTGATTGCTCTCCAGCCTCGGGATCAGCCCTCCTGCAGCAAGGCTGGCACTGCTGGATCTGGGTGAACACTTAGGGAGCTGCTGTGCCTTCTGTAGCAACTGCCCTGCCCTGCTCTTGGAGCAGGGATGAGGGGAAACAGGCTGGAAGGAAGAGCTGGTGAAGCTGGAGGCATTTGGGGGGGAAAGCAGGTTTGTCTCTCCAGTGTGTTCCCCTCTTTGGTGCTGCATCCCCCTGGTTGCTGCAGGCTCCAGCTCCCAAACAGCACCTCTCTCTGCCTTTGGGCCCAAATTCCCATTTTTGTGGGCTGTCCTGGGAGCCATCTCCGTGTTTGCAGTCTGAGCAGTAGGAGCCCACCCCTGCGTTGGTTGTTCTGCACTGCCTTCCCTGTGAGGACTGAGGAAGCTTTCTCTGACCAGGCCCACGGAGCCCAGGCAGTCACAAGATGGCCCTTCTTCCCAGAGCTGTTCCCAGTTGTGCAGGGACACAAAGCTGCAGTGTCCCTTTAGCCCCTGGCAGAGCAGTGCCAGCACTGTGCTGCTCTTTGGGGACCAGGGCAATAATGGGCCATTACCTAACTCAGCATGTGCCCTCTCTGGCTAGGCTGCCTGGTTAAAACCCTTCATTAAAGATAGGCATTGACTGACTGCTCTGACTTGGCACCCACGCAGGTCACAGGGCTGGGAGCACAAGGTTTTCTGATGCAGCGGGATCCCATTGGAGTGCAGCTTCCCGATTCTGAGCAAAGCAAGTTGGCCTGGATTCTGCTGGGGCTTCTAGGGTGTCTTTCAGCTGGGACCTCACCCGAGTGTGTAATGATCCTCATAAACAGCTTCTCCTCGCCTCGGTGTCTGCAGTACTAATCTCTGTCCAAAGTCCAGGTGGAGATAAGAAAACCAGTGTGACACACTGGGAGTGGTGCTGCCTGACAAAGGAGCAACTCCTAGCCAAGATCCAGCTGATAGCTGGTGCCTCCAGGCTGCAGGCATCTTTATCTAGCCCAGGTGATGCTGTGGTCACCTCTGCCTGAGATTTCCTTCCTTGGTCAGAAAATGGTGCAGGAGACACTGCAAAAGAGGAAGGATGTCAGACTGTAAGATAGGAGAGTATTCCCACAATGTGAAAGCCCTTGGATCAGGGACTTGGGTTCAAAGTACCTTGGTCCCAGAACTGAGTGATAAGAGGTGACACTTTGGGCCGTGGCTGGGTGTGGTGCCATAGCTTCAGCCGATTGGAGGGTCTGGCTCCTTTTAGGACCCTCACAAGAAGTCCCAAAGTGTATTGATCTTTGTGCTCCAGAGCTAACAGTAATCCTCTGAGCTACAGTGGTGTGGGCTTGTCCCCATTGTGGGGGTTTGCTCACCAAACTTCCCCTCTCAGGGTTCTTTGTCCTGCTTTGTCTTTTCAAGGGATTGAAACTCTTGTGACTGTTTTTCAGTTTTCTCCCAAATCACCCAGACCTTCTAAAATGGCAAGACAACCAGGGAGAGATGACATGATGACTGCTTCCTATAACTTGGCTGGTGGGAGAAATCACTTCCTAACAGGGTTATATGAAGAACAAGGTGAAGGGGGCAGTTCAGTCACACAAGCTCAGCAGGACTTGCCCAGGTAGTACAAACATTTTGAAGTCCACATGCAGGCAATTGTTTCCCAAAAGCCTTTCTTGTTCATTGGGCCTGTGAGAAGATGAGAACAGGAAATGGAGACTGATAATTTAGCCCTAAGTGTAAACAGCAGGCAGTGTAAATGTAATTTACAGTGAAGGTTAAATTAAGTGTCTTCAACTGTGCCTTGATAAGCCCAGGAACATAGCCTGAAAGGTAATTCCAGGCATGGCTGAATCAGCAGAAGGATCCAATGTTCTTACTCCAAGTCACTGCAGCTGAGCAACTTCCTGATCTTTATCAATAAAGGTACCTGCCTGCAGTGCTGGGGCTGCTGTGAGTCATGGGCTGACAAGCACCAAACCTGGGTGGCTCTCCTGGAGGAAAGGAGGTGACTCTGGGTGGGCACACAGCAAAGTCCCACCAGCTGTGGGGGAGAGCAGGAGCTGGCCAGGCCTCAGCTCCGTGTGCTCTTGGGCAAGGCGTGGCTCTCTCCCAACCCCTCAGGATGTCCTTCCCCTCCTTCCATCAAGCTGCCAAGGGAATTAAAAAATGGCAACTACCATTCCAGGTGTAAAAAAATGAGCTAAATGTCTTTCCCCAAAAAGAGTTATTTCAGCTTTGCTTCACAAGAACAGTCCTCTTTCTTTGTAAAACAGCCAGCTTGGCATCATGTGCCCCGGGGCTGGGGACACTGGACCTGCTCTGGGGCAGCCTTTGGAGCCCCACTGGAGCCAACCTGCTCTGTGGTGTACTTGGAATACTGACTGCCCTTCCTGCACTGGCTGTTTTGGGGTCTGTTAACTGCTCCTGTGGGTAGGCCTGGGTTATCTGCTGTCTGTGCACGGGAGCTCACAATAAAGGAAATAATTGTTGCAAAAGCAAAAACCAAAGGAACTGCATCCCTTCCCGGCACCTGCGGCTGCAGGACCCTTCCTCCCCGTGGCTCCTGGGGGTGAGAGCCACCCTGCTATGCTCGACAGCTCCCTCCAGTGTCTGGGTTCAGTGGGGGTTTTGTGCAATCCTGATACAATGCAGGCGTTCCCTCACTTTTCGGGAGCTTCAACAGGTCAGGCATGCTAGACTGAAGCAAGTGACATTGCTGACAGGCTGAGGTCACCAGTGGCCCTTGATTCATGCATTCCTTTACAAAGTCCAGGAAGATAAACCACAGGCTAATCCTGGCTGTGGGGCAAAGGTCTGCTTCCCAAGTTTGTCCCTCTAGGATGGGGAGAGCAGCCCCATCTGCCACCTGTGCTGGGACAGGGAGTGGGAGGGACACACACAAGGGTGGGGGCAGGGGTGGCTCTCAGCTCCCCATTTTCTTGGCCCTTTTTCTTACCTGGTCCCAGCTGAGTCACACACCGTCCTCCCGCACCCTTCATCATGGCCCCAAAAGCCACAGTGCCGAGGGAGGGACATGATCCAGTCCTGTGGAGTCTCTGGTGTGCAGTACAGGGGTTGGTCACACTCTGGCCTTCCACAGGAACAAAATGGAAGGAGGTCTGCCCCTCATCCTCCTTCCTGGCCTTGGCTCTTTGCACACAGTGGAGGGAGCAAGGGGCCTTTTCCTCCCCTCTCTCAAACCCTGCTGATGTCAGCACTGGGCTCAGCAGCTTTATTGTGGGGAGACAGGCACCAAGCTGTCACACGGCCTCTGCCATTTCCTAAGAAACCAGCTTGAAAATAGAAAGGGAAAAAAAAAAAAAAAGAAGAATAAGAAGTAAAGCAACAAGAAGGGAGAGCAGAAGGCTGGAAAGCCTGACAGTAACCAAGGGCCACCACCACCACACAGCACCCACAGGGACAGATTACAAGGGAGCACTAAAGTTTAAAGCATGCAGGAGGAATGGTCCCTGTCCCCACCATGCCCCTATTGCCATGGCAAAAGTGTCAATCTCTCTGCCAAACCCCAGACAGGGAGCTCAACCCTCAACCATCAGTGGGAAAACAGTGGGAAGGAATAGTTTCTCTCCTTTGCCTGTAGTGAATCAAATCCAGGTGATAGCTTCTGTGACACAGCCGGCAAGGGGGAATAAAGAATAAGCTCCTGGCCAAAGCAGAGTCCTTCTTCAGTGACCCCATAGCCCTACCTGGCTTGCAAACTTAAAAAAACCAACACAAACAAGCCTCCAAGAAAAATAAAGCAAGGACAAGCTCTCTTCAGTATGTCATTTTAATTGCATCAACAACCAGAAATACACATGCCAAGAGGCACCCATCCAAGAGGGCATCCTTCCATGGTAGGTCTTACTTTCACACTCCTTTCACACAAAAAAAAAAAAAAGAAAGAAAAAAAGAAAAAAACGTATCATTATAATTGCACTGGAACACAGTCTTCCCTTTTCACACACTGGTGGGTTCTGCTGGAACAGGAGGGTGAAGCCCCAGCGCATGCCCAGGAAACAAAGAGTTGTACAAAACAGTATGAAGATTTTCTTACAAACTGCAGTGTTTACTGACTGGTTTTTTTTGGTTTTTTTTTTTGTTGTTGTTGTTTTGGGGTTTTTTTGTATGTTTTCTTGTAAGTTTCAAAACTAGGTTTTGGATCACTAAGGGCTTGTATCTTTTATCTACAGTAAATTTAGCATAAATTTTTATTTTTAGGAATGTGTAAGGCATATTGGTAAGTTAACTGTAAGGTCCAGGGTGATGACTCGTCAAACTGAAGTCCCTTCCTTTGAACTGTCCTCAGTCCCCTGGAGAATGAAAAGAGAAGTGGGTTACTCAGCTGGGCCTCACCTTTATCTCATGGCAGATCAAGGCCCAAAGCATTTCACAGATGGGCCAGGTCCTCCCTTTGGGGCAGGGAGGACCTTGGTCACCATCTCATCTGGTCTCAGGGTTTCCCAAAAGCCACCCAAATGGTTTCTGGCAGCAAGGACCATCTTGCCCCCACTATTAAACTCCTGCCTGCTGCATACTGCCCCATAGCATCAAGGGGAGGGACATGGCCACCATCAGTACTGTTTCCTGAAGCTGTTCTTTCAACTTCTTCACCATTTCTCTCTCCATGCCCAGTTGGTCCTGGGTAACCTTCAGTAGCTCCTGTAGAGTTCAGTTGCTGCCTGGCCCACGTCTTTTGTTAATTTTTTTTCTTTTTCAAGTCTTTCCTACGTGGCACTCAAAAGAAGGCACCTGCCTGAGCTTTCCTTTGCTGCCTGGTGACTTTCCCCTCTTCAAAACATCTCAGGCCACTTTGGGTCTGCATCAAGCTGTCTCAGTGACCACAGGCCAGGGGAACACCCAGTTCCTGCCTCAACAGGGAAAACAGGCACCACCCAAAGCTTTCTCTGGCTCCCTGGGTATGCTGTGGGGCTAGGACTGAATGGTTTCTCGGTGGGTGAAAAGCCCAGCCTGTGACTGTTTGCTCAGGCATCAAACTGATCTCAGCCTGCAGGGATGCAGTGGCTGTGGCCCTGCTGTGCTTTAGCCACAGTGGAGCTCTTCAGCCCTCTCCTGCAGGGTAACCATAGGCCTCGCTCCCCAGTCCTCAGAAATGATCAGTCATGCCTGTAGTCCTACTGGGACGTGGCTTTTGCTGTCATGGCACAGCCAACTCACCTTGAGATGCTGGGCCTCCTCCTTGTCTGAAGCTGCTGCATGTTCAGCCAATCTCAGCTTTTCGAGCTCTGCTTGCAAGCTGCGTGCTAAGCTCTGAGCCTGGAAAGGGACACACTCAGTAAGCACAGAAGCCAATGGTGCCAGCATCTCCCACACATCCTGCTCCAAGCATCCCTGAGTGCCCACTGGGTGGTCCTGCTGAAGAGCTGGGTGGTCCAGACACAAGGCATTGCATGTGCTGATCCAGCTTCCACCAGGGAGATGGCATTTCTTGCTTGGAGCAGCAGGACACCCAGGTAAAGCCCATAACTCTCAAAGGAAAAATCTGGCACAAGACATGGGGTGACTGGGAGAGCTGAATTTGAGGGGCCAGTGATGCCACATGGCTTTAGCACAGCTGCTGTAAGAAGTCCTTCAGATGAGGGAGGGAACGTCTCACAGTGTCGTCTGAGGTATGGACAGTGATGGGGAAAAGCCTTCAGATTAATTCTTCAAATTAATTCTTGGGCTTCATTAGCAGCCAAGAATCCAGGAAACCCTGGAAGAACCTTGCAAGAATCTTTGCAAACCCTGGTATCCTCCTCTCCCACACCCACCTCCTCCAGCTCCTGTGCCAGCTTTTGCCGCAGCATTTGCTCCTTCTCCGCCAGCATTTCGTTCTGCTCCAGCTGGGTTTTCAACTGTGTTGAGGAGAAAACACCCAGAAATAAAATTTTAAAAAGACTCAAGAAATGAGCTAGCAGGGACATCAAGAGAGCTGGGCTGGACAGAAGAAATAAAACTAGAAGCTTTCCCCATGGCACCAGAGGGCAATAAGTTCCAGCATACCCCTTTGCTGCGAGATTGCTGATAGCGAGCCTGGGGCCTGACTTAGCACTGCCAAATTTTGCTTGCTCCTCAGGCTGCAGCAGCTGGATGTGGGATGAGAGGCATCCCATAGAGAAAGATGTGCCTGGCAGGACCCCGTGACTGGAAGAAGGCTCCACAGTTAACAGGATTAAAGGAGAAACAGAACACCACCACTGGTGAGAGGTGTCAGCCTGGAAGGGAATAGCTGCTCTAATGCCCTCAGCCCGGCTCCAGCAAGATTTATGGAGCCCTCTGTTATCCTAATCCTCCCTGGCTGGGAAGGGATCCCAACACAGCTCTGTCAGGGTGTTGGCCCCTTCCTCTGAGGAGACTGAACCCCACAGGGCACTGTCACGCGGCAGTAGTGGCCCAAGGGCTCGCAGCATGTCCTGCCTGCATCCCCCAAAGCTTGCCAGCCTGATGCCAGGACAGAGGGCTCCCAAGGGGAACAACCTGGTGAAAGCCGACTGTTATGTTCCTTGTGGGAAGAGGATACATAGTTAATGGGGGGGAGTGCTGGGCTGGCTGCACCCCAACACAGGATGGGACACAACACAACTTTGACAGCCCTGAGCAGGGTCGTGTGCAGTTCTCCATGCAGTAAGAGATGACGACACAGGATATGGGACATGGTTAAGGGTCAGAGCCTCCCCAGGAGTTGGTCTCATAACCTCAAGGGGTGCAGGCTCACTTGGCTCAGCTGGTAACCCCACAACTACTCCCTCCTGTACGTGGCTCTTTGTCTCACTCTCTGCTGCCTGACCTGAGGGATGAACAGTAAGCCTGGCTCAGTGACACATCCCTGTGCCACAGCCTTCACATGACCTACAGGGGCCTACAGATAAATCCTGATAGTTTTTTGGCTTGCACACAAGCAGGAATGCTTGGAAAACCACCTCAGAGTCCACCAGAGCAGGACAGTGGTATCTAACCTGGGCCTCTGGAGGCTCAACAGCTCTCAGGTGTGCAGAGCAAATGCTTCCACCTCATCTGCTCAGATGGATGGATGTATGGATGGACACCCAAACCCCTGCCCCAGGGTGGTATTGTGGTGACAAGTGTCCAGGGGTGGGGCAGCTGGGTTTTTCGGCTACGCACGAGCTTGAGCAAACCTTGCCACTCTCCCTTCCTTCCTACCCCCATCACAGGAAGAAAGATAGGCAAATAAAAATCTCCTCCTGGGTCCCAGCAGTCACCTCTGAACATGCCGTTCCCAGCAGCATCAGGTTTGCCCATGCAATGGCTGCACCTTCCTGCCCTCCCTCAGCCACCAGGAAGGGTGCTGGCCCCACAGCTGCTCTGCAAACCAGCCCCAAGGACCCAGCAGAGCAAGGCCCAGGGTCCCTCCTTACCAGGGCAAGCTCCTTGCTCTGCTTCTGTGTTTCAGTCTTTGCTGCCTCCAGCTGCTCCTGGGACTCTGACAACAGCTGCCGCAACTGCCAAGGAGGAAAAGAAAGGGAAAAAAAAACCAAAACAACAAACTCCTTTTATGCACTTGGTTTTGGAACTCTTTGGCCCAAGGAAGCTTTTTTATGATGGAACATCTTCCTAAAGAGGTCATGATGTCATCTCATGCTGACCTGCCTGCTGATGCCTGCTGAAGCAGAGACAGCCACGGGACAAGTGTTTCACCTGAGCCACAGAAACCACACAGGCCACCCAGGAGCAGCACAGAGCACCTCCATAGAGATCTCCTGGACTCATCACCTTGCCTGTGACTCTTGGCTTTAGGAGTCTACAACCCAGACTGGAGCAACCATCCCCATCTGTCTTCTCCTTCTTTGCAAAGCTGCAGATCCCTGGGGCACTTCCCAGATGCCCAGGGCGCTCCTCAAATCCTCAAAACTTGCATGGGTGGGGAGTCAGGGTTAGAAGAAGGTGAAGAAAGCTGCAGCCTCCACACTTACGGCTCCAACTTCTTTTGTGTAGTTCTGGCGCTCGGAGCTGGCTGTCTCCAAGTGATTTTCCAGTTGTGTTTCCAGAAGAGAGGTGTATTCCTTTAGCTGCATTTAAAGATAGGAAAGCAGGAAAGGGTTGTTTGAGGTCCAACATATCCCAAACATCTTATGGTTAAAGCCTGCCCTCCCCAAGGCGAATCAGGAGATGGGGCCTGACTCAACCCAAGCACAGCATGTGCCTCTCTGGCACCCATGCAGAAACCTCCCCTCCCCAAAAAACCTCACCTGATCTGTGTTCTGCAGATCTGCTTTCAACTTCTCAACCACACTTTCCAGGGATTTCAGCTGCAGGTGTGACTGAAGCAGAAAGGATCAGAGAAGGACACTAAGCACCTTTGGCTCAATCAAAAACTGGCTGCTGTTTGACTCCCACCTTTCCCACTTCATCCTGTACCCATCAGATAGAGGTCTGACATCCAAGGGGAGCTCCACAGAAGAGCTCTCCTTCCCAGGGAGGACAAGTCTAACACACAGAGGCCATGAATGGTGGAGCTAGACAACAGCTCTTGCCTGCAGCATTTCAGGTGGCTGCAGTCAGGTTTCAACACTCAAGAAACTGGCACCAGACTCAGCACAAGCTTCCTGCTGAAAGCACTTTTTGGTTTGGAAGCAGGAGTTTTCCAATGAGGCGACATGGACTTCATTATTAAGAGAGGCTAAGCTGCCAGGAAAAACTTAAACCCAGGCTGGTTTTTGAAGAGGCTACTACAGATGAAGTTTTTGGAAAGGAGGAACTGACCTCCTCTCCACTGAGAGGCAGGATTGCTTTGGGAGCTGCTCTAGGCACTGATGTTCTTCCCATCATGAACACCAGCAGCAGCCACGTCACCCTGTGCAATCCTACACCAGCCCTCAGCAGTGCTGGCACTGCAGGAGCCAGCAGTGGGCTGAGAAATCAAATATCTCTTGTACTAGCTTCCCCCACCTCCCTGCAGTCCCAGTTAACTCCAAAACACCATGTGATGGATGGGGAACAGCCAGACCATGGAAAATAGCTCAATCACAGTTGTGCATTCAAAAGGGAAGATTCTACATGAGGTGGGCTTTTTGTCAGCTGGCTTGGTGACACAAGGGGTAGATCTGGGGAGAGAAGAAAGTTCCTGTGTCTCAGTGTTCACAGCTGACAGGAACACTGAGGGCCACCAAACAATTTATAGCAAACAGATCCCCTTCTCCTGAAGTCCAGCTCCAGGAGCATCCAGGTGTGTCACTCTATTGGTTTGGCATGAATGGTAAAAACCAATTAGTGATCTGCTTTAAAACGGACAGCCAGGTTGGCCAATTGGATACAAGTGTACACCTCTGGGACACATGGCTTAAATGCAGGTGGGATTTTGGGAAAGCTCTCTTCCTGCTGCGGCCTTGGCATGAGGTAACATCGAGAGGGGGGTGCAGCAGCGGACCTGGCCTAGGCCCTGCTGCCCCCGGGGCCAGGCCAGGGTGGCTGTGTCGGGGCTGGCCCTGGCTGGAGCCAAGCCAGGCCCCAAGCCCAGCAGATGCTGGCAGAGAAGGGGAGCCATGGCTGCTGACATCCAACTGATCCTACGGCCTGCACCACTCCGCCAGCTGGGCCAAGGGAGATGACCCAACCCCCCTCTCCCCCAGGTCCCCAAGGAGCAGCACCGAGCCCAGGCTGGGCCAAACCCACCCCTTAAGACCGAGGGGTGGAGGGGGAGAGAAGATCTGGGCCGCCGTTTCTGAGTTTTTCTACACCTTGTGGATTTGAGGCTTTCAGAGATGCCACGGCTGAGACCCCGTGGCCGTCTGTGGCCCAGGCAGGAAAATGTTAACTCTTTCCTAACACAGACTGAGACTTTTTT